>CP092864.1:53353215-53407321 GCA_030710605.1 Cordylochernes scorpioides
CCCCCCCCCCCCCCCCCCCCCCCCCCCCCCCCCCCCCCCCCCCCCCCCCCCCCCCCCCCTATTTCACATCCTCTTGAATCTGCCCAAGAACCTGGCTACAGAATTACTTCAAGATCTTTGAGTTTAACAACCTCTTATAAGGGTGCTACATAATTTTCCAAATACACTATATATCAAAATATGTTTAGCCATATATCAAAACACACATTGGTTCTTTGACTGTGTATTAACTTTTTAGATTTAGATTAATACTTTGGCCTTTGGTAAAATACTATCCTTGCTCATTATTTATCCTTTTAATTTCAACAATTTTAAATGAACTTCTATAGGGTGCCTCATCTCTTGTCAAAAGCATTTACATGGCATTTAAGCAACATAGTAATTATAGTTTTAACTTGACATATTCTAGAGCACTCTCAAAACAACAAATGACTCGGGGAATATTTGTACTGACGTTTAATAATTTTTAGGCCAACATATTTTAATATTTGCTTTTAAAAAATTTAATTGAATTTAAATGAGTGAAAACACAGATTTAAAAGTGCACAATATAATACATAGTACATATTATATTAATTAAAATCCCTTACCATATCTACTTTCCATATTTTCTTTTACAACAAATCCCTAAACGTTTCACTTTAAAAACAATATTACCACAGAGTATTTAGTGACTTGTATTTATTCTGAGACACACATACACTCGTTAATTTTTTAAATGTTTATACTCTGCAGTAATATCTATACTGGTTCGACTAATATTTGCATAATTTTATTTATTTTTTAAATAAAGCGAACTGAATGTATATTTTGACTTTATTTATTTAAGAGAGTTGAAACTCTCTCTGACAGTCATATGGAGAACATCTAGGTAATTTTTGAATACACTTTTTACGTTTCTAAATATAAAATATTTTATCGATAAATATTCCTTTAAAAACAATTTTCTACTACTCTTATTGGAATGAGAAAATATTGGGATGGTATGTTTAACCAACAGAGAACCTCACTATATTATTATTAACCCAATTAATTTTCCCTATATCTTCACTAATTCTATATAAATGATATTATTAAATATATCAATAAATATTTTAAAACATTTCATGGGGGCAAATCTGCTACCTTCATCAGGGCCGCTTTGTGAGTATCATCATCAAAGGGGCAGAATGAAGAAAAGTCAAATGTGTGGTTTTTGTTAGAAGAAACACGTTGATTTATAAGGATCTTATCGAGAAATACATTTTAACTGATTTATGGACTTTTTATATCGCCGATGACTTCAAATTACTACCCAGCTCCAAATTTAGCATGAATATTATAAAAAAAAAAAATTAAAAGCTACTTTTCTTTTGAAATACATATATAATTAAAATTAATATATATACCGCTTATACTGTGATGGATAAAAATTGAAAGAGGGAGGGTATGGCTCATCAGGATAGATAATATCTATAGAAATATATTTGAATTTTAAATTTTTATAAGAAAAATAGTGTTTTAAAAAATGTGCATAATTTACAGCCATAGAGGGCGCTATGGGTATGTGCGTGTGCGTTGAGGATGATATTTTAAACTTAAATATAACCCGACATCCAAACTTTAATCTCTAATCGACCTTTTTACTATTGACCCGTTTTTTAATTTTTAAAAATCCAACCAAACTTTGATTTGGATTTTTTTAAATTGGGTCATATTTTAAATAAAAGAAACATGTCCAATGCCCAGCTGCGAACCAGACAAGAGTAGCCATTGGCGGCGCCGCGAAGAGAGGCCTGGACCCCTTCAGGCAGGTGAGCCGAAGCTGGCCCGCGATGTCAAGCAGACCGACGCCTCCATCGAAGACTGGACGAGCCAGGATGGGCCTGGGAGCCACGAGACTCGTACCCCACACAAAGCGCGCCAACCGCGCCTGCATCCGGCCGATGGTGGTTTCGGGTGGAAGGTAGCCGTGGAGGTGGTGTAGGATGGAACCCAAGACCAGGCTGTTGGCCGCGCGAGCACGACCCACCAGCGACAGGCCGCGGGTTAAGGGTGACCACCTCATGATGGCTCACTCCAGCAGCCCCATCAGGTGTAAGGCCTGGGAGGCGACGGTGTTCCTGGTGGTGATGGTGCAGCCCAGGACGGTCAGCGACTCGGACGTCCAGGAGATTCCCAAAGGAGAATCCGTACAGTGCTTCCAAGAACCGCAGCAGAGCCCACAGCTCTTCGTGAAGTTGACAGCCACCCCGGAGGACATGCGGAACTCTTCGAAGATCAAGGGCACGAGCTCAAACTGAGCGTCGTCCCTGATGAAGAGTACGATGTCGTCCGCATAGACGACCACGCTCTCGCGGTCCAAGGTCCTCTCGAGGCGGCGTAGCAGAGGTCCAACTCCGATTCTGAAGAGCGCAGTGCTGAAACGGCAACCCTACCTCACCCCGTTGAGAAGCGGGAAGGCCTTGGTGTGGACATCTCCGACCCGGATGGAGGCATATGCTTCCCCGTAGAGTACAGCAACCTACCCTAGGAAGGTAGATGGTAGGCCCATCTTCTCCAGCAGGGCGAACAGGTAGCTCCTGCTCAGAGTGTCGAAGGCCGACTTCAGGTCCAAAGAGATGATAGCCAGCGGCGCGTTATGTCTGGATGCCCCGGCGGCTTCGTCACACTCGCGCGATATTCCAGGAGGATGACCGTCCTGGAACGGCGTAGGTCTGACATTGGGGCACCAGGTCTGGCAGATCACGTCGCAGACGCGCCATGAGCACGCCGCTGAGGACCCTGTAGTCAGTTGTTGGTAGGCTGATTGGCCGGAATGCCTGTAGACCCGGACCACCGTGCACCTTCGGCAGCAGGATGACCTTGCTGCGCCTTGGGGATGGAGGTAAGGCCCCGCGGAGTCGAGAAGCCTCGAAGACTTGCCAAAGAACTTCGGCGAATAAATCTTCAAAGGCTTTGACAAACTCGCAGGGTAGTCCGTCCCATCCCGAGGCACGGCCATTTGGCAGGCGATGGATGGCTGCCGCTATCTGGTCGCGGGAGATGTCGGCGAGAAAAAGCTGGTCCCACTCGTCGAACTCCAAGGGTGTCACTTCAGCTAGGAAGTCGACGATGGTTTCTTCCGTGCTTGGAGCCTGAGCGAAGCGACTGCTTAAGCGCTCCAGAAGAAAACCCCTAAGCTGGCCCCGGAGATGGCGTTGCCGTCGTCGTCGGTGAAGGTGGAGGGAGAGCGACGTCTGGCTCGGAGGGAACGCCCGAAGTCCGACAAGGAAGGATAGTCGGAGCGGGCAGTGTCGTCCTCCAGTCTCCGCCTCAGGAAGAGGCTTGCTCTCTCGATGTATCCACCGCCAGACTCGGCGACGGCGGGCGCGAGTGACCTATCTCCGCGACCAGATTTGCCTTGCCACTGGCCCATTGTTCCTATAATATCGGAGGTGAGAGATTTGCTAGGTCTACCGATATTTCATCGATGAATGTTTCCATTCGATCGACAAAGAGGTCTGACCGTGGCAGCATTCTGATGCAGGGAAGTCTTGTAGGAGCTGGTTCTCCTACTTGGATCAGGACGGCACGGTGGTCCGAGTAGGCGTATTCGATGGTTTGATAGAGAGTGACGCGGTCGCAGAAGCCTGATGGAAGTAGGATTCTGTCCAGACGACGCGCGTCGACGAGGTCGGCTTGGTCCAGGAGCTCCGCAAGGGCTTCTGCTGAACCTGATGCCATGTCCTTCGCCGACTCCTCGGAGATGTTCAAATCACCGAGGATCCACGCACCTTCTTTACGCACCAAGGCTGCGATGATCTGGAGCTAGAGACAGCGCTCTTCAGGAACATGAGAGACGTGGGCGTTGACACACGTCATGAAGACTCCCCGGACGGTGAGGTCGATGACAGCCATCTTGCCAGGCCATAGAATCTGCTTCCGATGAACAACGATCCAGACGCAAAGAGGCAGGAGAGGCCTGATCCATGGTGGTCGTTGTGGGAGCAACAACGGCGCTGCTGCCTTGGCAGAGGTCTCCTACGTCGTCCAGGGACATGACATTCGTCTCCTGCAGAAAGCAGATGTTAATCTCATGCTCCTTGAGAAAACAGCAGAGCTGGATTCTACGGCGAAGAGCGGCGATGCCGTGCGTGTTCAGGGTTGCAACACGGAAGCTCATTTTGGCTGCCGAGCAGAGTTTCTGGCACGTGACAGTTTCTTGTACAGGGTGTCTCTGGTGTTCCCTGTCAGAGCCATTAGCGCCGTGGCCAAGGTGTCGATGGCCACTCTCTATTCGGCGTTTGATTGGGCGAGGAGCCGGTCCATCTTCCCGTTGTGCGTTAAAGCTAGGAGGAAGTGTTCTCTCTCCAGGCCCAGCTTTTGGGCACGATATATGACTGTAGACGCCTTGTCGTTCTTCAGGAGAACGTCCATTTGGATCTCAGCCAGATTGTGCCGTTCTTGGGAAGATTCGGACGCCTTAGGTTTGTCCTGCTTTTTGGATGGAGGAGTACTCAAGCCGACCGTCTCTTCTGTTTTCTCTGTGTCGTTGGGAGGAGTATCTGCGACGACATAAAGAGTCGGTGGTAGGGCTGCAACAGGAGGAGGAGCGCGTTCGACTTGGAGGGTGGCTTGCTAGGGAGAGCCGTGGCACAAAGGCAGCATCCACGGGTAGCAATAGGTTGCTTTCCTGTAGGCCCGTCTTACGTGGGCAGTTGGCGCGTTTGTGCCCCTGCTTATAGCACAGGGAGCACTCGATGCCGTATGTCACGTAGACGTGCGTGAGGAAAGCTTCCCGACGGGAATCAGTCCAGCTGGAGTCGCCCATTTCCATAATCTTCTGAACGATGGAAGTCAGCTGTCCGTAGGGCCGAAGTGCCGCAACGAGATCAGCGTCCACTAATAAAAAGAAAATATTGCCGAGCACAGTGCTTTCGGCTTTTTTCCGCAGGGGAAAGGCCCTCAAGGTGGCGTCTTCGATGTCGAGGCCTTCTATCAGCTTGTCGGCCAATTGCACGCTGGAGAGGCCGACCAGGATATGCCCCTCCATTTTTGTAAGCTGATAGACGGAACCCTTGCCCAGCTTCGCCTCCAGCGCCAGAAGGTACTGGGCCTGGCTGAAGTCTGGGCAGAATTCACGATAGGCGACCTTGGTCGCCGCCGACCTGGCTCTGAACGCCGCTTGTTTTTGCCGAGTCGTCGTGCATTCTTGTACTTTTGACTTAGGCATTGGGCGTTCGGTGAGGGTTTGTTTCGCCGCATCTGCCTGGATGCAGCCTCTCTTAGCTTTCCGGCCTGCCGTCTCTGAGTCCACAGGCCTCTTCCTCCTGGGCCCCACCTTGGTGAAGCCCACGTTGTCCTCCTCCATAGGAAGTTGATTCTCCCGATCAACGAGATCCGCCCAGCTCGTCGATGCTTTGCCTGTTCCAGGCTGATAGTTGGTGGTAGTCTTCTCCGTTGCCGTAGAAGTGCTGATTGCATCAGCAGTTGAAGATGGCAATTGGCTTTCAGCCAATGCCATTGGTGATTTGGGGGGTGGGGAATCCCCAAGAGAGATAGAGAAGATTTGCAATGAGTTGGTTAGAAAAGGTCAAGAAAACTACCGGAAGGTCACTAGATGAGTGATGGTCACTAACAGCTCATCTAGTGACCTTCCGATAGTTTTCTATCAGAACAAATTGGAGAATATTTGCCCATATAGTCGCCAAATTTCGAACTAGACTTGATGGACGTTAACGACAGCAACATATTTTATCTAGATATATAGACATTTTTATAAAGGTGTTATCAAGAAATCAAATTATTAGGTTTCCCGGGCTACGCGACTCCAACAATGGAAGAGTAGGTAGGGACCTGGCCGGGCTAAGAGCACCGTACACGGCCGGGTCTGTTCCTGACATCGCCTACGATTGATGGTTTGTACGAACCTGAGCGATGGCCTTAGCTTTGTCAGAGGAGTGGAATAGAAGTCCGTAGAGGTGCTAGAGAGTGGGGAACCTTTCTAGAACCCCTTCAGGTAGAACCGCCACCATAAACAAATTGTAGTGTTCCGAAGCAGATACCTCTAGGGTGATATGGAGACTCTGTCACTCAATAAAATATAAAAAAGACACGAAGAACTACACACAAATTAACACTCCAAATAAAACTAACATCTCAAACATAATATAACTAAAAAATAAAAACTTTGCTAATACTTATATATATCATACTAAAGCGCTCTCCTTAGCATGATACTTTGAGTTTCTGCTTACCACATGGTCGACCTGGGTTCGACTCCAGCAAGTCAGGTTTTTTTTTTTTTTTTTTTTTAGGAGGACTTATAGTCGTTGTGAAAGCCTTCTAGATTATACATATTGTACATGGTCTCTTTGTTTATATTCATTTTACTGTATATTTTTGATTGCTGTGTTTTTACTATTGACACGGATGACAATAAAATTTGTTTACTTTATCAACTTTATATTCTAAGGCAAAATACAATGGCTATATGGAACGAATGAATGCATATATTAGTTAATAACCAAATGGAATCCTCTCTTTCTCTTTCCCAGTAAGAGACGCCTACGGAAGCCAACAGTACATAGACAGATAAAGCACATAGGCTATAGTTATTAACTAACATATGCATTTATTTAAGGCGCCAAATTATAATTGTAACAAATAGTATTTGAATCAAAACATTCAATCGGGTAAAACACGGGCGTTGCCCGGGTCATTCGGCTAGTACACTTATAATTGACATAGAAAGAAGAAAGAAGAACCCTTATGCTCAAAACTGGGCAACTCTGTGCTTCACTTCCATCAATAATTGACAATATGACCCAGAATAAGTATATTGCTACGGCGTTTTACGGCGTTCACTCCTCACTTTCTTACTGCTACTCTTTTTGTGTTGTTTTTCTTGCTTCCCTCTTTCTCTTTCTTGTTTTTTTCCTTTTTTTTTTCTTTTTCTTCTGTCTATATCGTTGTTTCCTTTGTCTCACTGCTTTGTTCTTATGCATACCTCTGGTGAATCCTGTATAGGGTCAGTGACCCTAAATAAAGGCTTTTTGTTGTTGTTGTTGTTATAATTGACATAGGATGAATTATTTCGGACCAATATTTCCAACCAATTGAACCAATGTATTCACCTAACTTTAAGAATGAATAAAGATATTGTAGAAGATTATTTATTATTCTATGAAAATATTTTTAATTTCAATATTTCGATATTATACACTGTAAAATTTTCTCATTGCCTCTCTGCTATTTTATTAGTTTTAATTGGGTTTAACATTGAATAAATTGCTGTGTCATTCTGAAGTTTGTCTTTCCTAATTTTCTACGTTACAATATAGATGCAGAAATTAAAAATAAATTAATATCTAGATGAGAGAGGGTTGTTTACTTTATCAACTTTATATTCTAAGGCAAAATACAATGGCTATATGGAACGTGACACACTTCTGATACACATTGGTATTTTAAAGGCTTCTATATATAACTATATTCCTTTTCTACTTTTCTTCAAAGCTACTCGCAATTTTCTCTTTAATTTTTCTTATTGACAATTCTCTAGATGATCATGATCAATAGTACTAAGAGTATTCTGTTAGCATACATACATTAAAGTGACCCAACGGTCCAATTTAGTGCCATCACAAGTTCCCACCAATCAGCATAACAATCAAATAATTGATAGTTTCCCAGAAACCTCACTTCGATATCGATGGCATTGATCCATGTTGAATAACACACAATGGTGACATAAAAACCTGATGAGAAATCAATATGATCCCGGAGCACAAACAATCAACCTAATTTTCAATTCAATAAAAAACTACATAGAATAACTTTTCGCCATTTGGATTAATATAAAGGGTGAATAGAAAAGCAAGTGTACTCTATATAAATGTACTAGATATTTTGATGTTCCCCTATAGAAATTTTAATTCTCAGTTTAAATTATTTGTTAGTATTCGCGCGCATATAGGGGTAAAAACATGCAGGGGATAAAATAGAAGGAGAGAAAAATATATTCATGGGAATGCCAATGACAATAAAGTTAAATTTCTTTAAATTTGTGGAAGTTTTAATTGAAGCTTTGTTGTAGGTATTCACGGACTACATGGCTTGAACGATTCTACAGTTACAATTAGGAATAAGCGTAAGTAACTGGTTTGTTTAAAACTGGATCAAATAGGTAGATATGACAAGAGAGTGTAAAAAGAAAGAAAACTAAGGATGATAAAATTGTCATTAAGTGTCGCGAATATAAAATCTTCATAGAGTTGCGTGTAAACTAACCCGCAACTGATTTCTTCTTTTGCCCAAAGAGATAAATCTCCAATCCTATTTCAAACGATCTTTTAGAATAATGCACTCTTGAAAAAAAAAGTCCAACTAGTTAAATTCTGGAGCGTGTGTGTGTGTGTCCTGGAGAAATTTACGAATAAAAATTTCAGCCCAACGTCAATTTTGTATCATCTTTGAAGGGGGTACAGATCTATTTAATACACCAGTTGAAATAGAAATGTGACACCCAGGAATTAAAAAAAAAAAAACAAAAAAAAAAACACGGAATTTGGTTCAAATTAACTTCTTGTGCTGTATAATTATAATTAAATTTTGGATGCCAAACGTCTAAAAAAACAAATATAAATTTTCTTTTCCATTTTTAATCATTTGGTCAAAGTAATGGCTTATGCGTGTGTCCACATTCATTTCATGTTTGCCACCAGTGCTTTCTGAGTGTGCACAACACTTTCCCATCCCTGGACACTTTATTTTTCCGTTTATCATTACTCTTCACAATTCATACTATCATACTTCATTCCTAATAATCGTTATTTCTCCTTTAAATAAATTTAGATTTTCGTTCAAAAGAAACATTTGCGGTATAATTGCTAAATTCCGTTCTACTTTCTATTATATTTCAACCAGAATAAAAACGATTCAAACTTTGAGTATCTTGATCTCAGTCTATATATAGTAACGCTCTTCAATCATTGTCTTTCTCCTGTTAACCGGGGCCATCTGGTAGTATCGGTAGCATCCAATCAGCACAGAGAATATGGAAGGACAGTTCGCTTGGTCTGTCATTACAGTCCTTATGGCTGAAATCTTACAAATTTAAGGTGTGACAGTTGCGTTAGTAAATTTTGACTCATGCAGATTGCCAATAACTGAGATAATACTGTCTCATCTTCCGGCAAGCCACACAAAGAAACCATAGCCAAATCTCCACCATCGATTTTGTCCCTAATATTTGTTAATCAAGTTATTTTTATAGAATGTTAATTTTTCTTAGTAAGTAACTGATTTTTAAATATAGTTATATCTCGTCGATGATCTTCTGTTTGAAAGCTTGCCAGTATTCAATAAAGAAATTCATAGAGTCTGAAGTCCATCGATATATATTTTGATTCCCAGTTAGCATTAGGAAATTATCAAGATTCACTCGAGATAGTTCTCTTTTGAAACAAATTATCCGGAGAGAGAGGAACCATTAAACAAACATAAAGGCGCAAATATCTTCCAATTTATTTGTCGCGTGTGTGAGGAACACAGTGTTCTAGTTCTCCGAATTAAGCCAAAAATACACCGAAGTCTTCCAATAAAGAGGTTTCCCATGTTATAACGTCACGTTTCTTTTATTGAAATCTGGGTTAGAGCATTCGAATCACAGGCCTAAGCATACTTACAAAAGATACTAAGAAATCTATATACCGGCGATTTGAGTACGATCAAGGTCTGGACGATAAATTGAGAAACTCACGACATCTGTGCATGCTCAAGGAACGTGATTGAAGCCATTGTTTTAAAATGGAAATGGCTTTTAGAAAATGCGAAGATGTAATCAGCTTCTCAACTTATCTCCTAGACTCAGCGCAGAATGTTAACTACCCGGGTTATTAAGCTCACAAGTACAAACTAGAGCCAAGCTCTTTTAATCGCGTCCCGAGTGGATTGCTGAGTAGAACCAGTTGACCAGGAAGTTCCATGCTGAGGTCGAGTCTGGTCATAGATGTAGGATTGAGATAGGTCAGTTCAAGCAGAAAGGCCGTTGCATCCTATGTTCCAGGAAACCCTGACAGCCAAAGAAGAGTGATCCACTTGTAGCAGTGAGGGAAAATTGGGTCTGATTCGGGATGCCCAATCCCAGGACATGGTACTGGTACCACTCCGTGGCGGTTCTTAGGTAGAAATTTCAAATGGCGGTTTTTTGGGGAGTGAATGCCATTCTCCTGAGGGAACTGATCGGATCGTCAATAATAGTGTGTGTGCAAGGCAAATTAATCAATAAGACTCATCTTTTTATAATACATTTTTTTGGTAAGATTGTGTAAATAAAATAATAATATTATGCATTAGCGTGCCTCTTATGTTATAAGAAATTTAAACTATTTTAACGCGTATGTTTCCTTTTTAAAACAGTAGAAAAGTTTTCTTTTAAAAAGAAACATATGCGTCGAAGTTATTTTAAATTACTTATAAAATGTGATGATAATAGTAAAAAGATTTAAAAAAAAGAAACTATATTATTTTTAATCCCCATATTTGTGTACAGAAATATTATAAAACAAATCATCCAATGTGATAAATGTTTCAATATTTAAATAGTTTAGCCAACGATTCCTTAAAACCGGTTGTTAATCTTGATGCACACAGCCAAACAAATTAAAGAAAACAACACAGGCTATCTGAAACGCACTTCTTAATTAAGGGAGTTGCATAATACATTGCTAATTACCTGGTTGTCGTGAGCGTTTTATTGCAAAAGGAAACTAGCGGGGTTATATAGCTGGGACTAGAAATTCTTTGGCTTTAAAGGCCTTGTTTACCTTGTGAAAGGTAAACATTTTAAATAGAGATTAAGGAAGTATTCCCACAAGTCGGCCACACTAATAAGTTCCACATCAGGAGTGTTTTCAAGTCTCGGAGGACACGAGACCTGTTCATATGCTACCCTGTAAGTGACGTGGAATGACGCCCCTAAAGCCTATGTGGATGGTGGCAACTAAAATCTAATAACAAATTAAAATCTTGAAGTCGAGTAAGAAGGATAGAAGCTTGGTTCAACTTAGTTCGTACCATTTTGACATTTTCAACGAGAATTTTTGAATTATCTGGAACTATTCTTATAATTGCCATCCCTGCCTCGCCCGAAGACCCAACCTCGCAGGTCATGGGGCCGCTGGATGGTGGTGAAGGCCTCCCGGGTGAGAGGCCTGATGCAGAGACAGGACCAGTACCGGTGGGCCAGCTACAGGTTGTTGGACAAGGGCGACGCAGGACTGTCGGGCCAAAGCCGGGTGGACAGAATGGGGCAAGGCATGCATTGCAAGCCTCACAGCCACGTCTACGTTGTGGCCGGAGAAGACGCAGCGCTGGAGCTATGACCAGTCGATGGCGATGGAGAGATCCCGATGAGTCCTCCACCTTTGCAGGGCGATCAGGAGCGGACGCTCCGGCATATGGCGGGCAGTGCGAGTTGTCACTCGCGAGAACGACGTGGTCGTCCGGCGCAGCAATACAGTCTCGTCTATAGTGTTCACTCGGAAGGTCCCGCGCAGGTTTTCGTCGATCAGTCCACGGCAGAATCTGGTTAGCGACGTGGCGTCATCCAGGGCACGGTGCGTTAGGCTAGTGAGGGGATCGGCAGGGCTGGCGAAGTCTCCAACGCAGGCGTCGACCCACCGCACTGGAGCCTGGCGTTAGGGTGGCCGGAAAAGACAGAATCCACCGATTATGGGGAAATACTGGAACTGAGGGCCAGGAGATGTTGTCCTTGGTTGGAGGTTGTACTTCCCGGCGTCACAGTGCAGCCCAGAACCTTCAGGTTCTCCGACGATGGTAATGCTTAGTGGAACGTCACTGCGGGCACGCCAGGCGCCTCATCATGGACCTTTGCTCTTTTATTCCCGAATCACACTGGAATTCCTCTAAGATGGATGTGACTGCCCCAAAATTCTCTTCGAGAGGAATGAGACGGCGTAGGCGAGGAGGAGACGCAGGCGATGCATGAGAGGGCCCATAATGAGTTTGAAGAGTTCGGCGCTGACGGCACAGCCCTCACCATTCACAAGATGGAAGGGTCTGGTGTGAAAGCCTTCGAATCGAATCTGTGTCCGCCCTGGCATAGAGGAGGAGAAACCACCCAATGAAAGCCGGCGGTTGCCGAAGAGAGACCATCAGGGACACCAAGAAGCCGCGGTCCTTTGTGTTAAGGCGGACTCGAGATCGGTTGAAATGACGACCAGCGCCGAGCCACTCCCCTCAGCCACGTCGACCTCGTCGGACACATGCGCTATGTTCCATGACCGACCTTCCGGAAGCAGCCTGTCTGACGCTAAGTAGATAAAGGCAAGGGCTTGCAGAGTTGGAAGGCTTCGAAGACTTGCTAGAGAGCTATGGCGAAGAGCCATGAAGAACTCACAGGGCAAGTCGTCCTAGTCGTGCACGAAGCGCGCGCCCAATATCAATATCGGGCAGTGTTGAGTAGTCAGCGTTCGACGACGCAGCTTCAAGCCTGGTCTGCAGGACCAGCATCTGTCTATATCTTGGACATTCAAAGCACCGAGTAGAAATCACATCGTCTCGACTCGAGCCTACCGCCATCCTAATGCCTTGTTTCAATTAAACAGTCGGATTCTCATAGTCTGTGCCAGGTCTGGGTCGACCGTTGGTCGCCTGCCAAAAAGGCAGGAGCACAAGCACCTCGCCACGCGGCTCCGTCCTTCGTTAGAGGCGTACTGCCCAGATCCGGCTTTGCAGACCGAGACCGACTCTCCTAGTCCTTCACTGTACCCGCTTTTTTTCAGCCGAAGCCGACAGGCTTGGACTCAGAGCCAATCCTCCAAAATTTGCGGAAGGTTATTACCGACATCCCTTATCTAGATTATCCCAACGACTGAGGCTGTTTAACTTGGAAACCGGCTCCAGATATGGATATGATACGTCGCCGAGAGAGCAAACCTCCCCTTTCGATTTTCTAAGAGCCGTGAAGGTTGTATCTGTGTTAAAAAACTATTATTTCACGATTCCACTCTGATCTTTACGGTACAACCACGGTACTTACAAAGGTCATCATGACGTCAGTTTCACAGTGCTACAATAGCAGAGTTGATAGGTCCTCAAACTGAAGACTCAAGAACTTCCTTGTTAGAGATTCTCTTTACTGTGATCAATGCTGACCAAGGACACGGCGATTCTTCCATTGGTGTTAAGTGGGCCGTTTGTTGGCTCTGACCGGCGGGGTCAAGCTGTTTCTTAACTGCCAGCAATCTCTGGAATTAACTAATGTATGGCGATGTCATGTCACTACATGTCACTTAGTTGGCTGATAAATTACATAACACAGGAACGTCGGTCGCTACTGAGATCAAAGAGTGGATTTTAACATAATAAAAATATCCTATATATGATATTTCACAAAATGAATAGTCACCTAATCCTATTATTTTATATGACAAGGATAAAAAGAAACCATAATAATTTTCATGAAGATAGAAGTTGCCTGGCCGGAATTCATAGTTCTTAGAATTAAAGATACTTCGGCCAAAAAATCTTTTTTATTATCTCGACGTTTCGACAAAAATATTTTGTCCTCATCAGGAACAAATAAAATGCTTTAATTTTTATTTGTTCCTGACCAGGACAAAATATTTTTGTTGAAATGTCGAGATAATAAAAAATATTTACCGGCCAAAGTATCTCTAATTCAAAGAACCATAATAATTGCTTAAATGATTTTGAGCAATCTTTTAAATATATTTTATTTAAAAAAAAACTAACAAAAAATTACCCGACTAATTAATTATTTTTCAAATAATAATATAAAGATCTTAGTAAAGGCTTATGTATGCATGTATCATATGTAAAATACCAATTTTTTTATTCTTTATTTTATTTTTTATCTTTTCTTTTCCTCGGATTTACCAAAACCAATCTGTTTATGAGCTTAATTGTCTTAATTATATGATTTTTTTTCCTGTATATAAATTTCATTATTACCATTAAATGTGATTATCTTTTTTTTTTTTTAAGATTCCGTGGTAAATCAATGCATAAGATTATATGTGTGCCTTAATTAAAAAAAAAAAGGCTTTTTATGTGTGTGTGATTTATTAATTTTTAACAGAAGGCTATAAGTTTTAATAAAGAGGAACTATGGTTGATGCCGGGTAAAATACACGTTTTTTCTCTTATATACATTACTAGACGGGTGACCCGGGCTTCGCCCCGGGATTGACCCGTGTGCATATCTACCCGAGTGATATATATATTTAGATAAGATTTTTTTTTATAATTGTTTGTTATTAGCATTATCTATTTGTTTGCATCAGCATAATTTAATCGTTGATAGAGGGCGCTGTTCGTGAGCTAAGTAGAATAATTTGAATATATAGTTTTAATAATTGATTTATATATTTTTTAAAATAGCCTATCGTCTTCCCCGTATTTTTTTACCTATTTTTGGAAATTTTGGTTTGAATTAGTGAACTACTGCGAATGTGTATACCGGACATACAAACAAACAAACAAACATACAAACATTGATTTTTATATATATAGATATAGATGTACTTTTATTTTTCTTTTTAAAATAAAAATTTGTAGCTTTGAAGGCCATTTCAGTGATTACAAGCCGTAATTGGAACCAAGTCGTTATTTAAACCATTTCTATAAGAAATAAGACTAAAGTAGTTTAAAGAGTGGTTGTTAAAATGTTTCTCGGCACGGTCGTTAAAGAGGTCTGGTACCTAGAGATGGACAAGTTTACTCCATTCTGACTTCAATAAGACAATTCAATTTTGCTATATCAGTGTTATATATGATCGATTGGAGCATTTTTAACCACTTAGAGAGAGAGAGGTTCTATTACTTTGCTGGTATCGCCCAATTTTGTTTGTTTCATTTAATAGGGAAAATTGGATGCAAAAATTAACACAATGATTTACGTAAAAGATGATTGTTTTTTGCTCAAATTAATCTCAAAATAATGTAAGCCTCATATCAATTGATTTAAATCTCCTGGATGTAAATTAATACATACAGCTCTTTATTAAGACCATTGGTCTTATACAGATTCACCACATATATACAGTTAAATAATACAATAAGTTTCTGGAGATGAATTTATTTTTATGAAAAGAAACTCATATCCAGAAACTTTTTGTATTATTTATTCTTCTTATTCTTTCTTTTCTCCACTCAATCACACTAAGGTATCAAGCTTGTAAAGCTTGAGACTTTTGATAGTGTCTGCCGGGGAAGAGTAGAGCTCATCAATGGATGAGTCAATACAGTCAATAATGTGTCTTGGGGTTGCAGGCTGAGAATTGCACTTAGTACATAGTAGGAAAACCCTGTGTTTAACCTTGGCTGGAGGCGGTGTTCTGCTCACAAGTAGTATCAAGGGTTTATGCCTCCGCCACCTTCTGAGGACTGAATTGTTTTGAGTTGAGGCGATCACTCGTTGAATCATAAAGGGAGAGTTATTCTATAAAGGAATCCCACACACAGGCGTAGTTACAAACACACTGATTTTATTTAACAAAGCTATCCAAAATTTACATACTTGGCACGCTGTAAAATTAATTAATTTTACAAACAAAAGAACATTATGCAAAACAGCTAGAATTTTAACTATTATGTAACAACAGGTAGAAGTTAAATATCAATCTGAACACCCTGCAACCAGTTGTATTATTTAATTAACAAAAACTTATATTTAACATACAAACGACACTATATATTCTGGTTACGAAATGATTCTAGGAACCTTAAGACCTTTGTTTTCTTGTCCTTTAAAATGAAGAGAGATTCACCAAGTAAAAAAAAAGGTGTAAAATTTTCTGCAATTCCAAAATCCTAGCTTCGTAGTCTCACTAGACACCATTACAAACCTTCACCAAATAAACCTTTAAGAGTTCTGACAATCTAAGCAGATTTAACAAAACCGTAGTGGTAACGATCTGGTTAGTCCAACATCTAATGGAGGTTTCAATATGGATGAGCCAAGCCCTCTCCTTATCTTACGTCGATTGTAGCCTAGTGGACATGGCATCTCCCCGGTAAGCGGAACACTGTGGGTTCGATTCCCATCCCTGGACACTTTATTTTTCTGTTTATCCTTACTCTTCACAATTCATCCTTTCATACTTCATCTTTAAGGATAGAAATAGTCATTATTTCTCCTTAAAATAAATTGCGATGTTTCGTTCAAAAGAAACATTTGCGGTAAAATTGTCAAAGTCGTTCTGCGTCGATTGTATGTGATATGTTTTAAAGATAATTACACTGGTACACACACTTTTTACTTCTCAATATTTGAAAGTTGTTTCTAGTAAATTCCAACCCGTAGATCATGAATAAAACCTTCATTTTTCAAAATTAGCTCCATTTAAAAAAAAAATATTTGAAAATATTTAATTTTATAAAGAATATAATACCATCGCTATCATAAAAATATTTTGAAGATATTGACTTTGTAAGCATAAAATTTAATAATAATTTAGATGAAATGCATACCATTGCAATTTTATATCAAGAAAATGTTAATTATCACAAAATAAGTAACTGTATTTAAAAACAGAATCCGTTGTTAACGCAATAACTCCCGTCTCAGGTATAGATTTTCTCATCCCCTCTGGAGATGGTATCTCGTTGGGATTTATTTATTTCATCTTTGATTTTCCAAATATGGTCTCTCAGGGAGTGGTTGGTCATGAGAGGTTTTCCTGTATACACCCAGCGGTGAGGTGAGCAGGAAGAGGGAATCACAGACAACCCTGCTAGATGCTGCCTTGAACCTTTTAAAATACCTTTAAAACTTTTTGATCGAAGATTTGTTTTCCCTCAAAATTATTGTATGAGAGATTTAATAAAGGAGATCACCAAAGCTATTCAAAATCAGAAAACGTTTTAGAGATATTTTTGGAGTTTTTTTTTTCTCTTTGAAATAAATTATATTTATTTATATAATTTTATGAATTCCATTTTATATATAGACAGTAGAACCTTCCGAGATAGATCGCCTAAATCTTAGAAATTCCTGGTCATTCCTGGAGGTGGTTCTTCATTGGAGGTTGGATTAGTTCAGTTCAAGTCTTTTTTGAGAGGTTTAATTGTAGTGTTATACCCATTTTTTAAATGCGCCATAAAAAGAAGCAATTCGACTCTATTCTGTGCGCAGAGTGAACGCTGCTGCGATATAACAACCGGGGCTAATGAAGCAGAAGACAATTTCGAAAATGAATTTACGCTAATTTTGATAAGGCCTACTTCCTTCCTGTTGCCTTCCACGTCACTTCCTCCTCTCGGGCCATCACCGGAAGTGGTGGAACTGACAGTGGAGCTGAAATGTACTGGGAGGTTTAGTATGCTCTCTGTGTGTGTCACTGCGACCTGAAATGGTGGTTTCATACATTCCCTGTGTGTTGTCTTGACATGAAATGGTGGTTTCACACTTGTTGGGTGTGTGTTATCTTGATATGAAACAGTGGTATCACAGATGTTCTGTGTTACCTTGACATTAATTTGTGGTATCACACATGCTGTGTGCGTTACCTTGACATGAAATGGTGGTTTCGCGCATGTTGTGTGTGTTACTATGACCTGAAATGGTGGTATCACACATGCTCTGTACGTTGCTTTGACCAGAAATGGTGGTAACACAGATTTTTGTGCGTTACCTTGACATGAAATAGTGGTATTACATTTGCGGTTTGCGTTACCTTGACATGAAATAGTGGTATTACATTTGCGGTTTGCGTTACCTTGACATGAAATAGTGGTATCACACATGCTCTGCGCATTGCCTTAGCCTGAAAAGGTGGTCTCACAGATTTCTATGCGTTACCTTTACATGAAATAGTGGCATCACATATGCTCTGCGGATTACCTTGACATAAAATGGTGGTATCACACATGCTGTGTGCGTTACCTTGACATGAGATGGTGGTATCACACATGCTGTGTGCGTTACCTTGACATGAGATGGTGGTATCACACATGCTGTGTGCGTTACCTTGACATGAGATGGTGGTATCACACATGCTGTGTGCGTTACCTTGACATGAAATGGTGGTATCATACATGATGTGCGGATTACATTGACATGAAATGATGGTACCACACATGCAGTGTGCGTTACCTTGACAGGAAATGGTGGTACCACACATGCAGTGTGCGTTACCTTGACAGGAAATGGTGGTACCACACATGCAGTGTGCGTTACCTTGACAGGAAATGGTGGTCTCATACACGTCACTGTACTTCTCAACGCGTCAAGAACCCCGTTTTACATTTTCACATGAAAACTTTTTTTAAATTTCATAATGAAGTGAAATCTCTCTCGCTCTCTCTCTCTCTCTCTCTCTCTCTATTCAACCCTCACGAATCTTTAAGAAGGGAATTACTTCAGAAAGTATTAGCAGGGCAGTCCTAAGGGCTGTATGCGCCCGGGGCAAGATTTCTTGCAGCGCCCCCATTCCACCACGTATACTTCCTCTTCCTTTCTCTCTTTTCCAAATCTTATATCTTTTAATATTTTTTCGACTCCAAATGTTGAAAATGCTAAAATGGGAAATTTTAATCTATTTTTTTTTGGCCTTCTTGAGGAGCCTCCTCTGATAGCGCGTCCGGGATGACTCTTAGTGCAAGAAATACACCTTTCTTAGCAGATTGTAAGTGGAACTTATATCTCAGTGCAAGAAGTATATAAGTCAGTGAGTATATAAGTGAGTATACCCCTCATGAGAGACAGCCCAAAAGGGAGGTGGTCTCTCATCAGAGGTTTGGCTCAAGTTAATGTTAAATTTACAAATGAGAAGGGAAGGTGTGGTCGGTGGTATATATTAGATGGTTTCTCATGAGAATTTTTATACAGTAATTTCTAAAGATCATTTATTCATCAGGTGTGTGGTATTGTGTAACCAGCCTCTTCTTCATGGGTTTGGAGATATATATGCAAGGTTCTTATTTTTTTCTTTATTTCTGAGAGTTCCACGTCACCAGAACCAGAAACTATACACTATAGAAAAAGAAAGTGGTAGCCATATAAGGAAGTTAAGGGGAAAAAGAGGAATTCGGCTCATATTAATTTGGCATGTAAATAAATTAATACATTTTGGAATGAGAATCTATGAGATAGCAAAATTTAAATGTGAATAGGGAAAATTAGCCTTTGGGCAGAAAGTTTCTTTTATTTTGATGTGTTTCAAACTTTCGAACAAATTTTGCTCTTCAACGGTAATATACGACAACAAAATGATCTCTTTACAAGAATAAGTTGAAGGAAATTACGTTTAATTAGAATATTTTAAAATGCAATAGCATAAATCTTGTTTACAACAAAAGCTAATTCTCCTCATTCAAATAATTCCTGGGTCACTATTGCTCATATAAATTATTTTCATGTTGTCACGTAGAAAATCAGGAAAGACAAACTTCAGGATGACACAGCAATTTTTTTAAGCAACACTTAAAATTGAGTCACATACAAGAGAACCAATCAGGAAAGTTTACGCAGAGTAATGATGCATTAGCGCGCCATCTGTTATTAAAATACGAAACTATTATAGACGCGTATTATTCTTTTAAAAATAAAACAATTTCTACTGCCCTTACTGCAATGGAAAAATTAATGGGAGGGCCCCTTGCTCGTCAGTGGTGAGTTCCAAAAAAATTCAATATAACAGAGGTATGGTAGATTAAACTGGCGAAACCGCTGGAAGGGTTCATCACTGACGAGCCAGGCCTTCCCATTAATTTTTCCATTGCAGTAAGGGCAGTAGAAATTGTTTTATTTTTAAAAGAATCATACGCGTCTAAAATAGTTAGGTATTTTAATAAAATATAAAAACATCAAAATTAAAACAATCTGTTAATAAAATAATAAATATTTTGCCACAAAATTTGTCATATCATTTAGTCTATGTAATAGCCTGTACATTTTCATGCCAAATATCGTGATATCCTACCAGTTCCTATGGATGTAACACTTTCTATTTTTATCCAAGTTCCTGGAATGTATAGAGAGGAAGTTGAAGTCACAATATTATAATCTACGCCTGAGAAGTAAATAAGAGATTAAAATCGGATTCTTATATACATATATGTTTATTGTAGCTAAGTATTTATTATTTTATTAACACAGTATCATTTTTATGTTTATACTAGCGGACGTACCCGGCTTCGCCCGGGTTTTACCCGAGTAAAGGTTTGTCTAACGAATCTCTCGATAAAGTGAACATTTTTTCCCGGTCCCTTGAAAAATACTCGATAAGTTGAATAAAATCAATATTAATTGGTTCCCTCGGTAATTGGAAGTTAAAGGAATAGTATCTTGCCTTGGAATTGTATCATTATTCTTGTATGGACGTACCCGGCTTCGCCCGGGTTTTACCCGAGTAAAGGTTTGTCTAACGAATCTCTCAATAAAGTGAACATTTTTTCCCGGTCCCTTGAAAAATACTCGATAAGTTGAATAAAATCAATATTAATTGGTTCCCTCGGTAATTGGAAGTTAAAGGAATAGTATCTTGCCTTGGAATTGTATCATTATTCTTGTCTCAAATAAATTGCCGTGTCATCCTGAATTTTGTCTTTCCTAATTTTCTACATTACAAAATCATCGTATCATCATGATAATATTTAGAACAGATTGTTGAATTATAACAGATAATTAGAATATTTATCTTGATTATTTTTAGGCGAAAAGTTATTTCAAAAATTTTATTTGCTTGAAACCTTCCCAGTACTATACTAAATAACTTCCCAAAGTTTCATGGCGTTCCAATGAGTGGTTTGGTCAGGCATAAAGGACACACACACACATACATTCATTTATATATATATAGATTTTGCTTCTGTAAACTTCCCTCATTGCTTATCTTTTGTTTATCATTCATAGTTTGTTATTGCCTTAAATAAATTTCCGTGTCATCATGAAGTTTGTCTTTCCTAATTTTCCACAAGGCATTTTAGTGGAGATACAGGGTAAGTTAGGAAAAACAATCTCGATCGCCGAGAAGACTTTGAAGCCATGGGTACTGTGATCTACATTTTAAGAGATTGGCTCCAGGATTCCACCGCCGTGTCAAAGCAAAGACTTACTTCCAAGATGACGATGTCCCTATAGACGATACGACGACAAAGCCGCTCTTCACGCCGCAAGAAAAAGGACGCAAAGGTACTAGGGACAAATTTTCAAGACTTCGATGGAATCCTTGGCAGAAGCACGTCAGATCCATGTCAGTATCTACAATAATTGCTAGCTGTGGGTCACAGCTCTCATAGAGAAGGAGCTATGCAGCAAAGTATTTATTATTTTATTAACAGAGTATTATTTTTTATATTTATATTTTACTACTCTGTAACTTCCCTCATTGATTATCTTTTGTTTATCATTCATAGTTTGTTCTTGCCTAAAAAAATTGCCATGTCATATTAAAGTTTGTCTTTCCTAATTTTCAACGTGGCAATATGGTGTCCGTTTTATTGCCTAGCTGATTGTCTCTCCTCTACTTACTTCTATCATAGGTTTTACATTGAAGATGCATCTTGAAGATAAGAGGTTTCTTTCCCGGCATTCATAGTTCTTAAAAATAAAAGACACTTCGTCTAGAAATTGTTTTTATTTTATCGAGACGTTTCGACAAAAATTTGCTTTAATTTTTATTTTTTCCTGATGATAACAAAATATTTTTATCGAAAATTAGAGAAAATAAAAACAAATTCTAGCTAAAGTGTATTTTATTTTTAAGAATTAAAGATGTGTGTGTATAATGTTTAATATTTTGTTTTAGATAGAATCAAATTTTCCTGTCGCATTTGCGAGGTTAATGCTATAGGATACTCTTCGTCTCCCGAGAGTGCGGCGATCTCTCGATATCTCCTAAGACACACTATCCAATTAAATCCCAATTGGTGAAATACAGATTAGTAGAGAGCTCAGTATTTCTTCATCACCTAAATAGACCTTTTGTGTTTCCAGGGTCAAATCGATGACAGTAAACCCTCCCTCCCAGACCTAACGCTAGCTGTTATATCGTGGGGAAGTTTAGTCCTGATAGGTCAAATATTCTGGACAGGAATACGAACAATCAAACCCATATTTATATTTTAATTTATCTATATACTTGTATATATTGTTGCGAGAAGAACAGTTACAACCTCCGCCAATAAATGGCACTCTGGCCTATTTCTGGTCTGGGAGCAGTGTGAGGATGGCCTACTGCTGTGTTTCCTGGGGCTAATAATTGTAAATACCTTTTTATTTTGGTTGTATGATTTTAATTACTGTAAATATCTGTTAATTGTTATTCTAGTTCTATTGTAGTATGGATGAAGGTTTACAATAAAAGTTGGCGAGTAGACTTGTTCGCGATTATTGCTGCTGTTGTCGTTACTTCCTATCCAACATCAAAGTAATTATTCTTTTGGTAGGTCTCTCGTGTCCCCCCACCAGTGGTAGAGATACTGCCAGAGGGAGAGGAGATCTGCCTGAGTAGTAAATCTCAGAGGGGTTTTAGGCTGCCTGCAGGGTGGAGCAGCAGAGGTGTCGTAAAGGAGGCAGTGTTGGTGTTCCACGAAGAAGAAGCGGCGTCGCAAGAAGAACCAAAGAGGGGAAACACGCGACAATATGGTATATTTTGTCGGGAGATGCGATCTTTGTCTCTTTAGATCAATATCCTCCCGGAAAAATTTCCATCAATATGGTATATAGTTGTCTGTATACTTGTATATTGGAAAATTCGACCGATATCTTAACTCCTCTCTCTAGATGTTAAAAGCCACTTCTGTACTGGTGAGGATCCTAGCCCGAAATCATGGTATACAGATCAACTATTGTCTGAATTTGCCAAAGCTGGAGTTGTGGAAGATTCTTTTATTACCAACTTTGTGATATGAATACTGGGGTGATAAGCAAAGTGCATTCTTTAAATGTATTTTAAATAGAGAGTTGCTTCTTTTAATACATAAATATATTAAACTTGTGTATGAAGAGAGTGGGAACATATGCAAAAAGAGAATGGAAGGCAAACAGTTGCATAACCTTCACGCCTGTCTGCTGACAATGGAAGAACGTGTCACGCCCGGTCCACATTTGTCTCACTTCTGGACGCAACACAAATCTCTCTCCGTCAACTTAAAATATCCAAACCTCCAAGATTATTACCAAGGTTTCCATATACACCATGCCGTCTTATAAAAACTAAGACAATTCAAATCTGTGACTTATTTTTTAATAAAGAAACAAAGCAATGCTAGGGACACTGTGATTCTCGATGTAGTTTCCATGCATTTCATCTACATTACAAGAGAAGGAATCGCTGAATATCATTTAGAAAAAGGAATAAAAGCTAAGGGCGATGAGATTCTTTATTTAAGCGATATAGTATTGGAAAGCTTTCGCACAATAACGTTCTTCAACAGGCAGGAATACGCGTCTTCCTGTAAATAGTCTGTTAAAGGACGTCATAATTCGAAAGTTCACCAATATTACGGGTATATCACTTAAATAAAGAATCTTGTCGCCGTAAGCTTCTATTCATTCTTCTAAATTTAATCTACAATTAAATTGTTACATCTAGGAAATGTCGAAGTGATAATGTGTAATAGGTAGATTCTAACTACCTATTTTTCCCCTCGAAGTTCTTCTAAGAATCGAAAAAAGTTCTTCTCACTCTGAATTATATGTAAGGGAGACAAATTTGTATATCTTTGTTGTGTATTTGACAGGGGTTTCTTGGTTGCTTGCTCGGTAACTCAGTTTGAAAAGAAAGTTGACTATACTTCTTACTGATTTGGGAATTATCGGTTAACTCTTAACTGATATTCGAAATGACCAAGGGAGATCACTGGCCTATACCCGTCTCTTTCCAATTAAACTCTATATTGAATATGGCATACATATCGTCTTCTTTATATCTGAACTTATCAAAATGTCATCGTGTTAACTGAAGATTGGCCAGTTGCTAATACAAATTCAGTAATAGAGGAGAGCGTTTTGGATATAATAGAAAAGATAATTTTGAGAGGAAGTGGCCCATTGTTAAAGATGTCAAGGCGATCAACAAATACTTCTCAAGATAAAGCTCTCAAGAACTTGATTATTCCATTGATTCCTTATCTTGGAAGAATCCAGTTGAATATTTTATTATTTCTGTATCTTGAGAAGATTATTTGGTTCTTTGGGTTGGTACCCTTTTTACTGACAGGCGACAGCTTATACTTATCTCACGCTGCGTCGAAGCTGGTACTTATCCCACGCTGAGGCTTGTGCATGCTGATACTTATCCGGCACTGAAATTTGAACAAGCTGATACTTATCCCACGCTGACGTGTCGAAACAAGTTAACAATTATCCAACGATGACGTTTATGAAAGCTGATACTAATCCCGCGCTCAAGCCGAAGCAACCATATACCTATCTGACGCTTAGTTTTAAGAAAGTTTATACTTATCCGACACTGACGCCGAAGCAAGTTGATACTTATCCATACGCGGATTTCGAAACAAGCTGATACTTATCTCATGCTGACTTCGAAACAAGCTGATACTTATCTCATGTTGGCTTGAAAACAAGTTGATACTTATCTCATGCTGACGTCGAAACAAGCTGATACTTATCTCATGCTGACTTCGAAACAAGCTGATACTTATTTCATGCTGACGCCGAAGCAAGTTGATACTTATCTCATGCTGACGCCGAAGCAAGTTGATACTTATCTCATGCTGACGCCGAAGCAAGCTGATACTTATCTCATGCTGACGTCGAAACAAGCTGATACTTATCTCATGCTGACGTCGATACAAGTTGATACTTATCTCATGCTGACGTCGAAGCAAGTTGATACTTATCTCATGCTGACGTCGATACAAGTTGATACTTATCTCATGCTGACGTCGAAGCAAGCTGATACTTATCTCATGCTGACGCCGAAGCAAGCTGATACTTATCTCATGCTGACGTCGATACAAGTTGATACTTATCTCATGCTGACGTCGATACAAGTTGATACTTATCTCATGCTGACGTCGATACAAGTTGATACTTATCTCATGCTGACGCCGAAGCAAGTTGATACTTATCTCATGCTGACGTCGAAACAAGCTGATACTTATCTCATGCTGACGCCGAAGCAAGCTGATACTTATCTCATGCTGACGTCGAAGCAAGTTGATACTTATCTCATGCTGACGTCGATACAAGTTGATACTTATCTCATGCTGACGTCGATACAAGTTGATACTTATCTCATGCTGACGTCGATACAAGTTGATACTTATCTCATGCTGACGTCGAAGCAAGTTGATACTTATCTCATGCTGACGTCGAAGCAAGTTGATACTTATCTCATGCTGACGTCGAAGCAAGTTGATACTTATCTCATGCTGAGGTCGAAGCAAGCTGATACTTATCTCATGCTGACGTCGAAGCAAGCTGAAACCTATTCCAGTTGAAACTTAACCGACGCTGATTTTAGGGCTTATAATTATCTCATTCTGAAGTCAGAAATAAGCTGATACTTTTCTGACACCGAGGTCTAAGAAAGATGGTACTTATTCCACGCTGAAGTTTAAGCAAGCTGATACTTATCTCACGCTGAAGTTTAAGCAAGCTGATACTTATCCCACGCTGAAGTTTAAGCAAGCTGATACATATCCCACGCTGAAGTTTAAGCAAGCTGATACTTATCCCACGCTGAAGTTTAAGCAAGCTGATACTTATCCCACGCTGAAGTTTAAGCAAGCTGTTACTTATCCCACGCTGAAGTTGAAGCAAGCTGATACTTATCTCACGCTGAAGTTTAAGCAAGCTGATACTTATCCCACGCTGAAGTTGAAGCAAGCTGATACTTATCTCACGCTGAAGTTTAAGCAAGCTGATACTTATCTCACGCTGAAGTTTAAGCAAGCTGATACTTATCCCACGCTGAAGTTTAAGCAAGCTGATACTTATCCCACGCTGAAGTTTAAGCAAGCTGATACTTATCCCACGCTGAAGTTTAAGCAAGCTGTTACTTATCCCACGCTGAAGTTGAAGCAAGCTGATACTTATCCCACGCTGAAGTTTAAGCAAGCTGATACTTATCCCACGATGAAGTTTAAGCAAGCTGATACTTATCCCACGCTGAAGTTTAAGCAAGCTGATACTTAACCCACGCTGAAGTTGAAGCAAGCTGATACTTATCTCACGCTGAAGTTTAAGCAAGCTGATACTTCTTTCATGCTAAGGTTTAAGCAACACGATACTTGTTCCAGGTTGAGGTTTAAAGCAACCTTATATATATATATAATTGTACCACGCTTATATTTGGCAAGCTGATACTTATCCCACGCTGAAGTTTAAGCAAGCTGTTACTTATCCCACGCTGAAGTTGAAGCAAGCTGATACTTATCCCACGCTGAAGTTTAAGCAAGCTGATACTTATCCCACGATGAAGTTCAAGCAAGCTGATACTTATCCCACGCTGAAGTTTAAGCAAGCTGATACTTAACTCACGCTGAAGTTTAAGCAAGCTGATACTTCTTTCATGCTAAGGTTTAAGCAACACGATACTTGTTCCAGGTTGAGGTTTAAAGCAACCTTATATATATATATAATTGTACCACGCTTATATTTGGCAAGTTGATACTTATCGGACACTGACGTTTACGCAAACTGTAACTTATCTGACACTGACGTCGAAGAAATCTGATACTTAACGGACGCTGACGTTTAAGCAAGCTCATATTTATTCAGGGATGACGCGTTCTAGCAATATGATACTTATCCTGCACAGCGAAATTATCATACTTATCCGAATCTGAAGGCTCAAGCAAGCTGTTACTTATCCAACACCCTGGCGTCAAATATTTCCCTCTTATCTTTCATTGACATCGAAGTTCTCAAACTTATCCGACTCTGAAGTCGAGGATCTTCATCTTATCCGACACAGTCGTCGAAGATCACATACTTATCCAAATTTGACGCCGAATTTTGGCTTGCACCTCGTTGAAATTGAAGATAAAGCTATCTGACGCCACTATGATATGCCAAGCATCATGCTAAATGAAGCCAAAGACCGTAGAGGCTGCAGCTTCGACTTTGCGACGCAGACGTCGAAACTAGCAGTCCTTAGGCTAAGGTACCATTTACAAGTCCATTGGCGAATTATTGATAACAGGTGAGCTCTATAAGACTATATTGATTTTTGTATATAGAGGGGAATTGAATAATGCTATATAAAAAAATTTAGGAGTTTTTCCAAAATGCGCGCAGGAAAAGATATAAAAGACAAAAAAAGCTATAAGGTCTGTCTAAAATTACATTGTGCTAAACTATTTAATGTATAGCGTGAAATATATCTTAATGCATTCTTTATAATTAGGTTTGAAGGGCGCGCCACAAATTAACAACATATGGAAGATTCGAGAAAGGATATTAAATGCCAAAATTAAGTTGAAAACATCAGTATCGTTTCAAAAATGTATTTCAAACTCTAGTTGGCATGATAGCCTTTCTACAGGAGAAACACGATATCAAACACAGAAGGAATATCATTCCCGGAAGCTAGAGATTTGAAACAAAATTTTCGAAAAGAGATTTGTCCCTGGAGACCTGATCTTTTCACTTTAATATTGTAACAAGGTATTATCTTTATTGAAATGCCAAAATACTTATCCCCTATAAGCGATATACAGATATTGAGAGGTGAAAATTATATAAATGAATGAAACTACTGATTAAAATTTTCTATGTAAAGCTGAATTTGTCCTTTTAGAAATTGTTGAATTCTCTTAGGTAAGTATTGCGCCATTTTTTTGTAGCTTTTTTATTAGGAATATTATTTGAGAATTTTCTAGGTTAGAATTGGGAAATTTGGGATTTTCAGATAGACAACTCTATAGTCAGAAGAATTGCGTAAGAAACGGAATATATCTGAATAAAATCCCGAAACTCCTTGTATCCAGATATTCACAGTGGATCCTATCTCTTTAACATCTGTGCGTGTGTCCAGATATTCACAGTGGATCCTATCTCTTTAACATCTGTGTGTGTGTCCAGATATTCACAGTGGATCCTATCTCTTTAACATCTGTGCGTGTGTCCAGATATTCACAGTGGATCCTATCTCTTTAACATCTGTGCGTGTGTCCAGATATTCACAGTGGATCCTATCTCTTTAACATCTGTGTGTGTGTCCAGATATTCACAGTGGATCCTATCTCTTTAACATCTGTGCGTGTGTCCAGATATTCACAGTGAATCCTATCTCTTTAACATCTGTGCGTGTGTCCAGATATTCACAGTGAATCCTATCTCTTTAACATCTGTGTGTGTCCAGATATCCGCGGTGGATCCTATCTCTTTAACATCTGTGTGTGTCCAGATATCCGCGGTGGACCCCGTCTCTTTAACATCTGTGTGTGTCCAGATATCCGCGGTGGATCCCGTCTATTTAACATCTGTGTGTGTGTCCAGATATCCGCGGTGGATCCCGTCTATTTAACATCTGTGTGTGTGTCCAGATATCCGCGGTGGATCCCGTCTATTTAACATCTGTGTGTGTGTCCAGATATCCGCGGGGGATCCCGTCTATTTAACATATGTGTGTGTCCAGATGTCCGCGGTGGATCCCGTCTCTTTAACATCTGTGTGTGTCCAGATATCCGCGGTGGATTCCGTCTATTTAACATCTGTGTGTGTGTCCAGATATCCGCGGTGGATTCCGTCTCTTTAACATATGTGTGTGTGTCCAGATATCCGCGGTGGATCTCGTCTATTTAACATCTCTGTGTGTGTCCAGATGTCCGCGGTGGATCTCGTCTATTTAACATCTGTGTGTGTGTCCAGATGTCCGCGGTGGATATCGTCTCTTTAACATCTGTGTGTGTGTCCAGATATCCGCGGTGGATCCCGTCTATTTAACATCTGTGTGTGTGTCCAGATGTCCGCGGTGGATCCCGTCTCTTTAACATCTGTGTGTGTGTCCAGATATCCGCGGTGGATCCCGTCTATTTAACATCTGTGTGTGTCCAGATGTCCGCGGTGGATTCCGTCTATTTAACATCTGCGTGTCCAGATATTCGCGGTGGATCCCCGTCTATTTAACATCTGTGTGTGTGTCCAGATGTCCGCGGTGGATTCAGTCTATTTAACATCTGTGTGTGTCCAGATGTCCGCGGTGGATTCCGTCTATTTAACATCTGTGCGTGTGTCCAGATATCCGCGGTGGATCCCGTCTATTTAACATCTGTGTGTGTCCAGATGTCCGCGGTGGATTCCGTCTATTTAACATCTGCGTGTCCAGATATTCGCGGTGGATCCCCGTCTATTTAACATCTGTGTGTGTGTCCAGATGTCCGCGGTGGATTCCGTCTATTTAACATCTGTGTGTCCAGATATCCGCGGTGGATCCCGTCTATTTAACATCTGTGTGTGTCCAGATATCCGCGGTGGATCCCGTCTATTTAACATCTGTGTGTCCAGATATCCGCGGTGGATCCCGTCTATTTAACATCTGTGTGTGTCCAGATATCCGCGGTGGATCCCGTCTATTTAACATCTGTGTGTGTCCAGATATCCGCGGTGGATCCCGTCTATTTAACATCTGTGTGTGTCCAGATATCCGCGGTGGATCCCGTCTATTTAACATCTGTGTGTGTCCAGATATCCGCGGTGGATCCCGTCTATTTAACATCTGTGTGTCCAGATATCCGCGGTGGAAATAACATTACTCACCAGCATCTCCAAACAGGATATTTGTGAAAATTCAGAAAAAAACGATCAAGACATCCAATAGTCTTTCTTTTCTATCCGCTAAATCTATTAAACCTTTTCATAAGTTATTTCTCCTACTTTATTAAATTATGTAAATATTTTGTATGGATATTTTAAATGTATATTAATATAAATTTATTTTTTATATAATGCTATATAATATCTCTCCACACACATTATCTTGTTTATACCTTTTTTAGTTAACTGAAGAAGTGCTTGTCCGAAAGCTTCTTTAATCAACTCAATAAAAACTTTGAAGCGTTTTATAATTTCTTGTAATTATTTTAGAATTTTAGGAATAAGTAACAACAATCTACTCTCTGATATAAGCGTTAATTGCAATGGTCTTATTCCTCCATTCACACACATAGGTTCTGATGACACGTGTGTTCTTTTCCACGCCATAGCGCGTGAGAATGGACAGAAAGTACGGAGTGCCCCGTCAAAATGATTGTAAACCATCTTCATAAAAAAACAGAAGTGGAGTCATTAAAGAGTGTCAAACAAATTTGTTTTACCCCATGTTTTGTCCAGTTAAATTAAAACCAAATACATATTTCAACCTGGAACGAGGCATACAATTTACTGTTATCTATTTAAAAGTTGGAGTTGAAAATAAAAACAAGTTTAGTTCATTTGATTTGAATATACCCAAATGTGTCCATTATATGTACAACAGGCTAATACTCTAGTACTGTTACAAGAATCCACAACACTCTACCCATTAACATCTCTCCTCCCTACACCCAGTACATCCTAGATTTTGACTGTTATATGCAAAGACGGAGAAGGACATTGAAGGAAGACAAACTCTCTCACTAACAGTATCTACCTGACAAAACTGGGAAGATACCAACTGCCCCGTGTGGATGTTTGTCCTGCCTCAGGACGGAAGACAAGAAGGGATTCGATGTTAAGATAAGACTTCTCAACTCTCACAATTCACAATAGTGTAACGTGTTTAGTATTGCAGGACTTGTGCGTCATATGTTTAGATTCCCCACCAATACCAACCCGGGAACTGTACAAAGATCCAGATGCTTCCACTAAAAGTCCCGGACGAAGGTTACAATCGACCGCCTGCAACCAATTTAAAAACATTCCCTGCCGCCGGAAATAGGAGGCGCCACCTGTAAAAACACTGATGGCGGTGAAGACGTCGTTTATTGAAAAATTATTAGTTTACACTCCAAATGTAAAAATGGCGTTAAAATACAAAATTCACAGTGCGAGGTGTTCACAGGTTCTTGTTGATGGAGTCAATGATGTAGTTGACGGTCTTGACGAGGGCATCGCGCGTGTAGGGCGACAGTTTGGGTCCCAGCTTCTCTTGTACAACCTCCAGGATGACCTCGCCCACGTGCTGCACACATCCTGCGTTATAGAATTTCTACATTAGGTCGTCACGGAAGCAGGCCTTATAGACAAATCATTCTTTGCACAGTATCCACCTGTTTTTTTTTTTTCCTTAAAATAACGCCGTATTCTTATGTTTGAAGCTAATATCGGATTACTAGACGATCTTTTTTAGAAAAATATTTGTAGGTTGTGAGTATTTCATGGATGAAAGTGAACAAATCATATCAACCTTTTATGATGTTTATTCTTTCCGACTATACGAAAACACACTCTCTTTCTAACATCCGCTCAAGAATAAATTTCGTGAATAGAGAAAGCCTAGACTCTCGTACAAATCAAGTCTGAAGAAGTATACACCTAAAAACACAAGTCTTAAGATATAGCGCAGTATATTTGTGAATGTCAATATAAAGCCAACGATTCACATAGATACTGCCATAAAAAACTGACTTAAAAGCAAATTGAAAATCTATAAATGACGTCCGATAAACAGAATTCTGCGGTAATATAAGAGATATTTTTTAAAAGGCCGTGAAATTAAGGCGAGCTGGAAGCCTCTGTTCGGTCATCGAGATCAATTGGCACCCAGGGTCGTTTCTATCGCGGCCAGTGATCTCCTGACAGTGACAGTGGCTCGGAGATGTCATCCATGCTTAGATCCTCTTCTCTGACATCTACTGGTCAGAACATTTCAATCGCGGCCAGTGTTCTCCTGACAATGGCCCGGGGATGTCAACTATGCTTGGATCCTCTTCTCTGACATCTACTGGCCCGAACATTTCTATTGTGGCCAGTGTTCTCCTGACAGTGACATTGCCACGGGGATGTCATCCTTGCTTAGATCCTCTTCTCTGACATCTGCTGGCCCGAACATTTCTATTGTGGCCAGTGTTCTCCTGACAGTGACATTGCCCCGGGGATGTCATCCATGCTTAGATCCACTTCTCTGACATCTACTGGCCCGAACATTTCTATTGTGGCCAGTGTTCTCCTGACAGTGACATTGCCCCGGGGATGTCATCCATGCTTAGATCCTCTTCTCTGACATCTGCTGGCCCGAACATTTCTATTGTGGCCAGTGTTCTCCTGACAGTGACATTGCCCCGGGGATGTCATCCATGCTTAGATCCTCTTCTCTGACATCTGCTGGCCCGAACATTTCTATTGTGGCCAGTGTTCTCCTGACAGTGACATTGCCCCGGGGATGTCATCCATGCTTAGATCCTCTTCCCTGACATCTGCTGGCCCGAACATTTCTATTGTGGCCAGTGTTCTCCTGACAGTGACATTGCCCCGGGGATGTCATCCATGCTTAGATCCACTTCTCTGACATCTGCTGGCCCGAACATTTCTATTGTGGCCAGTGTTCTCCTGACAGTGACATTGCCACGGGGATGTCATCCATGCTTAGATCCTCTTCCCTGACATCTGCTGGCCCGAACATTTCTATTGTGGCCAGTGTTCTCCTGACAGTGACATTGCCCCGGGGATGTCATCCATGCTTAGATCCACTTCTCTGACATCTACTGGCCCGAACATTTCTATTGTGGCCAGTGTTCTCCTGACAGTGACATTGCCCCGGGGATGTCATCCATGCTTAGATCCTCTTCTCTGACATCTACTGGCCCGAACATTTCTATCGCGGCTAGTGTTCTCCTGACAGTGACAGTGGCCCGGGAATGTCATCTATGGTAAGATCCTCTTTTCAGAGATTTACTGGCCCGAACATGAGTCAGGATACTCCGAAGATAATTCTGTCTATACATCGAGACACCAGTTTGGGAACATCCATCTAGGACGGTTAACGGTTTGAACATGCGGCAGCATCCTCTTTCGAGGAGGATGCTATCTCAACTATACGACGAGCCCTAAAGACATCCATTCAGGACATTAAAAGTCTCCGAAGAGAATCCTATCTCCGACGAAGTGCCATCTATCGGGCGAGCGTGCAGCCGCACATCTTAGTGCCCCTCGCCACGTCATTCTCCGTCGTCGCCAGAAGCCATCGGCGAGGCTTTCTAAAAGTTCTCTGCGATGATCAATTTGGTCGTATTGAACACAATCTGGCTGTTTTAGATTCTGATAAATGCCGTGTATAAGCACATGAATATTAAACTCTTCTCGGAAACAAGACTTAATAACAATAATCTGATTGAAAACATATTCATTGACATATCGAGGATGATGGTTAAATAAAGATGGCTACTATGCCTGGCATATCAGTAAGAACTTTGTTAATAACTAGGGCAACACTATCAGGCTTCCTAGGATGAATTTCTTTTTGAAATATTTTAAACGATCCTCTAGCTTTCGAGTCAGAAATCTAGTTATATATATTAGAAATATTTTTAAAATAAACATCATTGGGCGCCTGATGTTTTCGCTTTAAAATTGGTTACTGCGAATTCATTTATAGATTCTTTTAATAAGTGCTAAACCAGAGTGCTGGTTTAGTCTGATAATGACAGTGACAGTGCTGAGACCGAAAGAAGTGTATTACCATATTTTATTTTTACAAATGGGGGGGTCGGTGGAAGGCTGGGTAAACCGTTTGGTTTTCGACCACTAGGACCCGGGTTCGATTCCCGCATTGGGCACTTTTTTATGTTAAAAAAAAATGCTCCAATGGCCCCCGATTCTTGCAAAAGTCCAACCCCACCAGCGAGTGCAAGTAACCAAACGGGGCTCTGGCATTTGTAAGTGCAAAGTCGAACTGCTTTTCACATGTGTAGACATGTGGTGCGCTTACAGTAAAAGCAGTCGCTAACTACCCACCATGATTATCATGGCCTGTACCACGTGTACTAGGGATAAGCAAAAAAAAAATTTTACAAATAAAGAAATAGATTCAATTCCCCGTAGTGAGGAATTTCAACCACGATATGAAAGTTCCCGTGAAACCTATCGGGGCTAATCAACCGATATGTTGATTATACTTGATTACGGGAAAGTCGACGTTACTTCTTTGAATTTGATATTTTTGTCACTTTTAATCTACAGTTCATATTGCAATACAGGATCTTAGTACTGATCTCTAACGCTAAAGGATCTTAAGAGCTGAGTCTTACGGTCTTGATGAGATAGGTTAACCTTTCAAGGTTTGTAATAGGGTTAGAGTCTCAATGACCTACCCTTTTTTCACACAGAACAAAAAAAAAAACACGACAATTTTGATATCTAATTAACGAAATAATAAGCAATAAGATTAATGCACCTATTTTTGAAACTATTAAGAATAAATAAAATGATAATTTACTCTCTGTAAGAACTCGGCAGTAACTCAGCAAAAGAGTTACCTATAAGATATTTAACAAGAAACTTTGTAGATTCAGCGACTTGTCTAATCCTGTCTGAATACAATGGCAAGAATATTGCGTCTCCCATATTAGACATAATTATGCAATCAATTTGTAGATATTCCACAGAAATTGCCTCAGTTGCTCTTCCAGGTGCAAGCTAAAGATGATGAACTTGTGATTGCAACATTTTTAATACTTATAATGGAAGAAATTACGCAAGGATTTCATACACAATGGTACAGACACTTTCTGACCAAATATAAAAACTTATAATTGATGCTAACAAGCGCGTATCTGAATTATTTGTGGAAGAGTACAGTGTTCTGTACATAGCAAAATAAAACGGCGATTGAAGAGGAGTGTCTTATACGAATTTTATTAGCAAGCTTTCGGACTCGTACTCATCTCGTACTTCTTTATGTTTAGTCATCGTAAAGTCATCGTAATTGCCCAGCAATGGCCGCAGCCTTGCAGAAAATTGACTTAGATCCAGAGCAGCAGCTTTACACACCCAAGATAGTGGATATTGCTGCTGCTGTGATGGAGATGCATGGAGACATCTGAGGCTCTTCTTTGGACACGACAACAACAACAACAACAACAACATCGTAAAGCCTGTAGAAGGACGTCCGAAAGCTTGCTAATAAAATTCGTATAAAACACTCTTCTTCACAATCGCCGTTTTATTTTGCTATTTTAATTCGAAGAGTTTAATTTAATCAAATCTGTACATATTTCGGAATGTCCCCAAAGCTAAGGTCTTAAATACATTTACCAAAAGAATTGCTATGAATTACTAACAGCCATAAAGGTAGATAAGAGCGGATTAAACTTGTTTAAACCTGTTTGAAGAGTTTTATAGCACTGGTGACCTAGACATTCAATATTTTTCTCATGGAATATTAAAAGATTTGTTCATGTTGAAAATATATCGCTGAATTGTGTCTTATATATATTTAATATTAGAAATATGAGAAATTAATATCACATTTATAATAATAAAGACTATGGTAAAAATTAATTCGAAGCATGCTTATCAATAAATGACTTAACAAAGACAGGTCAAAATGAAAAAGGTCAAAAGAATCAGGATTTGAACTTTTCTGAAAAAAAAAACTAACAAAAACAACGAATTACTTTTTTTTTCAAAATTAAATATCACTGTTAAACCGTCTTATAATAATGACTTTTATCTCTCTCAGATTGTGAAGCTAACTAAGGGAATTTCCCGTTCATACAACTTCTTTCTTCGTGTAGGAAAGGTCATTTCGACCACAATAAGTGGTACAAAGTTTACTACGCTGCAAACACTAAATAAAATGCTAAATAGTTTCCTTGCACATTTTAAAGGTATGTAAGTAATATACAAGATATAAATAGTAGTTAAGAATTAGGAATCATTTCGTTGTATACTCCTCTAGAAGGATTTACACCAATACCTCGCTTTACGTCGTTTCGTTTTGCGTTTTTTTCGAAGTTGCGTCGCTGCTTAATTTTTACTGATTTTCACTGTGCGTCGTTAGATTTTCGAAGTTGCGTTGTTTTGGATTCGAGTCTTTAATTTTTTTTTCCTAAAATATGGCAACACCTTTGTTATTGATTGCGCCTTCACATACACTGCGTGACATTGAAAATGGAACACCAAGAAATAGTGGTCAGAAAGTGATGAAACTCGGCAGACAGAGAGAGACAGGGGCGAACAATAAGTGATCTTTATTTCAAAATGATAGTCATAATACAAAGCGAGAACGGCGTCGGCTTAGTAGCAAGTAGGACCACCGCGGACGGCGATGAACGCAGCAACACCTCTAGGTAGAGAGTCAATCAGAGTACGGATGGCGTCCTGAGGGATGGCTCTCCATTCCCTCTCAACCATTTGCCACAGTTCGTCTTCTGAACGCGGCTGTGGCAAGGCATGCAAACGGCGTCCAATGATGTCCCAGACGTGCTCGATTGGTGAGAGATCAGGAGAATACGGTGGCCAGGGAAGCATCTGTACATCTTGCAGAGCTTGTTGGCTAATGCGAGCAGTGTGCGGTCGGGCGTTATCCTGCTGATAAAGGGCATTGGGTACCCCTTGAAGGTAGGGGAGTGTCACCGGTCGCAGCACATCATCAACGTATCGTTGGGCCGTCATAGTGCCCTGAATACGAAGTAAAGGTGACCTGGAATCATACGCGATTGCGCCCCAAACCATGATTCCACGTTGTCGCACGGTGGTTCGTTCCACAATTGCTGCCGGATTGGACCTTTCTCCACGTCGACGCCACACGCGTACACGGCGACTATCACTGGACAAGCAGAAACGCGACTCATCTGAGAACACGACCCTGTGCCATTCCGTCATCCACGTCGATCTAGCCCGGCACCATTCCAAACGTTGGCGCCTATTCGGTGGGGTCAATGGCAGTCTTCTTAGCGGACGGCATGAGTGCAAGCCATTAGCAACCAATCGACGGGAAATGGTTCTGGTCGAGATGGAATGATCTAGGGTGTCTTGCACATGTTGCAGGATGGCGGTACAAGTGGCTTGTGGGGCCGCCACTGCTTGTCGAAGGATACGCCGATCCACACGTGCTGACGTCACTCTGGTTGCACCGACATTCCTATTAATTGCCACATTTCCTTGTTCCAACCATCTTCTCCACAGTCGGTGCACCGTGGACGCACCAAGGTGTGTATCAGCTGCGATTTGACGTATGGACCAACCTGCCCTTTTCAGTCCGATCACCATGCCCCTCGTAAAAGCGTCTGTCTGCTTGAACTGCCTCCGTTTACGATGACCTGGCATTCTCTGTTATTACACGTGTCTTTTGACACAAGAACAAAATTTCTACAATGATTTTCCTTGAAGAAATAATGACACGAATACTGTCCTTTCTGCAAGTTCCTTCCCTTATATCTTACTCCATGTGCGCACGAGAGCTGCGCATTTTACATCATTTGCATAACTCGGTTAGGCGCGTCTACTCTGAAATTTGCATAATTTTCTGGCCACTATTTCTTGGTGTTCCATTTTCAATGTCACGCAGTGTATTTTCACTTTGCGTCGTTTCAATTTGCGTCGTGTTTTTTTGGAACGTAACCCCGACGCAAAGCGAGGTATGGGTGTATAATACCCGAAAGTTTGAGAGCCCACAACTTCCGTTAAAGTTTACTTGTTGAATAATAAAGTTTACTTGTTAGACAATAAGGTTTACTTGTTACACAATAAAGAAACATATTGTGTAAGGTTTTTCGAATATTTTTATAAAAGTAAATCGCAAATTTCTTATATCTGGCAATAAATTATTGAAGGAAGTAGGTGTAGGACATGGTGTGGGCTATACCAACCGTCATGTGATGCGGTGAGAGGCCACGCGGCTTGTGGTTGCGGCCAATCTTCTCCAACATCCCATTTAGCGACTCCGGCTCGTCCAGGCCGTCGATGAGCGACGTGAAGCTGTAGAAGACGTTCAGCGCGTGCACCGCCAGCTTTTTGTTTCCCGGTAGTTCGGCCATGGGCACGTCGGCGAAGTCATGGAAGTACTTCTGGTACGAGGGGTACTTCTCGAACAGCCTGTGACACAGACCAAGCACGTTGTTGCAAGGATGATTTCTATCTATTCTTGTATTCAAGTTTTTAATGTAGTTGTATTTTTATCGTCATTTTTACCTATATACATATACGGTAGAACCTCTATCTAAAGAACACCAAAATGCCTAACCAAAATGTACCGGAAAGCAGCTAATTGGTAAAAATGACAACTTTAGCGTGGAAACTGTTCTTTGTATAATTTTCCTCTAGAGAAAGTGTCTTTTATTGAAGTTTTTATTGTGTACTTTAATTTTTAAATGTAATCATCAACATAATCAACAAAAACACTGATTCCTTTGCAGACTGTTTTACATAATAGTATTTTTCTAGTAGTAGATAAGAAACATTAAGGCTAGCGCTTCTTCAACATAATTAGCGCGTTCTAAAAATAAATAAACACATAAAATCACTTTGGTTTTAATTATTTAGTTCTACTTCAAAGCGGAATATTTATAATTGGATTTTTTTCTATTCGTGCTGGAGACATCTAGTTACAACCTATATTAGATAAAAGATATTAGAAGATGAAATATTTTCCAGGAATAAAGCAGGACTATAAGAAAAGATGCCTCCTCACCAAAATAAAAAAATACAAATGATAATATTATTTTTCTCTGACGTTCTTTATTTCATTCCATAAAAAACCTCTTCGACATTATTAACAAAGTGCTGGCTTTTACCATTCGAACGCCTCTTTTGTGAATCCGGAAGATTTCATCAGTGAGCTTGTAGTATATCGTGAAAACGAAGCCATCCTGAAGTAATGAGAATCATAGAGCCTTTTGTCTTTAACCGAGAATTTGCATATTACAGTAGCAGAATATTTGCACAAGTCTTTTGCAATGCATACACTACAATACATAGAAATCTCTTAGGTTTAATTAAAAGGCTTGTTTGTACAATGCCAAACACCAGTTTTCCTATAAAAAATAGAGGCTGGAGTTGGTTTGAGCATTTCCTCCTCTGTTCAGGCTGTAAGTCCACGCCGTCGCTAGCGTTAACTGGTGACTTGGGAGGTATTGGACACCTATGGTTGGCCGAGGAAAGCCTTTTCAATAAACAAACGCTTCTAAAATTAGACGTTATGTGATTGCGTCTATCCGGACAGGTGAAAGGTCATTAGTGGGTTTTTATTCTTTTGTCGACGTCCTGTTGTGTAACCATGTCCATATATGAATATTTCTGCAAAAAAAAAAATATTATAGTTGATGCATATATTATATATGAATGTTGATGTAACTATAGCTACCTAGAGATCGTCGACCTGGATGCTAAATCAACTTTGTTGCCAGAATGAAGTTCCAAGCGTGTCCATCCAACTGCGGCCAAGGCCAGTGCACGTTAATTGCTGGAGTCGAGCCAGCAGATGAGAGTTTCAACATCTTCGAGAACAATCTGAAGAATTGATTCCCACTCCTGTATTAGCATCTTAGACTTCACCTGGCACTAAATGGCAAATATTATTTAGAAAATACGATTCATAAGTTAGCAATTTCTGTGACTCTAAAAAGGATGCTGAAGCTGATAACAGACTTTTTCTGAAGCTCTTTTTTTTTTTTTTTTTAATTTTTCTACTTTACACTCACGAACAAAACTTAAGGAAGTTGTACCTTTTAGAATGTATATCGTGATTCAGAGAATAGATCTGAAATATATTTGCTACACAGTGATCTTTATTGATTGAAGACACACGAGAAAACCAAATGTGAACAAAATTGTCTCTGTTTTCTTTTTTTTAAGACAACAGGCGACATCAAAGACTTCCACTTCCTTAAGTTTTGTCCATTATTTCATACATTATATTTATAGTGCTCTAATGTATATTGTAAAAAATAAAAAGAATGTCCTTCGAAATACCCATTAACTAAATGGATATATACGTTTATATGTACTCCTGTAAAAGGACAGAGATGCCCGAAATCTCGAGATTACGTTAATAAAGATAAAGAAACACATCTCCAGAAACCTATAGCATTTGTTTGAATAATATCCACGAGATTTAAATCTATTGAAATACCCGCAAGATGTCAATTTAACGCTTCTCAAAAGCGTCTTAATGTTAGAGATCTTGCTTTGGTTCCTCTCTTTAATAATTTAAAAACTAACACAAGGAACTGTTTCGAGGAAAACCACAAGTGGGGCTTCAATATATTCAAATAATTCTGTCAAAAGTTGAATATTCCATACACAAAGAATAAGCAAAAGACTTGCTAACATTGGCTGAAGTAGGCGACTTTCTCTGCAGGACCAGATTTATCATCGATTGTCTGGATTCTAGTAGTTTGGTGAACACAGCCCGTGTGTGACAATCTCAGGACACTTGTCGATATCGGTCTATTACCTGGTCATCTAGACATCATAGTTTCTAGAAACTGCACTGCTCGCTGGCGAATCAGATTTTGTAACTGCAATTGATTTGGCGAGGGTCGCTAATTTTTAAAAGTAACAACAACAACAAAAAGCTTTATCAAGACCTTTTAGTCTTATACAGAATTTTAAAAGTAATTATAAATTTTAAAAAAACCTGCCTTATATTTGTTATATATATTTGTATTATATTGTTAGCGAAGCAAATTTTCATTACAGTTTAATGAAAGACATATTGGAGAATAAAAATGGTCCAAAAGTTTAAATATTTCATTATTGCAGAGAGTGTCCGAAAAATTAAGAGTCCGTCACTTTTGTCACTTCACATTAACAACCGAAAAGAAATTGATTTTTATAAATATATATATTTCAAAACTATACATTTTTAAAAGTCTTACAATATATATTAATGACAAATTTTATCCTGACAAAGCTACAAAAGATTTGTAACCAAACTTCGCTGAAATGTCCTTTTAAATAAAATTATTATTAAGGCTGATAATAATCATGTATAAAGAAAAATACATCTCCTGAATATGCAACTAAGAGTTACTGATGTCCTGATTGTGCAAATCTGATAGTCGCACGATAAGGAGATGATTTTTTCTTAATTTATCCACCTGATCCCAGTATAATTTCACTTTTACCTGGTTCAAATCACATTAATAGGTACCGCTCAGCAAGAGCAACCTAGTTCAAAAACAAACAACAACAAAAAAGCCTTTATTTAGGGTCACTGACCCTATACAGGATTCACCAGAGGTATGCATAAGAACAAAGCAGTGAGACAAAGGAAATAACGATATATACAGAGTAAAAAGAAAAAGAAAAAAAAAAACAAGAAAAGGAAAAAAAAATAGTAATAAAAAGAAAGAGGGAAGCAAGAAATCAACACAAAAAGAGTAGCATTAAGAAAGTGAGGAGTGAGTATCACCAACCCTCGCTGATGAGGGCCAACAGCCCGAAACGCGTCCGTGGTTAGCTTTTCTTGATTAATCAAGAATGGGTATTTGGCCAATTCTGGAATAATTAAAAATCAACGAGAATAGTTGATATTTATTCCGATAGATGGCGCCAGCCATCAGCAACTTTCAGTTGCACGATAAGGAGATGCCTTTTTCTTAATGAATAATATGTGAAGGTTATTCAAATATTAAACAATTTTTAACGCGGGATTCAATCCCGGTTCATGACTGTCGGGAATCGAGGGTGTTACCCACTCGTCCACCGACTTTTATATAATATTTCACTTTTATACTATTTTTTACATAATAATGTATTTTTATACAATACTAGACGGGTGACCCGGGCTTCGCCCCGGGATTGACCCGTGTGCATATCTACCCGAGTGATATATATTTAGATAAGATTTTTTTTTATAATTGTTTGTTATTAGCATTATCTATTTGTTTGCATCAGCATAATTTAATCTAATCTTTGATAGAGGGCGCTGTTCGTGAGCTAAGTAGAATAATTTGAATATATAGTTTTAATAATTGATTTATATATTTTTTAAAATAGCCTATCGTCTTCCCCGTATTTTTTTTTACCTATGTATGGAAATTTTGGTTTGAATTAGTGAACTACTGCGAATTTGTATACCGGACATACAAACAAACAAACATACAAACATTCATTTTTATATATATAGAAGATAATGCGGCCTATGATTGTAGAACGACATTTGAAAATATCCCGCAAGTGTTTCTTTTGAACGAAAAATCTAAATTTATTTTAAGGATAAATAACGATTATTTCTAACCTTAGGGATGAAGTATGAAATGATGAATCGTGAAGAGTAATGATAAACGGGAAAATAATCCCTAAGGTTAGAAATAATCGTTATTTCTCCTTAAAATAAATTTAGATTTTTCGTTCAAAAGAAACACTTGCGGGATATTTTCAAATGTCGTTCTATAATAATGCATGAAAAAACTAAAGAAAAAAATAAAAGATAAAAAATCAGGTGTTGAAATCAAAAATAAAAATGGCATATCCTGACCAGGAGCACATGTGAATAATGTATGTGAAAAAATAATGAAAAGTAAAATAAAATAAATAAATATGGTTAGGTGTTGATATTAATAATAAATTAGGCATATCCTGACCACAAAGTTTTTTGTTGAGCGTTTTTTTTTTTAGATGGCAGAGCGCAATCTAGTGGAACAGAAATCAACTAAACGTTGATTTAATCATTCCTGATATTTGGCCAACCCATTTACTTGATAAATCAAGAAAAGCCAACCACAAACGGCTTTGATTTCTCAAATAAATAAATAAAATGGGTTGGCCAACGTTTAGTTGATTTCTGTTCCATTAGATGGCGCTCTGCTATATTAGAAAAGCTCATGTTAGTCTTCAGGATATACCTAATTTGTTTTACGCAATAATGTACGTGTTCATCATGAATGTATTTTTAGCTAGAGTATATAGGATAATTACACATATCAAAAGAAGGCGGGCTACAATGGAACGATAAATCTCCATCTTCTAAAGCGAGGAATAATGCAGGCAGTATGTTGCCTCATGTGCTGTAAATTATCTATTCAAGGATTTCACTGTCATAGAAACACAATTGACGCAGTCAATTCTATCATCAAAAATTTCAGACAAATTGAAATCCTAAATTAAAACTTTTATTATGACATTTCTATGGCTACTGGAGGTTTCTATGTATACAAGAAAGTTTGAATCCAATCTAACATTTGTAATTAATGAAATGATTAATGACACTTGGGACAAATGTTGAACATGAGGAAATCAATTATGGTAAAACGAAGGATGAACAAGATGACACAATGCTTCATTGTATATCCCACCATTATTGCCATTTCTATTGAACTTGTTGCCAGAAATTACATGGATGTGTGGGTGAAGTTTCCTGTACCCCGTGTAAACGTGGGACTTGTTGAAACACGTTCAACGTGCTTGTGCAACAACATTCCTCTCATGTAGATACATCGTAGAAAACAAAGGTTGAACATATATAAAATGATTCATAAGTGAATTTCACATTTGTAATGCAATCGCTACTATTCCGTTATCTTTATGAATTCTAGTGTTCTTTATTCGACACAGTTGGGATTTTATCTTTTTTTATTGCTTTTATTGCGAAAGATGAAATAACAGCACACAGAAATAAAGCAAACATGCTTCATTTTTCAAATATAGAGATATATATCCTGAATTTCTAGAATATCTTGAAAGTTTTAAAGAAGAAAATCACTTGGAACTTTTCTTGTTCGCCTTTTAACAAAGCAAGCTCAATTTAGCTCTTTTAAAAATAAATGAAAATAGCTAAACGATAATACATATAACCTGAAACTCTAGAGAGGGGATAAATGATCTCTCATTAAGGCAGCATCCTCAACAAAGGATGATAAATACTGCAATAAACGTAGCTTTTCAGGGAAGATGATTGCTTTTAAATATATTTATTTTTCTTTGTATTTTTCTCTAAACTAATTTCTCCCCGATAGGAAAACTGACAATGTAGCGTTACAGAAGTCGACTGAGTATTCCTGTAGACACAAGTGAGTTTATGATATACAGGGAGATGACACGTGTGAAGTAGTGTGTGACAGTATGTTGTCACACGCCGGAAGCATTTGCAGAAAAAAAAATCACAGCGCTGGCCATTTCTTTTTTTAGATTTCCTGTGGGAATCTCGTTAACTGAAGGGCAGGCTCGGAGGATATCGATGTCGGGATGGCTTCCATGTTGTGTCCTAACATATAATTGACCAAGGAGAGGATACACACTGTAAATACATTCAACAAATGAAACTATTTTAGTACGATTTATATCTTTTACAAATAAAATTCTTCCCGCTTTCCTTTTACTGCAATGAAAAAAATATTGAGAAGACCTGGCTCTTGAATGGTGAATCCTCCCCCAGCGTATATAATTTATTTCTTTATCTCTTTAAAGATTAAAGTTTCGATCTTTTTGTTTCGTGAGCTAGTCTTCTACTAGCTTGTCTACTCATCAACTTGTTCATCCATTTGTCCATCCACCCCAACACTTGTTCATCCTCCATCTAGTCGTCTATTTGTTCATCAACTCATCCCCTCAGTCCCCATCTTGTTGATGGGGTGTCTAGAAATCCTCAACTATCCGTCCTTGCTTATTCACTCCAGTCAGCACCAATGAGAATTCCTCGGCCATTTTAAGGAAACGACTATTCTGAAGATTTATTTAGAATTTTGATTCTCTTTCGAATGTTTTTTAAATCGTGGTTGTGCGCGTATTGTTTAAAAAAAATAAAAATAAAAAACACTCTATACATTTTCTTAATAAAAATAACATACCATGTATAATACCAAATATAATATTTATACTTGAAAATACTCAGGTCTGTTTTAAAATATATTCATAATTAAAAAGCTTTTTTTAATTACCCTCGGCAACTCTTTTCCTGGTATTAGACCTTAGGAAGACGGTGAACACAACATTCTGACAGATCACGGGCTCTATTGAATACTATCGTCAAGAAATTTTAAAATATCCCAAAAAATATTTAATATTTTTCTATAAAAATTGTTATTTCAGATACTTTCAGCAAAGTCTGGGTATACGTTTGGCATTTTGTTGTATATTGGACAATATTGCCAGCTTATCAATCACCTTCACGCCAGATGGAATTTGAAAACACAGACGAGAGATAGGTGGAAGGTCATCTCTAAAATGTGACCATGTCTGACCATTGGAAAACTACCAGGAACTCTAAATAGTTTCTACATATAACAATAAAAATACCAGTTTCTAAATAGCTTCAAGAAGCCATTCCTAAAATTGCACCAGGTGAGTAAATAAATATACTTGGATCTTCAAGAATCTAATCGCGTGTGTGAAAATATATTTTAAAATAGTTTAAAGGCAAAAAAGAGCACAATCTGCCAACTGCAACCACATCCATTGTCGATGAATTACCATTACGCCAGCTTTGAGAGCAAGTCCACTTGAACTTCGTTGTTTCAGGCCTCCGTCAGTTCAGAGAAAGACTTCAATTTTACAAACGCTTACAAGAGGACTTACGAAATTTCTCAAATTAGCCAAAATGTGCTTTACTGATCAAATGGTAGAGCCAAAATTAATACAAAAATAGATATTTTGTCAGAAAGACACACTAAAAGTTTGTAAAAAAAGATGTATCATCGTTTCTAATCACGAGAAATATCACTAAAGAAAAACGTAGATAACGCAAACATTCCTGTATAAACAATTTAAAAAAACATCCCAAATGGCGCAGTCCTTCCTTCCAATTGTGCAAGAAGAATTGAATATACTATAGATTTGATAGCATATTGTGATATAAATAGTAGGATATTTAGTGAACGATTTCACTGCATTTCTATTTCCTAGGAGACACATGTAACCAAAGTAAAATAGAGTCGACGTGAAGATACACATTCCTCCTTCTATGGATATTCCAAGGTAATCATTTGCACGCGCAGTGGATTCTGTGATGTGGTAACAAAGATGGATCAAGTCCAACTCCTTGAGATATAGAAAAAAGTCACAATCTATTGTCGAGAACTCTCTCTCTCCAATATAAAAAAAAAACTTAACGGAAGAAAAATATGTTTTGATAATTGAACTGGTATAAAAAGTATTGAGGAAAATTAACCTTTTTTTCCATATCAGCCAGCAAACACCCATATTTGTTACGATGTATTTTTGTATTGCGTACTTTTTGTGGAGGTTTTTGTGATGTGGTAATGAGCGGTTTGGAAGCTGTGATGTGGAAGTGTTTGAAATCCTGGGGTAGTACATGTGTACTGTAGCATTCTGCACGAATATAAACTAATTATGAATTCTGTCACTTAGAAATTCCAACTTCCGTTTGTTGCCACAGATTCTCCCTTGACATCCGCCCCTGGAATTCGCACCTCATTTGCGGAACACTTAGCTGCACTACCACTAATGAGGGAAGGGTAATTTCTAGACGGCTAAATGCTAATTGAGACGCTAAATGTTAAGCAAATGGCTAATTACATTCCAAGAAGTTTTTTTTTTAATTGGGGGAACGCGCATTTACTGGATCGCCGAGTTACGACGCAGAAAGTCAGGGTTCTACGTAGGAACTTTCACTGTGAGAGAAAACCCGGGTTCTTATTCCACAGAATCCGCGTCGTTCTGTCAATGTTTCTTTAAAATATCATACACCATACTAATCTTCATATATACACTTATGGACAAAACTTAAGAAAGTATAAATTATTTTATGTCGCTGGTCGTCTATTTTATTTTTAAAGGAGATATAGGCAATTTTGTTCACACTTGGTTATTTTATGTGTATTCAATAAAAGTCACTGTGTATCAAATATATTTCAGAGTTACTGTCTGAATCCCGATATATATGCTAAAGGTATAACTTCCTTAAGTTTTGTCCATGAGTGTATTTGTTGTCACTTTTCTCAAGTACACTTGATACCGTCTTGAAGGTAGGAATTTGCAAATACTGAAAGTATAGCATATGTATGCACAGATTATACACGGCTCACCCACACAAGGCATCAGAGTTCCATTTTGGTACTGCTACTTACTAGTGGTGTTGGACGTGGGCACATAAAGAGTCATTTAAGCAAATATTATTTTAAGTTTCTTCAATGCAAGTTTTGGATTTGAATCCCGATATCCGAAAGCGACAGTTCAATTAGTCCGTGAATAGAAGTAAATGTCTTAAGGTTCCAATACCAAGTTTTCTGTTTGAGAAAAGTAGGGATAAGAACCCAGCCTAGATTTCCCTATGCTATTTGAAATTTCTATATGATCTTGTGGCTGTTAGTATATTTCTGCCCACAGTGATTCTTCAGATGTAGTCGATGAGCCTCTAGCTCAGTGTAGAGTTGTTTTCCAGGATTTGAGACATTCTTTTTGAAATGCTTCCGTAATTACTGGACAGGAGAAAAAGACATGGATTACCTTAAGTTCTGTATGCAGGCAATTGTCACAGTCCTGTAAGGAGGGGTGGGAATAAATCCGACTACACTTCCTTCTCTGGCCTCCATTGGAGTTCCTGTCCATTTTGGTCCGAGATTCCAAGAAGACTAGCGTGTGAACGGCAATATCTCTCCTACAATGATTCAGTATGATTCACAGGTTTGTTGTTCCAAGTAGGTGAGATAGATAAACATTAGTAAGCCCCGAGTAATCTACGTTCTGCCTCGCTCCGGGCACCCGGGTTATCACATTGGTAAAATATCGTTATTATAAAATTTGGCCCTCGAGAAGTCCTTGGTCAAATATCCTTGAAATTAGGAAGTTCCAAGGATGTATAGCTGGCCATTTCTGTGCGAGTATCCGCTCCAATGGAAACATAACCTGTAATATATCTTCTATAAGAGTAAAAGTAACGTTTTGAAAAAAATGATAATTCGAATGTAGGAAGCTTGATTTCTCCATGTTGGAATTGACACCTGTTCAAATTTTGTGTATAAACTAGATGATTCTGTCCAGTTACTGCTTTATTCAAACTGTCGGCACTCTGAAGTGGAATAAATTCTGTAGTGTGTGAAAAAAAAAACAATAAAAATAAAATAATTAAAAAAGTCAAGTGTTGGTATTAAAGAGGTATATCCTGGCCACGCTCACATGAGCTTTTTAGATCGCAGAGCGCTATCTAGTGGAACAGAAGTCAACTAAACGTTGATTTAACCTGTTCTCTGATATTTCCCCAACCCATTTTCTTGATAAATCAAGAAAAGCCAATCACGAACGCGTTTCAGACTGTTGGCCCTCATCAGCGGGTGCAGAGGCTTGGTCCCAGAGGCTTCTTGAGAAAGCAAGAAAGGCGTATTTAAGGCCAAACTTGCGTAAATATGCTGAACATGTGAAAAAAATATATATAAAATATAATAAAATAGGTCAGGTGTTGGTATTAAAATCAGAAAAGACCTATTCTGACCACGCTCACATAGACGCTTGCGCGCGGGTCTCTAGAGATTTTCCCCAAATTTATAATATCACAGCGGGGCGCAATTAGGGTTTCATCTATGCTGGAAATTCGAGGTGATTCATTAGGAACTACAGGCTACGAATAATCCATCAAGTCAGGACTTGTCTGTAGGATCTGTGACGTCGGGGTGTTTCCGAACTGTTCCTCAAGTCAGGACTTGTCTGTAGGATCTGTGACGTCGGGGTGTTCCCGAACATTCCTCAAGTCAGGACTTGTCTGTAGGATCTGTGACATCGAGGTTTTCCCGAACTGTCCCTCAAGTCAGAGCTTGTCTGTAGGATCTGTGACGTCGGGGTGTTCCCAAACTGTCCCTCAAGTCAGAACTTGTCTGTAGGATCTGTGACGTCGGGGTGTTCCCCGAACTGTTCCTCAAGTCAGGACTTGTCTGTAGGATCTGTGACGTCGGGGTGTTTCCGAACTGTTCCTCAAGTCAGGACTTGTCTGTAGGATCTGTGACATCGAGGTTTTCCCGAACTGTCCCTCAAGTCAGAGCTTGTCTGTAGGATCTGTGACGTCGGGGTGTTCCCAAACTGTCCCTCAAGTCAGAACTTGTCTGTAGGATCTGTGACGTCGGGGTGTTCCCCGAACTGTTCCTCAAGTCAGGACTTGTCTGTAGGATCTGTGACGTCGAGATGTTCCCGAACTGTCCCTCAAGTCAGGACTTGTCTGTAGGATCTGTGACATCGGGGTGTTCCCGAACTGTCCCTCAAGTCAGAACTTGTCTGTAGGATCTGTGACGTCGGGGTGTTCCCGAACTGTCCCTCAAGTCAGGACTTGTCTGTAGGATCTGTGACATCGGGGTGTTCCCGAACTGTCCCTCAAGTCAGGACTTGTCTGTAGGATCTGTGACGTCGGGGTGTTCCCGAACTGTCCCTCAAGTCAGGACTTGTCTGTAGGATCTGTGACGTCGGAGACAGAGGCAATTTTGTTCACACTTAGTTATATCGCGTGTCTTCAATAAAAGTCACTGTGTGTAAAATAACTTTCAGAGTTATTGTCTGAATCCCGACATACATGATAAAAGGTAAAACTTTCTTAAGTTTTGTCCAAGAGTGCATCTCAACCAAATCGAAAATAAAAGAGCAATAAGAGTTCTTTCATCACACCATCGAAGCCAGTAAACCAGACTGCCTGACTGAAATTATCCCCCTCCGCTGTAAGCTTTACTGCAAGCTTTTTCGGAGAAAACATCAGGACGAGAAAACCCAGACTGCCTGGAAGGTATTTATACTGGAGGCTCGGGTTTCTTAGCAAGTGTCGCATCAGTAACATGAGAGCATGGCTCGGCAATACTTGTTGTCAGAGGGAAACTTCGCCCGCTTCTGGATGGATTTTCTGGAGTGTGTTGCTCAGTTGAACATTTGGTTTATAAAATTAGTTGCTCTTTCAAAGCCCAACCCTTAATAAACCAATATGATCAAACCTCTATCAACAACAGCAGCAGCAACAACAACAACAAAAAGCTTTATTAAGACATTTTAGTTTTATACAAATTCGCCAAGTGGACCACGGAGTCTCTGCAAATGAAAAAAAAAAAAAAGTAAACGCTAATTACATTTAACAAAACTATATATATTTTCTTCTCAACCCATAGATTAGTGGTTGACAGTATTCCTGGCCTCTCAGAGCTTTCTTTCTATGGATGGTCTTTTCAAGGTATCTCTCCTAGGGCAGCCCAATTAATTTCGCGGTAATCTCTTGCAATTTGATGATAAGGTTCCCGTTATAAATCAATACATTATAAAAATAATGCCAGGTGTTAAAAAATTCTTAGCATATTATAAAAGCATCATTAATTTATATTTCTAAAAAATAATATCCTTAGATATAAAAGCAAAAAGAATCAAAGAACAACTGAGAAGCTATATGTTTTATCGCTATAATAAAAGAAACATTTCTCCGTTTTTCTCGGACTTTTTTTATATTAATGCATATGTTAATATAAAAAAATTCTAAAAGGTTTGTCTTTTCTAAAAAAGGTAGTTTTAGAGGTAGTGTTCGGCGGCTAAACCATTTTAAATGAAAAGGCGCCGACTTACTACGGAAAATTCGGTTCTATATAGATTTTTTACTGATATCTTTGAAGACTCTTAAGTTTTCGTTGTTCCACTTTTAGGTTAAAAGCAGAGTCTTATTTAGAGAGAAGCTTGCATCAAAAATGAGCTTTGAAATTGATGGGAGTCGTTGCGACACGAGGTTTTGCAAACATCCATTTATCGCGGAGATTTAGAAGCTTCCATCTTGCAGAATCAATCAAAGCCCAGCTGTGTCCTTGAGTAACGGACACGGGGGATTGACTGCCTGTAGGACGTGTAGTGGAGCTTAAAACTGCGTACGTGGTTCTTGATTCATCATCTAGGAAGGTTATTTGACCGTTATTCTGAAATAATAATAATTTTAAAAAAGCAACGATTAGTTGCTATTTGTTTCAACAGATGGCGTAACCCATCAACAACCTTCAGTAGCACGATTAGATTTTTTCGTTCTTAACTTAACTATCTAATCTCTTTACAATTTCACATCTACATGTAACGCTACGTCTACGGGATTTTCCGCAAAGATCTTTTTAAAAAGGTATTCGCAATGAACGGGAAAATTTGCGCAGCTACAGTCGAGAAAAACCAAGGATATGTTGAATTTAACAATACAAATGCATTAGAAAACAACGAATTCAGAACGGGGTACCAAAGCTGAAATTTTTAAAACACTATCTCTGATTTTTTTTAGGAGGCCGATGCTTTATCCGTTAGACCATGGAATCATGAAATCCTTTATATTATATATTTATAATATGTATTGTTTTATATATTATGACACTAGGTTGCGGTCTGGCATTATATATAACATCTATAATAATTAAATAAGTATTTTGGTTTTAGGTATAATCGAAGCTTTCCTTCCTATATGTGACAGTGGTCGAATGTTCTAACAATGGAAAAACATTTTTACAACAATGATAGCTGATCAAACATTCACTTGGACATACTTGGAAAGCTCGATAGCCATTTGTCTAGTGATTTATGATTATACACACACACACAAAAGCTTTTATTAAGACACACAGGTCTTACAGAGGATTCTCCTTGGGGTTACAAAACGGAGAAACCTATGAAAGTGGGAAATAAAAAATGGGGAAAGATTATATACATTTGGTAAATATATACAGATTATAAGAAAGAATAAAAAATAAGAAGAATAAAAAAAAAATCAAAAAAAGAAAAAAAAATAAAAAAATTTGGAAATATGGATGGGAGAAGTGGAGAGCGAAAAGAGGAAAGAAAACAGGTATTTACATATGAAACAAGACCATTTAAGCTCTCACACAGCACAGGTGGGCCATGTATTTTTTAAGAAATCTTTAAGAGATTTCCCAGGAAATCCTCGTGTTCAGGGTTGTAAGGTAAACACCGTTTTATCATTGTTAACTTATCGTATCTGCCTAAACAAATAATTGGATGTTGGTTCTGTCTTTCTCATCGAACAGAAATTTTTGGTATGTTTGAATGTTCGGTTAAGTCTTTCTTTTTTACAGCATTTTTATGGAAGTTATATAGATTTAGAGCTACTGAACTATTGTCTATAAAGTTGGATAATAAAGAATATAATGGTGATATATATATTCTCTAGTTGGAGTTCGTTAGGAGGTAGATACGTGAAGGTTATACAAGTCAGCAATGAATCTATGCTTGGGTTCATTTTAAGTAACCGAAATCCAATTAGTTTTCTCTTCAACATTGTCCAGTATGTGTTTATTTTTGATATAAATTCCCACAATGATGTCTTCAGAGCTTCTTCCCTGACCCGAGATTTTTCTGGCAAGTGATTGGTAAACCTGGAAATTCTCGATCTCGAGTTTGATTTATGATTATAAACAGAACCTGTACTTTCTCTGCTCAATGCCCTCTAATTCCCGATATCGGTAAACTGATAAAAAAAATCCCTCCATTTCACCGAATTTACCCACAAGTTCGGGTTTATTTTAAACAAATTCTGAACGTTTTCTCTCTTATTTACCGAAAATTATCTGTGATTCGTATCATAATTTGAAATTTTGAATGATTATATATAAAAAAAGTATTATTATTATTATTCGACATTTCCTAGCAGTTTCTTTCTCCAGGAAGGAGATAACATCCTAGAAAGCAATTTGAGGAAAATATCGCTGACCTCTAAAACCACCGCAATGGACGAAATAACAAATAGCCTGTGATTTCTCTTGATCCACCTCTCATTCAATAGTTTCAACGTGACTTACTTTCATCCACGTAAACTGACTTTTGTAATTGATAATTGCATCTTGTGTCTATGCACCATGTTCATTTCTTCCCTGTGAATGCACAAAATTACCCTACAATACATAGCGAAGGTTGGAAATAGGATTCATATTTACACAATAGCATATGTTCTGCAGTAAATATATCTATGATTATCTCTCTTGGCTAAAAAAAACCGTAATTTCTAAACAATTTTTGTATATATTTATTTCATTAGTTGTTCCTGGGTTGGATGCAAAATCAAGCATGATTTTAATGTCCTTTCCTTTCTTTTCTTCTTTAAACTTCTACTCAAACCTTGTAACTCACCACCAATTGTTTATGTAAAATAGTCTCTGAATTTAATGTTGTTTCTTGACGCAAGCATCCCTTGTGGGCATATCGCGTCTGATTTGATGATAATAAATAAATATGTTCTTCAGACTCCCTGTACAGTACAATGGGTCTTAAAGAGGATGTAATCCATGGCAGGTACATTTCAATAATTGGTGTTTGTTGGTTTGCTGTCTTCAAGAAGAAGGTTCCAAATACCGGACCCTTACAGTAGTTAGAAGTAAGGAATTTTTCGACAGTTTTTTCATATTCGGCATGTGTCGACATGTTATGCAGTATTTTTTATTATTATCCCTAGTACACGTGGTACAGGCCATGCTAATCATGATGGGTAGTTAGCGACTGCTTTTACTGTAAGTGTATCACATGTCTACACATGTGAAAAGCAGTTAGACTTTATCACTTACAATTTTTCTACAGTTTTTTTTTTCTTCATATTCGGCATGTGGTACAGTATGGGTGGTTGAAATCTACCAAGATGGGAGACGTGTGTCGTGGCTGGAAGCTATCTCCCAGATAACACCCATCGCACCTCTCCAACGTAAACACTGATAAGTCTCTGTTCTATTTACTTTACTTTATATTTCATTCAGCTGAGATTAGAGGGTTGGTTATGAAAACGGTGGTAAAACAGTGAAATAAGGACTAGAACAATAATCCTCTCTTTTTTTTTTTTTTTTTTTTTTTTTGCGTTACCGCAGTAATAGAGTTATAGAATGCAGTGAAATTTGAGCGATATAAAATTTTAGTATGCAATTATGTTATAATAACGCATTATGATAATAGCTATAGCATAAAATGTAGTATAATTGTCAGGTGGAAAAATTAGGAAGACAAACCTCGGAATGACAGCAATTTATTCTGTTTCTCTCTCGATGCAAAATCAAATAAAAATTAATAAAATACTAGAGAGGCAATGAGGGAAGTTTACAGAGTAGGAAAATATAAATACCAAAATCAACAATCTGTTCATAATAAATATTTTTCTACAATATAATATAGCAGTAAAAATATTGTAATATAACAGTGCGAGCCCTAGTTTACCTTTATGTTACTACTATAACAGTGCATAATATAAACATGCGGTGTAACAGTGCAGTATAAATGCAATATTACAGTGCAGTGGGATGATGCAGTGATAATAAAGTAGTTTAACAACGTAGTACTAGTGCAGTATAAATGCAATATTACAGTGCAGTGGGATTATGCAGT
>CP092864.1:53407421-53451383 GCA_030710605.1 Cordylochernes scorpioides
ATTCACAATAGTGTAACGTGTTTAGTATTGCAGGACTTGTGCGTCATATGTTTAGATCCCCCACCACTACCAACCCGGGAACTGTACATAGATCCAGATGCTTCCACCAAAAGTCCCGGACGAAGGTTACAATCGACCGCCTGGAACCAATTTAAAAACATTCCCTGCCACCGGAAATAGGAGGCGCCACCTGTAAAAACACTGATGGCGGTGAAGACGTCGTTTATTGAAAAATTATTAGTTTACACTCCAAATGTAAAAATGGCGTTAAAATACAAAATTCACAGTGCGAGGTGTTCACAGGTTCTTGTTGATGGAATCAATGATGTAGTTGACGGTCTTGACGAGGGCATCGCGCGTGTAGGGCGACAGCTTGGGTCCCAGCTTCTCTTGTACAACCTCCAGGATGACCTCGCCCACGTGCTGCACACATCCTGCGTTATAGAATTTCTACATTAGGTCGTCACGGAAGCAGGCCTTATAGACAAATCATTCTTTGCACAGTATCCACCTGTTTTTTTTTTTTTTTTTTTTTTTTTTTTTTTTAATAAAGCCGTATTCTTAGGTTTGAAGCTAATATCGGATTACTAGACGATCTTTTTTAGAAAAATATTTGTAGGTTGTGAGTATTTCATGGATGAAAGTGAGCAAATCATATCAACCTTTTATGATGTTTATTCTTTCCGACTATACGACAACCCACTCTCTCTTTCTAACATCCCCTCAATAATAAATTTCGTGAATAGAGAAAGCCTAGACTCTCGTACAAATCAAGTCTGAAGAAGTATAGACCTAGAAATACAATTCTTAAGATAGAGAGCAGTATTTTTGTGAATGTCGATATAAAGCCAAACGATTCACATAGATACTGCCATATAAAAAGACTTAAAAACAAATTCAAAATCCAGAAATGGGGTTCGAAAAACAGAATTCTGCGGCAATATAAGAGATATATTTTTAAAAGGCCGTGAAATTAAGGCGAGCTGGAGGCCTCTGTTCGGTCATCGAGATCAATTGGCATCCAGGGTCGTTTCTATCGCGGCCAGTGATCTCCTGACAGTGACAGTGGCCCAGGGATGTCAATTATGCTTAGATCCTCTTCTCTGACATCTACTGGCCCGAAAATTTCTATCGCGGCCAGTGATCTCCTGACAGTGACAGTGGCCCAGGGATGTCAATTATGCTTAGATCCTCTTCTCTGACATCTACTGGCCCGAAAATTTCTATCGCGGCCAGTGATCTCCTGACAGTGACAGTGGCCCAGGGATGTCAATTATGCTTAGATCCTCTTCTCTGACATCTACTGGCCCGAAAATTTCTATCGCGGCCAGTGATCTCCTGACAGTGACAGTGGCCCAGGGATGTCAACTATGCTTAGATCCTCTTCTCTGACATCTACTGGCCCGAAAATTTCTATCGCGGCCAGTGATCTCCTGACAGTGACAGTGGCCCAGGGATGTCAATTATGCTTAGATCCTCTTCTCTGACATCTACTGGCCCGAAAATTTCTATCGCGGCCAGTGATCTCCTGACAGTGACAGTGGCCCAGGGATGTCAACTATGCTTAGATCCTCTTCTCTGACATCTACTGGCCCGAACATTTCTATCGCGGCCAGTGTTCTTCTGACAGTGACATTGCCCCGGGGATGTCAACTATGCTTAGATCCTCTTCTCTGACATCTACTGGCCCGAACATTTCTATCGCGGCCAGTGATCTCCTGACAGTGACAGTGACCCAGGGATGTCAACTATGCTTAGATCCTCTTCTCTGACATCTACTGGCCCGAAAATTTCTATCGCGGCCAGTGATCTCCTGACAGTGACAGTGGCCCAGGGATGTCAATTATGCTTAGATCCTCTTCTCTGACATCTACTGGCCCGAAAATTTCTATCGCGGCCAGTGATCTCCTGACAGTGACAGTGGCCCAGGGATGTCAACTATGCTTAGATCCTCTTCTCTGACATCTACTGGCCCGAACATTTCTATCGCGGCCAGTGTTCTTCTGACAGCGACATTGCCCCGGGGATGTCAACTATGCTTAGATCCTCTTCTCTGTCATCTACTGGCCCGAACATTTCTATCGCAGCCAGTGTTCTTCTGACAGTGACATTGCCCCGGGGATGTCAACTATGCTTAGATCCTCTTTTCGGAGATTTACTGGCCCAAACATGAGTCAGGATACTCCGAAGAGAATTCTGTCTATACATCGAGGCACCAGTTTGGGAACATCCATCTAGGACGGTTAACGGTTTGAACATGCGGCAGCATCCTCTTTCGAGGAGGGTGCTATCTCAACTATACGACGAGCCCTAAAGACATCCATTCAGGACATTAAAAGTCTCCGAAGAGAATCCTATCTCCGACGAAGTGCCATCTATCGGGCGAGCGTGCAGCCGCACATCTTAGTGCCCCTCGCCACGTCATTCTCCGTCGTCGCCAGAAGCCATCGGCGAGGCTTTCTAAAAGTTCTCTGCGATGATCAATTTGGTCGTATTGAACTCAATCTGGCTGTTTTAGATTCTGAGAAATGCCATGTATAAGCACATGAATATTAAACTCTTCTCGGAAACAAGACTTAATAACAATAATCTGATTGAAAACATATTCATTGACATATCGAGACTGATGGTTAAATAAAGATGGCTACTATATGCTTGACATATCAGTAAGAGCTTTGTTAATAGCTAAGGAAACACTGTCAGGCTCCCGAGCATGAGTTTCTTTTTTAAATATTTTAAACGACCCTCTAGCTTTCGAGTCAGAAATCTAGTTATATATATTAGAAATATTTTTAAAATAAACATCATTGGACGCCTGATGTTTTCGCTTTAATTGGTTACAGCGAATTCATTTATAGATTATTTTAATAAGTGCTAAACCAGAGTGCTGGTTTAGTCTGATAATGACAGTGACAGTTCTGAGACCGAAAGAAGTGTATTACCATATTTTATTTTTACAAATGGGGGGGTCGGTGGAAGGCTGGGTAAACCGTTTGGTTTTCGACCACTAGGACCCGGGTTCGATTCCCGCATTGGGCACTTTTTTCTGTTAAAAAAAAATGCTCCAATGGCCCCCGATTCTTGCAAAAGTCCAACCCCACCAGCGAGTGCAAGTAACCAAACGGGGCTCTGGCATTTGTAAGTGCAAAGTCGAACTGCTTTTCACATGTGTATACATGTGGTGCACTTACAGTAAAAGCAGTCGCTAACTACCCACCATGATTATCATGGCCTATACCACGTGTACTAGGGATAAGCAAAAAAAAAAAATTTTTTACAAATAAAGAAATAGATTCAATTCCCCGTAGTGAGGAATTTCAACCACGATATGAAAGTTCCCGTGAAACCTATCGGGGCTAATCAACCGATATGTTGATTATACTTGATTACGGGGAAGTCGACGTTACTTCTTTGAATTTGATATTTTTGTCACTTTTAATCTACAGTTAATATTGCAATACAGGATCTTAGCACTGATCGCTAACGCTAAAGGATCTTAAGAGCTGAGTCTTACGGTCTTGATGAGATAGGTCAACCTTTCAAGGTTTGTAATAAGGTTCGAGTCTCAATGACCTATCCTTTTTTCACACAGAACAACAACAACAAAAAAAAAACACGACAATTTTGATATCTAATTAACGAAATAATAAGCAATAAGATTAATGCACCTATTTTTTGAAACTATTAAGAATAAATAAAATGATAATTTACTATCTGTAAGAACTGGGCAGTAACTCAGCAAAAGAGTTACCTATAAGATATTTAACAAGAAACTTTGTAGATTCAGCGACTTGTCTAATCCTGTCTGAATACAATGGCAAGAATATTGCGTCCCCCATATTAGACATAATTATGCAATCAATTTGTAGATATTCCACAGAAATTGCCTCAGTTGCTCTTCCAGGTGCAAGCTAAAGATGATGAACTCGTGATGAAAAAAGATTGCAACATTTTTAATACTTATAATGGAAGAAATTACGCAAGGCTTTCACACACAATGGTACAGACACTTTCTGACCAAATATAAAAACTTATAATTGATGCTAACAAGCACGTATCTGAGTTATTTGTGGAAGAGTACAGTGTTCGATGCAATATCTGTACATAGCAAAATAAAATGGCGATTGAAGAGGAGTGTCTTATACGAATTTTATTAGCAAGCTTTCGGACTCGTACTCATCTCGTACTTCTTTATGTTTAGTCATCGTAAAGCCACCGTAATTGTCCAGCAATGGCCGCAGCCTTGCAGAAAATTGACTTAGACCCAGAGCAGCAGCTTTACACACCCAAGATAGTGGATATTGCTGCTGCTGTGATGGAGATGCATGGAGACATCTGAGGCTCTTCTTTGGACACGACAACAACAACAACAACAACATCGTAAAGCCTGTAGAAGGACGTCCGAAAGCTTGCTAATAAAATTCGTATAAAACACTCTTCTTCACAATCGCCATTTTATTTTGCTATTTTAATTCGAAGAGTTTAATTTAGTCAATATCTGTACATATTTCGGAATTTCCCCAAAGCTAAGGTCTTAAATACAATTACCAAAAGAATTGCTATGAATTACTAACAGCCATAAAGGTAGATAAGAGCAGATTAAACTTGTTTAAACCTGTTTGAAGGGTTTTATAATACTGGTGACCTAGACATTCAATATTTTCTCATGGAATATTAAAAGATTTGTTCATGTTGAAAATATATCGCTGAATTGTGTCTCATATATATGTAATATTAGAAATATGAGATATTAATATCACATTTATAATAATAAAGACTATGGTAAAAAGTAATTCGAAGCATGCTTATCAATAAATGACTTAACAAAGACAGGTCAAAATGAAAAAGATCAAGAGAATCAGGATTTGAAATTTTCTGAAAAAAAAAAAACTAACAAAAACAACGAAAATATCACTGTTAAACCGCCTTATAATAATGACTTTTATCTCTCAGATTGTGAAGCTAGGTGGTCTAAGGAAATTTCCCGTTCATACAACTTCTTTCTTCGTGTAGGAAAGGCCATTTCGACCACAATAAGTGGTACAAAGTTTACTACGCTGCAAACACTAAATAAAATACTAAATAGTTTCCTTTCACATTTTAAAGGTATGTAAGTAATATAGAAGATATAAATAGTAGTTAAGGATTAGGATTCATTTCGTTGTATACTCCTGTAGATGGATTTACACCAATACCTCGCTTTACGTCGTTTCGTTTTGCGTTTTTTTCGAAGTTGCGTCGCTGCTTAATTTTTAATGATTTTCACTGTGCGTCGTTAGATTTTCGAAGTTGCGTTGTTTTGGATTCGAGTCTTCAATTTTTTTTTTTTTTTCCTAAAATATGGCAACACCTTTGTTTTTGATTGCGCCTTCACATATTTTCACTTTGCGTCGTGTTTTTTTGGAACGTAACCCCGACGCAAAGCGAGGTATGGGTGTATAATACTCGAAAGTTTGAGAGACCTCAACTTCCGTTAAAGTTTACTTGTTGAATAATAAAGTTAACTTGTTAGACAATAAAGTTTACTTGTTACACAATAAAGTTTACTTGTTACACAATAAAGTTTACTTGTTACACAATAAAGTTTACTTGTTACACAATAAGGTTTACTTGTTACACAATAAAGTTTACTTGTTACACAATAAGGTTTACTTGTTACACAATAAAGTTTACTTGTTACACAATAAGGTTTACTTGTTACACAATAAAGTTTACTTGTTACACAATAAGGTTTACTTGTTACACAATAAAGTTTACTTGTTACACAATAAGGTTTACTTGTTACGCAATAAGGTTTACTTGTTACACAATAAAGTTTACTTGTTACACAATAAGGTTTACTTGTTACACAATAAAGAAACATATTGCGTAAGGGTTTTCGAATATTAAAAGTAAATCGCAAATTTCTTATATCTGACAATAAAGTATTGAAGGAAAGATGTAGGACATGGTGTGGGCTATACCAACCGTCATGTGTTGCGGTGAGAGGCCACGCGGCTTGTGGTTGCGGCCAATCTTCTCCAACATCCCATTTAGCGACTCCGGCTCGTCCAGGCCGTCGATGAGCGACGTGAAGCTGTAAAAGACGTTCAGCGCGTGCACCGCTAGCTTTTTGTTTCCCGGTAGTTCGGCCATGGGCACGTCGGCGAAGTCATGGAAGTACTTCTGGTACGAGGGGTACTTCTCGAACAGCCTGCGACACAGACCAGCACGTTGTTGCAAGGATGATTTCTATCTATTATTGTATTCAAGTTTTTAATGTAGTTGTATTTTTATCGTCATTTTTACCTATATACATATACAGTAGAACCTCTATCTAAAGAACACCTAAATGTCGAACCAAAATGTACCGGAAAGCAGCTAATTGGTAAAAATGACAACTTTAGCGTGGAAACTGTTCTTTGTATAATTTTCCTCTAGAGAAAGTGTCTTTTATTGAAGTTTTTACTGTGTACTTTAATTTTTAAATGTAATCATCAACATAATCAACAAAAACATTGATTCCTTTGCAGACTATTTTACATAATAGTATTTTTCTAGTAGTAGATAAGAAACATTAAGGCTAGCGCTTCTTCAACATAATTAGCGCTTTCTAAAAATAAATAAACATAAAATCACTTTGGTTTTAATTATTTAGTTCTATTTCAAAGCGGAATATTTTTAATTGGATTTTTTCTATTCGTTCTGAAGACATCTAGTTACAACCTATATTCGATATAAAATTTATTAGAAGATGAAATATTTTCCAGGAATAAAGCAGGACTATAAGAAAAGATGCCTCCTCACCAAAATAAACAAAATACAATTGATAATATTATTTTTCTCTGACGTTCTTTATTTCATTCCATAAAAACCTCTTCGACATTATTAACAAAGTGCTGGCTTTTACCATTCGAACGCCTCTTTTGTGAATCTGGAAGATTTCATCAGTGAGCTTGTAGAATATCGTGAAAACGAAGCCATCCTGAAGTAATGAGAATCATAGAGCCTTTTGTCTTTAACCGAGAATTTGCATATTACAGTAGCAGAATATTTGCACAAGTCTTTTGCAATGCATACACTACAATACATAGAAATCTCTTAGGTTTAATTAAAAGGCTTGTTTGTACAATGCCAAACACCAGTTTTCCTATAAAAATAGAGGCTGGAGTTGGTTTGAGCATTTCCTCCTCTGTTCAGGCTGTAAGTCCACGCCGTCGCTAGCGTTAACTGGTGACTTGGGAGGTATTGGACACCTATGGTTGGCCGAGGAAAGCCTTTTCAATAAACAAACGCTTCTAAAATTAGACGTTATGTGATTGCGTCTATCCGGACAGGTGAAAGGTCATTAGTGGGTTTTTATTCTTTTGTCGACGTCCTGTTGTGTAACCATGTCCATATATGAATATTTCTGCAAAAATATATATATATATTATAGTTGATGCATATATTATATATGAATGTTGATGTAACTATAGCTACCTAGAGATCGTCGACCTGGACGCTAAATCAACTTTGTTGTCAGAATGAAGTTCCAAGCGTGTCCATCCAACTGCGGCCAAGGCCAGTGCACGTTAATTGCTGGAGTCGAGCCAGCAGATGAGAGTTTCAACATCTTCGAGAACAATCTGAAGAATTGATTCCCACTCCTGTATTAGCATCTTAGACTTCACCTGGCACTAAATGACAAATATTATTTAGAAAATACGATTCATAAGTTAGCAATTTCTGTGACTCTAAAAAGGATGCTGAAGCTGATAACAGACTTTTTCTGAAGCTCTTTTTTTTTTTTCTACTTTACACTCACGAACAAAACTTAAGGAAGTTTTACCTTTTAGAATGTATATCGTGATTCAGACAATAACTCTGAAAAATATTTGAAATACAAGTGTATAGCAACCTTTATTGAAGACACGTGATATAACCAAATGTGAACAAAATTGCCTGTTTTCTTGGAAAAAAAAAAAAGACAACAGGCGACATCAAAGACTTTCCACTTCCTTAAGATTTGTCCATGAGAGAGTATTATTTCATACATTATAGCATTCTGATGTCTATTGGAAAAATAAAAAGATTGTCCTTCGAAAGAACCATTAATCAAATGGATATATACGTTTCTATGTACTCCTGTAGAAGGGCAGAGATACCTGAAAGCTCGAGAATATGTTTAATAAGGATAAAGAAACTCATCTACAGAAACCTGTGGAATTTGTTTGAATAATATCCAGGAGATTTAAATCAATTGAAATACCGCAAGATGTCAATTTAACGCTTCTCAAAAGCATCTTAATGTTAGAGATCTCGCTTAGGTTACTCTCTTTAATAATTTAAAAACTAACACAAGGAACTGTTTCGAGGAAAACCACAAGTGGGGCTTCAATATATTCAAATAATTCTGTGTAAAGTTGAATATTCCATACACAAAGAATAAGCAAAGGACGTGCTAACATTGGCTGAAGTAGGCGACTTTCTCTACAGGACCAGATTTATCATCGATTGTCTGGATTCTAGTGGTTTGGTGAACACAGCCCGTGTGTGACATCTCAGGACACTTGTAAATGTCGGTCTATTACCTGGTCATCTAAACATCATAGTTTCTAGAAAGTGCACTGCTCGCTGGCGAATCAGATCTTGCAACTGCAAATGATTTAACAAAGGTCGCTAATTAATAAACGTAATTATAAATTATTTTTAAAAACCTGGCTTATATTACGTACCCGAAGCAAATTTTCATTACAGTATAATGCAAGACATATTGAAAAATAAAAATGGTCCAAAAGTTTAAATATTTCATTATTGCAGAGGGTGTCCGAAATATTAAAAGTCCGTCACTTTTGTCACTTCACATTAACAACCGAAAAGAAGTTGATTTTTACAAATATATATATTTCAAAACTATATATTTTTTAAAAGTCTTACGATATATAACAATATATATTAATTGAAAAATTTATCCAGACGAAGCTACAAAAGATTTGTAACCAAACTTCGCTGAAATGTCCTTTTTAATAAAAATAGTATTAAGGCTGATAATAATCATGTATAAAGAAAAGGCATCTCCTGATTATGCAACTAAGAGTTGCTGATGTCCTGATTGTGCAAATCTGATAGTTGCACGATAAGGAGATGAATTTTTCTTAATTTATCCACTTTATCCCAGTATAATTTCACTTTTATACTATTTTTTAAATAATAATGTATTTTTATATAATACTAGACGGGCGACCCGGGCTTCGCCCCGGGATTGACCCGTGTGCATATCTACCCGAGTGATATATATTTAGATAAGATTTTTTTTATAATTGTTTGTTATTAGCATAATCTATTTGTTTGCATCAGCATAATTTAATCTAATCTTTGATAGAGGGCGCTGTTCGTGAGCTAAGTAGAATAATTTGAATATATAGTTTTAATAATTGATTTATATATTTTTTAAAATAGCCTATCGTCTTCACCGTATTTTTTACCAATGTATGGAAATTTTGGTTTGAATTAGTGAACTACTGCAAATTTGTATACCGGACATATATACAAACAAACAAACATACAAACATTCATTTTTATATATATATAGAAGATAATGCGGCCTATGATTGTAGAACGACATTTGAAAATATCCCGCAAGTGTTTCTTTTGAACGAAAAATCTAAATTTATTTTAAGGAGAAATAACGATTATTTCTAACCTTAGGGATGAAGTATGAAATGATGAATCGTGAAGAGTAATGATAAACGGAAAAATAATCCCTAAGGTTAGAAATAATCGTTATTTCTCCTTAAAATAAATTTAGATTTTTCGTTCAAAAGAAACACTTGCGGGATATTTTCAAATGTCGTTCTATAATAATGTATGAAAAAACGAAAGAAAAAAATAAAAGAGAAAAAAAATCAGGTGTTGAAATCTATATTAATAAAATGGAAATTTCATAAGTGGACATCACTAAAAACTTTCGTTACAATGCATCAATTTCAACCAAATTTTCAACATTTATGTAAAACGAGATGGAGCAGGTTTTGCTTAACATCAAAATATATTTCCTAACATTAACATGCGTAACTTCGCTGTTATCGATTAAATACAAAAAAAAAAAATCAACAGAGTTAATTTTATTTATATATAAATACAAAATTAAATTTCAAAAGAGTTAATTTTTTTTACATACTAGCTAATAATCTCAATCTAAAAAATATTCAAAACAAGCAATTTTAAGATAACACCATATGTAAAACAGTCGGCCAAGAAAACAACACCGATATTACATCTTTCTCACATATTCACACACAATCTTGATTAATAATTAAAACTAATCTTTAACATTGTTTATTATACTTCAACTTTTATTTCTACATTTGTTTTTAAATACCCAATTGTTTTATCATGTTTCTAATTTCGCCTAACAAATATACAAATTTATAGTAACCAACATATGCAAATTTTATCTTTGTTTTTATTTAACTTGATATCGTAAACATAACATCCATTGTAAGCATTTTTCTGTTCACCTTCCGTGGTTTCTCTTTTCTCTGATAGTTTTTAGGTGTAGTATATTTTCTTATTACTAGACTACAAACATTCCCTCGAGAAAAACCTGGGCGAAGCCGGGTACATCCGCTAGTCAAAAATAAAAATGGCATATCCTGACCAGGAGCACATGTGAATAATGTATGTGAAAAAAATAATGAAAAGTAACATAAATAAATAAATATGGTTAGGTGTTGATATTAATAACAAATTAGGCATATCCTGACCACAAACGTTTTTTGTTGAACGTTTTTTTTTTTTTTAGATGGCAGAGCGCAATCTAGTGGAACAGAAATCAACTAAACGTTAATTTAATCATTCTTGATATTTGGCCAACCCATTTTCTTGATAAATCAAGAAAAGCCAACCACAAACGGCTTTGATTTCTCAAATAAATAAATAAAATGGGTTGGCCAACGTTTAGTTGATTTCTGTTCCATTAGATGGCGCTCTGCTATATTAGAAAAGCTCATGCTAGTCTTCAGGATATGCCTAATTTGTTTTTACGCAATATTGTACGTGTTCATCATAAATGTATTTTTAGCTAGAGTATATAGGATAATTACACATATCAAAAGAAGGCGGGCTACAATGGAACGATAAATCTCCATCTTCTAAAGCGAGGAATAATGCAGGCAGTATGTTGCCTCATGTGCTGTAAATTATCTATTCAAGGATTTCACTGTCATAGAAACACAATTGACGCAGTCAATTCTATCATCAAAAATTTCAGACAAATTGAAATCCTAAATTAAAACTTTTATTATGACATTTCTATGGCTACTGGAGGTTTCTAGGTATATAAGGAAGTTTGAATCCAACCTAACATTTGTAATTAATGAAATGATTAATGACACTTGGGACAAATGTTGAACATGAGGAAATCAATTATGGTACAACGAAGGATGAACAAGATGACACAATGCTTCATTGTATATCCCACCATTATTGCCATTTCTATTGAACTTGTTGCCAGAAATTACATGGATGTGTGGGTGAAGTTTCCTGTACCTCGTGTAAACGTGGGACTTGTTGAAACACGTTCAACGTGCTTGTGCAACAACATTCCTTTCATGTAGATACATCGTAGATACAAAGGTTGAACATATATAAAGTGATTCATAAGTGAATTTCACATTTGTAATGCAATCGCTACTATTCCGTTATCTTTATGAATTCTAGTGTTCTTTATTCGACACAGTTGGGATTTTATCTTTTTTATTGCTTTTATTGCGAAAGATGAAATAACAGCACACAGAAATAAAGCAAACATGCTTCATTTTTCAAATATAGAGATAGATATCTTGAATTTCTAGAATATCTTGAAAGTTTTAAAGAAGAAAATCACTTGGAACTGATGTTCGCCTTTTAACAGAGAAATCTCAATTTAGCTCTTTTAAAAATAAATGAAAATAGCTAAACGATAATACATATAACCTGAAACTCTAGAGAGGGGATAAATGATCTCTCATTAAGGCAGCATCCTCAACAAAGGATGATAAATATTGCAATAAACGTAGCTTTTCAGGAGAGAATATTGCTTTTAAATATATTTATTTTTCTTTGTATTTTTCTCTAAACTAATTTCTCCCTGATAGGAAAACTGACAATGTAGCGTTACAGAAGTCTACTGAGTATTCCTGTAGACACAAGTGAGTTGATATACAGGGAGATGACATGTGTGAAGTAGTGTGTGACAGTATGTTGTCACACGCCGGAAGCATTTGCAGAAAAAAATCACAGCGCTGGCCATTTCATTTTTTAGATTTCCTGTGGGAATCTCGTTAACTGAAGGGCAGGCTCGGAGGATATCGATGTCGGGATGGCTTCCATGTTGTGTCCTAACATATAATTTACCAAGGAGAGGATACACACTGTAAATACATTCAACCAATGAAACTATTTCAGTATGTTTTATATCTTTTACAAATAAAATTATTCCCGCTTTCCTTTTACTGCAATGAAAAAAATATTGAGAAGACCTGGCTCTTGAGTGGTGAATCCTCCCCCAGCGTATATAATTTATTTCTTTATCTCTTTAAAGATTAAAGTTTCTATCTTTTTGTTCCGTGAGCTAGTCTTCTACTAGCTTGTCTACTCATCAACTTGTTCATCCATTTGTCCATCCACCCCAACACTTGTTCATCCTCCATCTAGTCGTCTATTTGTTCATCAACTCATCCCCTCAGTCCCCATCTTGCTGATGGGGTGTCTAGAGATCCTCAACTATCCGTCCTTGTTTATCCACTCCAGTCAGCACCAATGAGAATTCCTCGGCCATTTTAAGGAAACGATGATTCTGAAGATTTATTTAGAATTTTGATTCTCTTTCGAATGTTTTTTAAATCGTGGTTGTGCGCGTATTGTTTGAAAAAATAAATTAATTAAAAAACACTCTATACATTTTCTTAATAAAAATAACATACCATGTATAATACCAAATATAATATTTATACTTGAAAATACTCAGGTCTGTTTTAAAATATATTCATAATTAAAAAGCTTTTTTAATTACCCTCGACAACTCTTTTCCTGGTATTAGACCTTAGGAAGACGGTGAACACAACATTCTGACAGATCACGGGCTCTATTGAATACTATCGCCAAGAATTTATAAATTTTTCTTTAAAATATTTAATATTTTTCTATAAAAATTGTTATTTCAGATACTTTCAGCAAAGTCTGGGTATACGTTTGGCATTTTGTTGTATATTGGACAATATTGCCAGCTTATCAATCACCTTCACGCCAGATGGACTTTGAAAACACAGACGAGAGATAGGTGGAAGGTCATCTCTGAAATGTGACCATATCCAACCATTGGAAAACTACCGGGAACTCTACATAGTGTAGATAGAAAATAACAGTTTCTAAATAGATTCAAGAATCCATTCAGAATATTGCACCAGGTGGGTAAATCTACATGGATCTTCAAGAATCTAATCGCGCATGTGTGAAAATATATTTTAAAATAAAAGTAGTTTGTGCTTGTAGTTGTAGTACTTGTAGTTTAAAATCAAAAGAGCACAATCTGCCAACTGCAGTCATATCCATTATCGATGAATTACCATTACTCCAGCTTTGAGAACTTGTCCACTTGAAATTCGTTGTTTAAGGCCTCCGTCAGTTCAGAGAAAGACTTCAATTTTACAAACGCTTACAAGAGGACTTACGAAATTTTTCAAATTCGCCAAAATGTGCTTGCTTGATCAAACGGCAGAGTCAATATTAATACAAAAATAGAAATTTTGTCAAAAAGACACACTAAAAGTTTCTAAAAAAGATGTATCGTCGTTTCTAATCACGGGAAATATCACTAAAGAAAAACGTAGATAACGCAAACATTCCTGTATAAACAATTAAAAAAAAAACATCCCAAATGGCGCAGTCCTTCCTTCCAATTGTGCAAGAAGAATCGAAGATACTATAGATTTGATAGCATACTGTGAAATAAATAGTAGGATACTTAGTAGACGATTTCACTGCATTCCTAATGCCTAGGAAACACATGTAACCAATGTAAAATAGAGTCGACGTGAAGATACACATTCCTCCTTCTATGGATATTCCAAGATACTCATTTGCACGCGCAGTGGATTCTGTGATGTGGTAACAAAGATGGATCAAGTCCAACTCCTTGAGATATAGAAAAAAGTCACAATCTATTGTCAAGAACTCTCTCTCTCCAATATAAAAAAAAAACTTAACGGAAGAAAAATATGTTTTGATAATTGAACTGGTATAAAAAGTATTGAGGAAAATTAAACTTTTTATTTCCATATCAGCCAGCAAACACCCCTATTTGTTACGATGTATTTTTGTATTGCGTACTTTTTGTTGAGGTTTTTGTGATGTGGTAATGAGCGGTTTGGAAGCTGTGATGTGGAAGTGTTTGAAATCCTGGGGTAGTACATGTGTAGTGCAGCATTCTGCACGAGTATAAACTAATTATGAATTCTGTCACTTAAGAATTCCAACTTCCGTTTGTTGCCACAGATTCTCCCTTGACATCCGCCCCTGGAATTCGCACCTCATTTGCGGAACACTTAGCTGCACTACCACTAATGAGGGAAAGGTAATTGCTAGACGGCTAAATGCTAATTGAGACGCTAAATGTTAAGCAAATGGCTAATTACATTCCAAGAAGTTTTTTTTTTTTTTTAATTGGGGGAACGCGCATTTACTGGATCTCCGAGTTACGACGCAGAAAGTCAGGGTTCTACGTAGGAACTTTCACTGTGAGAGAAAACCCGGGTTCTTATTCCACAGAATCAGCGCCGTTCTGTCAATGTTTCTTTAAAATATCATACACCATACTAATCTTCATAAATACACACTTATGGACAAAACTTAAGAAAGTGGAAATTATTTTATGTCGCTGGTCGTCTATTTTATTTTAAAATGAGATATAGGCAATTTTGTTCACACTTGGTTATCTCGCGTGTCTTCAATAAAGGCCACTGTATATCAAATATCTTTCAGAGTTATTGTCTGAATCCCGATATATATGCTAAAGGTACAACTTCCTTAAGTTTTGTCCATGAGTGTATTTGTTGTCACTTTTCTCAAGTACACTTGATACCGTCTTGAAGGTAGGAATTTGAAAATACTGAAAGTATAGCATATGTATGCACAGAAGATACGTCTCACCCACACAAGGTATCAGAGTTCCATTTTGTTACTGCTACTTACTAGTGGTGTTGTACGTGAGCACATAGTCATTTAAGCAAATAAGAGAAAACCCGGTTTCTTATTCCACAGAATCAGCGCCGTTCTGTCAATGTTTCTTTAAAATATCATACACCATACTAATCTTCATAAATACACACTTATGGACAAAACTTAAGAAAGTGGAAATTATTTTATGTCGCTGGTCGTCTATTTTATTTTAAAATGAGATATAGGCAATTTTGTTCACACTTGGTTATCTCGCGTGTCTTCAATAAAGGCCACTGTATATCAAATATCTTTCAGAGTTATTGTCTGAATCCCGATATATATGCTAAAGGTACAACTTCCTTAAGTTTTGTCCATGAGTGTATTTGTTGTCACTTTTCTCAAGTACACTTGATACCGTCTTGAAGGTAGGAATTTGAAAATACTGAAAGTATAGCATATGTATGCACAGAAGATACGTCTCACCCACACAAGGTATCAGAGTTCCATTTTGTTACTGCTACTTACTAGTGGTGTTGTACGTGAGCACATAGTCATTTAAGCAAATAAGAGAAAACCCGGTTTCTTATTCCACAGAATCAGCGCCGTTCTGTCAATGTTTCTTTAAAATATCATACACCATACTAATCTTCATAAATACACACTTATGGACAAAACTTAAGAAAGTGGAAATTATTTTATGTCGCTGGTCGTCTATTTTATTTTAAAATGAGATATAGGCAATTTTGTTCACACTTGGTTATCTCGCGTGTCTTCAATAAAGGCCACTGTATATCAAATATCTTTCAGAGTTATTGTCTGAATCCCGATATATATGCTAAAGGTACAACTTCCTTAAGTTTTGTCCATGAGTGTATTTGTTGTCACTTTTCTCAAGTACACTTGATACCGTCTTGAAGGTAGGAATTTGAAAATACTGAAAGTATAGCATATGTATGCACAGAAGATACGTCTCACCCACACAAGGTATCAGAGTTCCATTTTGTTACTGCTACTTACTAGTGGTGTTGTACGTGAGCACATAGTCATTTAAGCAAATAATTATTTTAAGCTTCTTCAATGCGAGTTTTGGATTTGAATCCCGATATCTGAAAGCGACAGTTCAATTAGTCCGTGACTAGAAGTAAATGTCTTAAGGTTCCAATACCAAGTTTTCTGTTTGAGAAAAGTAGCGATAAGAACCCAGACTAGATTTCACCAGGCTATTTGAAATTGCTATATGATCTTGTGGCTGTTAGTATATTTCTGTCCACAGTGATTCTTCAGATGTAGTCGATGATCCTCTAGCTCAGTGTAGAGGTTTTTTTTCCCCCGGGATTTGAAACATTCTTTTTGAATGCTTCCGTAATTACTGGGCAGGAGAAAAAGACATGGATTACCTTAAGTTCTGTATGCAGGCAATTGTCACCCCAGTCCTGTAAGGAGGAAGAAATCCGACTAGACTTCCTTCTCTGGCCTCCATTGGAGTTCCTGTCCATTTTGGACCGAGATTCCAAGAAGTCTAGCGTGGCAACGTATCTCTCCCACAATGATTCAGTATGATTCACAGGTTTGTTGTTCCAAGTAGGTGAGATAGATAAACATTAGTAAGCCCCGAGTAATCTACGTTCTGCCTCGCTCCGGGTACCCGGGTTATCACATTGGTAAAATATCGTTATTATAAAATTTGGCCCTCGAGAAGTCCTTGGTCAAATATCCTTGAAATTAGGAGGTTCCAGAGATGTATACCAGGCCATTTCTGTGCAAGTATCCGCTCCAATGGAAACATAACCTGTAATATATCTTCTATAAGAGTAAAGGTAACGTTTTGAAAAAAATTATAATTCGAATATAGGAAGCTTGATTTCTCCATGTTGGAATTGACACCTGTTCAAATTTTGTTTATAAACTATATGATTCTGTCCAGTTACTGCTTTACTAAAACTGTCGGCACTCTGAAAGTGTAAGAAATTCTGTAGTGTGTGAAAAAAAAAACAATAAAAATAATTAATAAAAAGGTATATCCTGGCCACGCTCCCATGAGCTTTTTAGATCGCAGAGCGCCGTCTAGTGGAACAGAAATCAACTAAACGTTGATTTATTCTGTTCCCTGATATTTGGCCAACCCATTTTCTTTATAAATGAAGAAAAGCCAATCACGAACGCGTTTCGGGATGTTGGCCCTCGTCAGCGGGTGCAGAGGCTTGGTCCCAGAGGCTTCTTGAGAAAGCAAGAAAGGTGTATTTAAGGCCAAACTTGCGTAAATACGATGAACATGTGGGAAAAAAACAATAAAAAATGATATTTATAATAAAATAGGTCAGGTGTTGGTATTAAAATCAGAAAAGACTTATTCTGACCACGCTCACATAGACGCTTGCGCGCGGGTCTCTAGAGATTTTCCCCAAATTTATTATATCACAGCGGGGCGCAATTTGGGTTTCATCTATGCTGGAAATTCGAGGTGATTCATTAGGAACTACAGGCTACGAATAATCCATCATGTTAGAACTTGTCTGTAGGATCTGTGACGTCGGGGTGTTCCCGAACTGTTCATCAAGTCAGGACTTGTCTGTAGGATCTGTGACGTCGGGGTGTTCCCGAACTGTTCCTCAAGTCAGGACTTGTCTGTAGGATCTGTGACATCGAGGTTTTCCCGAACTGTCCCTCAAGTCAGAACTTGTCTGTAGGATCTGTGACGTCGGGGTGTTCCCAAACTGTTCCTCAAGTCAGGACTTGTCTGTAGGATCTGTGACATCGGGGTTTCCCGAACTGTCCCTCAAGTAGGAGCTTGTCTGTAGGATCTATGACGTCGGAGACAGAGACATTTTTGTTCACACTTGGTTATATCGCGTGTCTTCAATAAAGGTCACAGTGTGCAAAATAACTTTCAGAGTTATTGTTTTAATCCCGATATATACGAGTATGCTAAAAGGTACAACTTTTTAAAGTTTTGTCCATGAGTGCATCTCAACCAAATCTAAAATAAAAGAGAAATAAGCGTTATTTCATCACACCATCGAAGCCAATAAACCAGATTCTACCCCTGCCTGGAAGGTATTTATACTGGGGGCTCGGGTTTCTTAGCAAGTGTCGCATCAGTAACATGAGAGCATGGCTCGGCAATACTTGTTGTCAGAGGGAAACTTCGCCCGCTTCTGGATGGATTTTCTGGAATGTGTTGCTCAGTTGAACATTTGGTTTATAAAATTAGTTGCTCTTTCAAAGCCCAACCCTTAATAAACCAATATGAACAAACCTCTATCAACAACAGCAGCAACAACAACAAAAAATCTTTATTAAGACATTTTAGTCTTATACAAATTCTCCGAGTGGACCACGGAAAAAAGTAAAATCTAATTACATTTAACAAACCTCTATTTATTTTCTCCTCAACCCGTAGATTAGTGGTTGGCAGTATTTCTGGCCTCTCTCCGAGTTTTCTTTCTATGGCTAGTCTTTTGATGGTATCTCCCCTAGGGCAGTCCAATTAATTTTGGTAATATACTTACAATTTGATGTAAAGGTTCCCATTAGTAATCAATACATTAGAAAAATAATGTCATGTGATAAAAAATTCTTAGCGCATTATAAAAGCATCATTAAATCATATTCCTAAAAATAATCTCCTTAGATATAAGGGAAAAAAGGAATCCAAGAACACAACGGAGAAGTTTAATGTTTTATCGCTATAATAATAATAATAAAAACATTTCTCCGTTGTTCTTGGACTTTTTGCTATTAATGAATATATTAATATAAAAAATTCAAAATGTTTGTCTTTTCTAAAATGAGTTTTAGAGGTAGTTCGGCGGTTAAACCATTTTAAATTAAAAGGCGCCGACTTACTACGGAAAATTCGGTTCTATATAGATGTTTTACTGATATCTTTGAAGACTTCTTTGATTTTTCGTTGCTCCACTTTTAGGTTAAAAGCAGAGTCTTATTTGGAGAGAAGCTTGCATCAAAATGAGCTTTGAAATTGATGGGAGTCCTTGCGACATGGGATTTTGCAAACATCCATTTATCGCGGAGATTTAGAAGCTTCCATCTTGCAGAATTAATCAAAGCCCAGCTGTGTCCTTGAGTAACGGACACGGGGGATTGACAGCCTGTAGGACGTGTAGTGGAGCTTAAAACTGCGTACGTGGTTCTTGATTTATCTAGAAAGATTATTTGACCGTTATTCTGAAATAATAATAATTTAAAAAAAACAACGATTAGTTGCTATTTGTTTCAACAGATGGAGTAACCCATCAGCAACCCTCAGTAGCACGATAAGATTTTTTCGTTCTTAATTCAACCATCTAATCTCTTTACAATTTCCCATCTACGTGTACTGCTACGTTTACGGGATTTTCCGCAAAGGTCTTTTTAAAAAGGTATTCGCAATGAATGAGAATTTTTTTGCAGGTGCAGTCGAGAAAAACAAAGGATACGTTTAATTTAACAATATATATACAACAAACAACGAATTCTAAGCGGGGTACCGCAAGCTGAAATTTTAAAACACTATCCCTGCTTTTTTTAGGAGGCCGATGCTTTATCCGTTAGTCCGTGGAATCATGATATCCATTATCTTATATTTTATAATATGTATTGTTTTATATATTAGTGCACCAGGTTGCGGTCTAGCATTATATATAATATCTATAATAAATAAGTATTTTGGTTTAGATATAGTCGAAGCTTTCCTTTGCATATTTATCAGTGGTCGAATGTTAAAACAAAGGAAAAAACCTTTTTAAAATAATGATAGCTGATAAAACACTCACTTTGGGCATACTTGGAAAGCTCGATAGCCATTTGTTTAGTGCTTTCTGATTATAAACAGAACCTGTACTTTCTCTGCTCAATACCCTCTAATTCCCGATATCGGCACACTGATTTTTAAAAAACGCTCCCTCCATTTCAGTGAATTTACCCGAATTCGGGTTTATTTTAAACAAATTCTGAACGTTTCCTTTCTTATTTACTGAAAATTATCCCAATTTGAAATTTTGAATAATTATATTAAAAATAATAAATGTTGGCCATCATTTTATCAGATTATTATTCGACATTTCCAAGCAGTTTCCTTCTCCAACCCAACTGGGAGGAGATAACATCCTAGAAAACAATATAAGGAAAATATCGCTGACCTCTAAAACCACCGCAATGGACGAAATAACAAATAGCCTGTGATTTCTCTTGATCCACCTCTCATTCAATAGTTTCAACGTGATTTACTTTCATCCACGTAAACTGACTTTTGTAATTGATATTTGTATCTTGTCTATGTACTATGTTCATTTCTTCCCTGTGAATGTACAAAATTACCCTACAAGACATACCAAAGGTTGAAAATAGGATTCATATTTACACTATAGCATATTTAAATAAAAAGTCATATATTGGATCAAAATATCATTTATTTTACCAATATTTCAGTTGGCTGAACGCCAACCTTTTTCAAGGTATTATAACATATTAATGTGTGTCAACAACAAACTCAGCGCCACATAACGTTTGTTGTTGACACACTTTAAAATGTTATAATACCTTGATAAAGGTTGGCGTTCAGCCAAATGAAATATTGGTAAAATAAATGATATTTTGACCCAATATATGCCTTTTTATTTAAAGATTAATTTATGGATCGCTCTATTTTCAAAAGTATAGCATTAGTTCTGCAGTAAATATATCTATGATTTTCTCTCTTGGCTAAAAAAAAACGTAATTTCTAAACTATTTTTATATATTTGTATTTATTTTATTGGTTGTTCCTGGGTTAGATGTAAAATTAAGCATGGTTTTAATGTCCTTTCCTTTCTTTTATTCTTTAAACTTCTACTCAAACCTTGTAATTAATCAATTGTTCATGTAAAATAGTTCTCTGAATTTAATGTTGTTTCTTGACGCAAGCATCCCTTGTGGGCATATCGCGTCTGATTTGATGATAATAAATAAATATGTTCTTCAGACTCCCTGTACAATGGGTCTTCAAGAGGATGTAATCCATGGCAGGTACATTTCAATAATTGGTGTTTGTTGGTTTGCTGTCTTCAAGGAGAAGGTTCCAAATACCGGACCCTTACAGTAGTTAGAAGTAAGGAATTTTTCGACAGTTTTTTCATATTCGGCATGTGTCGACATGTGATGAAGTATTTTTTATTATCATCCTTAGTACACGTGGTACAGGCCATGATAATCATGATGGGTAGTTAGCGACTGCTTTTACTGTAAGCGCAGCACATATCTACGCATGTGAAAAGCAGTTCGACTTTATCACCTACAATTTTTTCTACAGTTTTTTTCATATTCAGCATGTGTCAACATGTGATGAAGTATTTTTTATTATTATCCCTAGTACACGTGGTACAGGCCATGATGGGTAGTTAGCGACTGCTTTTACTCTAAGTGTATCACATATCTACGCATGTGGAAAACAGTTCGACTTTATCACTTGCAATTTTTCTACAGTTTTTTCATATTCGGCATGTGTCGACATGTGATGAAGTATTTTTTATTATCATCCTTAGTACACGTGGTACAGGCCATGTTAATCATGGTGGGTAGTTAGCGACTGCTTTTACTGTAAGTGCACCACATATCTACGCATGTGAAAAGCAGTTCGACTTTATCACTTACAATTTTTCGAAAGTTTTTTTCATATTCGGCATGTGGTGCAGTATGGGTGGTTGAAATCTACCAAGATGGGAGACGTGTGTCGTGGCTGGAAGCTATCTCCCAGATAACACCCATCGCACCTCTCCAACGTAAACACTGATAAGTCTCTGTTCTATTTACTTTACTTTATATTTCATTCAGCTGAGATTAGAGGGTTGGTTATGAAAACGGTGGTAAAACAGTGAAATAAGGACTAGAACAATAATCCCCTCATAATTCTTCTTCTTCTTTTTTTTTTTTTTTTTGCGTTACAGCAGTAATAGAGTTATAGAATGCAAAGAAATTTGAGCGATATAAAAATGTAGTATAAAATTACGGTATAACAACGCATTATGATAATAACTATAGCATAAAAATGTAGTAAAATTATCAGGTGGAAAAATTAGGAAGACAAACCTCGGAATGACAGCAATTTATTCTGTTTCTCTCTCGATGCAAAATCAAATAAAAATTAATAAAATACTAGAGAGGCAATGAGGGAAGTTTACAGAGTAGGAAAATATAAATACCAAAATCAACAATCTGTTGATAATAAATATTTTTCTACAATATAATATAGCAGTAATAATATTGTAATATAACAGTGCGAGCCCCTGGTTTACCTTTATGTTACTACTATAATGTTACTACTATAACAGTGCATAATATAAACATGCGGTGTAACAGTGCAGTATAAATGCAATATTACAGTGCAGTGTGATGATGCAGTGATAATAAAGTAGTTTAACAACGTAGTACTAGTGCAGTATAAAATATAGATTAACTAGTGTTTTATTCAGAATTTGAAATACATATTAGGCCAAAATCATTAATATTTTCATTATAAGATAGTATCTTCTGTGTTTGATTCATCCAGTAAGACTCTAAAGCTCTAAGTGCTCTGAGAAGCGGTCTGGTGAGCCAAGCCCTCCCAATATATTTTTTTTTTCATCGCAGTAAGGACAGTAGAAGTTTGTATTATGTATAAAAGAAACATTCGTGCTTTTAAATCCTTTAATTTTATACTGTTATAGGTATTTATGTTAAAGGTAATAGAGTATTTTGATTTAGATGTACTTAATCGTATATGCAAGGGCTAATGTTTAAGTAAATTAATAAGTTTTATCAAGTAGAAATAATAAAATATGGGAAATATATAAAATACTTGTTGAGTCGAATGTTGTCGGAATTATCTCACCCAATCCCCATCATAGCTATTATCTCATCAGGTTCCCATGAACCTCGGTGGCTTATCTCCTGTCTGATAGATCCCGCTAGAATCCACCACTTTTTTTTTTTACAAAAGTCGATATAAAAATGATTCATTGTTTACATATATACAAGTTTTAATTATACAAAAAAAAACCTTTTGAATAGCATATGTATCACAGTATCATCTATAGAGCCATAAGTGTAAGTATATTAGGATTTCTTTTTAACCTGAATTGAAACTATATATAGATTACTTAGATGATATTATCTTCAAGAAAATAAAACCTAATCCAAATCGGTAACAACGCTGTAAAATTTTAGGTACAATTTTCAAAAATAATGTTAATTTCATAATGCAAAAAAGTTTAATGTATTGCCAAAATAATATTCGTTAAGATGCAATTTAAGTTGCATAATTATCAAAATACTTTGAAAAAAAAAACAAACTTGTTTTGTCGGGATAGAGACAATTTTAAGTGCACAAATGATTTGCTATTAAAATTTTTATGAAGTTTTTTTTTTTTTATTGTCAGAATAAAAAGAAAATTGGAATAATTGCTTAGCAATAAAACTGTCCTTGCTGAGGACAATCCGAAAATGTCATATTGTCCAACTGCTTCCTCGTCACCCCAAGGTCAATCTCTCTCTGGAGGAAACTACTGTTTGGAGGAAAGAGAATCTCTTGGCTGTGATTTTTTTCTTTTTTGTTTATCTCTATAGTACTCGTAGTGTACGTTAATTATGTTGGGTGATTAGCGACTCTATGTGTACTACATAGCAAACAGTTCGACATATGTGGTACCAGAGTTCCTTTTGATTACGTGTACTCACTATTTCCAGAATGGTTGCAAGGTTTTCCCACTATGTACTAAGTGAAATTCTCAACCTACAACCCCAAAATACATCATTGACGGTATTGACTCATCCATTGATGAACTCTACTCATCTCCAGCAGACACCATCAACAAGCTCTACAAGCTTGATACCCTAATATGATTGGGTGGAGATAAGAAAGAAGAAGACTGTTGGGGTCAACTCTTCACTTTCTTTAGATAACTTTTGTTGCTTCTGTTTACCCATCAATAAAGGCTTTGTTGTTGTTGTACTCACTGGTGGGGTTTGACTTGTGTAAGTTCAGGACCCCCATTACAGCAAAATTTACTACTTTAAAGAAAAAGGATGCCGGATTCACAATCTCGAGTCGTGGTTGTCGGAAATTGACAATGTAAATGTGCCATCAGCCTATATTTATAACAGTTGTGTGTGTGTGTGTGCCTTCAGGGACAAATTCATTTCCACAAAAACGTCAATTCTCCATGCGGAAATTTTGGCGGAAGGAAAATAATACCATCCACCTTCAATGAAGGACCACCATTGTAAAATCAAAAATGTGGCACAAACCAAACCTCTAATGATAGACCAAAGTTCTCATAGGGGGATCTACTGTACTTTTTCATAATCTACCGTTAATATATGCGCAAAGAATCATGTGCCATTTAGTAGTACCGCGTTCGTAAATCCGGCGACATCAAATTATCATAGTATACCTTGAGAAATTTCGGGAAGATGCACTGAAGTATATAATGTCAGAGTATCGTCAGTATATTTGTTTTCTAAATTGACCAAAGAGGTATTTTGATAGTGAAGTGGCTGGTATGGAAGAAATGATAATATTTAAATGGGGAGGCTGTCTAAACAACTTCTTTTAACCAAGATTTAAGCTCAGATAAACAATTCGGTTCTTGAAGTTTTAAAGAGGAGAACCATCCCCCACACATTATTGTTAATATGATGATCTAGGTTTCTCTTTTTGAGCGGCACCTAATAAAGTTATTTTGGAAGTCTTAAAGAAATGGTAAATGCTGCTGGAATTAGATCCTGACATTTCAATAGAGCATTCTTTCTTCTCTCGTTCTCAGAGTTTCTCACTTCTGGAACCAAAATATGAAAGTATTTCTGTGTGGATATTCTTTGAAAATAACGTGATACAGGAGTATCGCTCTATTTAGTCAGACCCTTCACCTCTGCCCAACCTTCCAATACCAAAGATTCCTGACGGCCGCCCTCCTAGGGATCACCAACCTAAGTACAGCATCCCTAAAAAATCTCCCAAGAAATAAATCTGCCTGGCGCAACCTCATGAATTCCACTGGCATTGTAAATAAACCAAGAAGACTTAGGTCAGAAGGACAGCCCGGGTAATTGGTGACTTCTGTACGCTTCAGGAACCTGGGTTACCTAGATAAATAATAATAACAGCCAGACTTATTTACATTTTGAAAGAAAAAAGTGACAATAAAAACTGGAAGACTTTAAAAATCAACTCCAAATAAGTAAATCATAATGCGACATTTTGCCAGCAACATGTAATGCTACCATCATCAGACCAAAGTCAACAAACTTTGATGTTATGTTAACAACAATTTTGCTACCGAGACCGGATTAGATTGAAGCATTTTTTACACAAAGCCGCTCATTTGTAGGAAAAGCCGTCACAATTGTCAATGAAATAGAAGGCTATTGTTTCAAGCCATTGTTATAGCAAACTGTCGCTATAGAAACACGACAGTTACTATTGTGTATTCTTCCAAACACTGTTACCTGTGTGACCATCCTGTGTGCAGCCAGGAGTGACAATAAAAAAATTGCTGGTAAAAGGATATACCTCCTTTAAGGAAGAATGGTAATGGAACGAGACATGTTAAAATTATCAGAAAAAAAAATAGAAGGATTTGATTGGACACATATTAGGTGAGTAAAAATGGATTTATGAAGAAAATTCTGGAGGGTAAATGATTAAAAGAGAAGAATTATAATTGGAATAATGGAATGGATAAGTAGCATTAAGAAATGAAGAACTTGATAGCATCTAGCCATTGGAGATCACGACCTGTCCAAGAGCAGAGAAACTGAAGAATATTGAAGGAAACCATCGAGGTAGGGTATGAACTTAATGTAGATTCATAGGTAAATCGTTTCAAATCCAGTTTAAACCTGGATGAGACCAAAGAGGTGTCTTCCGCAATGTACAAAAAAAGAAAAAGAACAAAAAGTGCACCCTATCAAAAAGATAGAATGATTTTGAAAGCATATTTTAATCATGCAATTATTTTCTACCAAAGACTTGCGCCATCTTTCGGAATAAATATTGACTAAACGTTGGATTGTATTTGATTATAAAGAACTTACACATCACCAGCCTTTAAGTCCCATCACGGGAAAGGTTGCCTTTCTTGAGGTTAGAAGGGCGTTCTATTGTGGTGACGTCACTATGCGACGTGAAAGGTTTAGATCCCAGAATATTGGCTTCCCACCTCGGGTATGTCTAGTTTCCTGGTATTGACTTAGAATTTGTAACTCCCAATATAAACATGGCGCAATTTAACCCAAGTGACAAGATTGATTGCCTACCACTTCCAACTTCCATATCACCAGGAAGTGTTATAAATATATTTTCCCTAAGATATCCATGTTATCTAAAGAGTTATTTGCTGTTTGTGGTGTTACCTATGCCAAGAATACATGGTATTCATGATAGTAGAGATGCAAGTATAACCATCACCTTTGTACACATGTAAAAACACATTCGCAATTGCAAGGCTCCAGAACCTCGTTTTTTTTTTACGTACAATCCCTGGTGTGGGTTGACCCTGTGAAAAAAATTGGAGGCCATTAAGGCAGATTTCAAAGATAAAGTTTCAATGCGGGTTTCCAAATTGGGTTATGAGACTCAGAATGACAGATTGAACTTTCACCAAGTTTCAGTGTTTTCTGGCAAACCCTGGTGCACATGGAGGACCGTTGCAACAAACGAGAGTACTCTTCGATAGCGGACTTCATCCTACATCTGATCTGGCACCATATGAATGGAGTTATTTTAGAATGGCAGCACTTCCCTTCTGACGGCCCACACATGTTGGAACACACCCAAATACGCCGAACCCAGGTGCGTCAAACAAGGGAGAAATTAGCTCTGGACATAATCCATGGGAAGTTGGTCACGTCTTAAATCTCATAGTCGACTTAGAATCCTCATTAACAAGGTTAATGTAAAGAGTCCCTGTTGCACTAAACAGATAAGAAACTAACCCTGAATGTATAGTATTGGAGAGTATAGTAAGTTATCTACATTTTAAATTTTGTTTATCCTGCAAAGAAAGAGGGTAGATAATAACTTTGGACGTGTACAGTCTGAGAGTGTGTCATATCTATCATTATAACTTTTTTTAATCTTGCAAGGGTCAGTCTCCATCCATCAGAGAGAGTGCATGTGTTGTTGTTGTGTTGTGTATAGCTAAATACAATGATCGCTTATACAAGACAAAATAATTTAAAAAAAAAACTGAAATTAGACTCTCAAGTTTTCTCTGGGCGAACAATTCACCCCCTCTCACACACTAAACTTAATTCATTTTCTCGTCATAGAACACAGGCATATGTCATCGAACACATGAAAACGTTCCTTCCAACACATCTCACAGCTCTAATCGTCCCTAAATTCCAAGCCTTCTATATTTGGCCCCTCTCTCATCGCCCAATATTTTATCGACAGAATTTTTTCAGCTCTTTTCCCCGCACATTTCTTCAACAGTTTCTGATCACTTTGCTACATGATGTTTCGTAAGGTATAGTGCTATCTCGTTCAAATATCTCATATTCTACCAGAGGAATAGCATTGAGCCATCCTGACCTACCTACTTTTCAAACATCACTATCTTCGTACCAATGAGGCAATTGCTCAAAACACATTTTTAAACCATTTTTTACGATCCAAAAGAAGCTATATTGTATCATTTAGATATATTTATAAACAAAACATGTCAACAATAGAAACGATGAATTTTAAACATAAAAAGATCGAATTGGGATTTCTGAAAGAATAGAGAATTTAAAAAAAAAAATTATATTTTAAGTAAAAAGAACGGTCAACTTTTGAGGGCGTTGAGTTTCTCATGAGAGTAATGAGGGGGGAAGACCATTTAGGGGAATGAAGTTATAAATCAAGTCTTATTTTTTTCCTTCTTCAGTTTCTCGCTCTCCAACAGGTTCTTCAATGCCGCCATATATGTTTTTATTTATCTTTTCTCTCCATTTCTTTATAGGTTCTCCTTTTCAATCCAATCCAATTCTTCTTTCTGTTCTCTCCCCATCCATTTTATCCTCCAGAACTTTCTTCATTAATGTATTTCCTCATAATATACGGTCCATCAAATTCTCTCCCTTTTTGGGGAGATGCCTTCAAACATGCCTTGTTCCTCTTCGAGGACTTCTCCATTGCTGATCATGTCAACACATTCTTTCCATTTATCTATAGAATCCACATTTTAATGGTTTCAAGCTTATTTTCTCTGCGTTTCACTCCACTTTAACTCTTAACTAAGCGTAATAGTCTCTCCTTTTTATAAATATTAAAATTTTCTTGATATATGTAGCTATAATTACCTCAAGAATTTTCATTATTTAACCATCCCCTGAACGGACTTTCTAACGTTTCTACATTTGTCTACCGTTGTAGCAGAGATTGTAGGAGTTGGAATTGGTGGTCTAGAGAAAGGAACTCTTGAGGAAGGCGACGAACAAGCAGTAAAAATTCTGTTGTAACAAACAGACTATTCTGGGGTTGGTTTGTACAAATATACACTATAAACGGGATAACGTTATATCCGGGAAATAATAAATAAAATAAAATAAACTATTGGATGCCGGGACCAAAATAATAACGTAATAGACGATGTTATCATTTAGATAGCTATCAAATCAAAACATGCCAACAATGGAGGGATATCTCGTAATAAGCCACAACACAGCGGTATACTACTACTGAACACTTTTTAGTGTTTGCTATATATGGAAGCTATACACACTATATACACATGTGTATACACTCATGGACAAAACTTAAGGAAGTTTCATATTTTTATGTCGCCTGTCGTCTGTTTCATTTTTTTTTTTTTTCGAAGGAGATAGAAGCAATTTTGTTCACACTTGGTTATCTCGTATATTCTTCAATAAAGATAACTGTGTATCAAATATTTTTCAGAATTATTGTCTGAATCCATATACACATACTAAAAGGTACAACTTCCTTTAAGTTTTGTTCATGAGTGTATATATTAGATCCTTTTTGGTATTGAGGATATTCCAACTCTCTCGGAGTTTTTTTCCTCCAGAAGCGAAGGTGTTGTAACAAAATTTCACATGTGAAATGTGTAATAAAGAGCACGGCGGCTATTACAACAGGTGACACTCAGGAAGTCAAGAAGTAAGAGGAACAGAAACCAACCAGACAACTACAGAAACTTTAGATAACGTTCCAAGGCTACCATCACCAGACTAGAGTGATACTGACGGCACTGCTACCACTTCACTATTTGGTCGAGTTGCCTCAGGATTTCCCTTCGATGCCATCCAACTGGACGCAACAGTACGTAGACAACGGGAAAAATTGGAAACGTAAAAAGCCGAGAATATAAAATATAATTATATATTTTTTGTATATAGAGTAGAACCTCCCTGTAAAGGACACCTAATTGCAGAGCCAAAGTGTTCTTTAAGGAGAGGAGTCCTCTTACCGGAGAGTTGATAAATAGTAAAAATGGTTCTCTTGGTAATGAAAAATGTCCTTTGTAGAGAGGTGTCCTATAGCGCGAGTGTCATGGAGGTTATACTGTATATTCGTATTTTTCTTTCTTTAGTTCGAACTTCTTTCAATAATTTTTTCTCTGTTCCGTACCACTACGAGTTAACCAGAATCTACTCTGCCGCATGTAAGTAGTATTGTAAGGTGATTATACAACAAGAGAGAGAATTTATATGAATATATCTATATATATTGAAGAAGGGGGCATATCCTGACTATTCAAATAAGTATTAAATAACTCCCAATAGAGAGACGCCAGGGGATATGCCTTTTTCATCTTTATATACCGCCAGGTTTTTTTTTTTTTTCACCTTTTATTTCATCTATATTATTATAGCACTTAATATAGCTCGGTTTCCTCCGTTATCTTTAGTATCCGTTCGTCGAACGGATTATGATTCTATGTAAAAATGTGATTTAACGGCTTGAGAGAAACGTTGGAAAAAAATAACGATTGGCATTTTAAAAAGTTACGTTACTATTCTTTGATTGCTCAAGTTTTTTTCTTACATTTTTATTAAGATTTTTACTAAACAGATACTTCGGATACAGTAGGATTAGTAAATAACTAATCATATATATGTAAATAACACTAGCACAGCACAATAGTCCTTTGGACTTCGTGCTTTTGTAACAATAAATAAATAGGGACAACCAACACAATTTGTACAAAGCATTTTATGGAGACAAATGGGATTTGACAAAAATTCTGGCGAATTGATGGCTGTTACACAAAATATCGATTGTTTTTACGACGTATAACAGCACAGTATTTGTTTTTAGAAATTAATTCTGCTACACTCTCAAATTTGTGGTTGGGCTATTATTATTTTTTAAAATTATTTCTCAAAGTTAGGGGATATATAAGATGGGTAGTAGTCCGTTTAGTTTTAACTGTATCTTCAAATGGTATTTTGGAAAAATTCTAACGTCTTTTTAGAAACTAAAATTGACATCATTTTGAGTTTGTATTGGTACCATTTAGGGTAGTTTTCTGCTCCAAGGTCTGCACCTGTCAATTATTCCAAGATATAACCTTCCAATTTTTTAAAATCATTTTCACTAATCTCCTTTAGAACGAATATGTTTTGTTTATTGTTGTCAATACCATTCTGTCCATACTGTGTTGTATATTCCACCCAACATGGAATTGTACGAAGGTGTAGGTAATTCAGATTATGTGTTACTTCATACGATCTAGAAACTGACAGCTCACCCAAGAAAGCTTGCCATATACGAAATATAAATTCATCGTCTCCCAGGAGTTCTTGACCCTAGACTTTGGTAGTTGTACGAGATTGAATTGTCTTACGAGATAACAATGTCATCTATGTATTGTTTCTTAACACCACTTTGGTGACTTCCAGTGTTGTACCATGTCATATGCGGGGTTACATCGAAAGGTTAGCTATTTCTCACGATCCAGGGAATGGACAAACTGAAGTAAAATGTAGAACTTAGTATTGATGTCGAATGTCAGGACTCACGTAAGAGACGTGTTCGACTTATCGGGCCATTTCAACCAAATATAACATGTTAAACCAGTTGAATCATAAAACGACGGTATATTAATATCTGTTTTATAAACCCTACATTTCTGCTCGGAGAATCTGTATAAGACCAAAGGGTCTTAATTGTATTATTCTTGTATATATTTTATAAGATTAAGGAAAGCTTCGCGATTTTTGTGTCAAGCTACTTAGATCATTACAATTTACCCAGATGAACCATCTGACAAGTGTTTATGGTCAATAATTAACATCAAGGGGGTGATAATAAGACACCTACTTAACAAAAATATCCATCTACATTTTGTTTCTTGTTACAGTTTTGATAACATTTCTGCAATGACTAAGTTTATAGAAGTCCTAACACTGATTCCATACCTCCAACTTGTTAGTTTGTGCAAAACAGTAGTTACACTACCAAGTATGTAAATACACAAGACACCTGACAAAGATGTTGACCACACTCTGCTTCTCGTTAAAGTTTTGCTAACATTTCTATAGTAACCAAGTTGCATAAGAGTTCTAACACATAAATTCCATATCTTCAACCTGTTAGTTTGTACGAAGCAGTATCTACACAATTGTATGTAGATACAAGAGACATCTACCTGACAAAGTGACTACTGTCACTCTCCTCAGGGGAATGAAAGAATGACAGCAGGTCACTGAAACGTCGAGAGTTAAATAAACCATTGGTTGATGTGACTGTGTTTTTTCAAAACCAACTTCCAACCAACAAATAATCTTCAATTCTGCTTCTTGTTACAGTCTTGCTAATACATTTCTGTAATAACTAAGTTGCATAGGAATCCTAACACGAAATTCCCTATCTTCAACCTGTTAGTTTGTGCGAAGCAGTATCGTAGATAAACGAGACACCTACCTGACAAAGATGTTGACCACATTCTGCTTCTTGTTACAGTTTTGCTATCATTTCTATAGTAACTAAGTTGCAAAAGAATCCTAACACGAAATTCCATACCTTCAACCTGTTAGTTTGTAAGAACCAGTATCTACACAAGTGTATGTAGATACACGAGACACCTACCTGATAAAGATGTCGACCACATTCTGCTTCTTGTTAGGCTTCAGTAGGTTCCAGGTGTCACGGACCGCTCGGCGTTGCTTGCGGTTGAGTCCGATAGCGTCCACGGGGTCCTCGGACCGGGTCCACGCGGCCAGCCAGCTCCAGCCTCCAGCCATGTCTGCGCGCGCAATGTCAGCCACCTGGCGGAGTAACGTTTCGGACGTCACAGAATGCTACTTCCTGCCGCGGTAACTCAAGGTTTCATCTCGAGTACACCACAGAGATGCGTAACCATCCACCTGGATTTTATCTTTGGTTCTCACATTTTATACAACGCTTTTTAGATAGCTTATTCATTTTTTTCTTTATATGCATTGAAAAACAGTATTTTTATTAAATAAAAAATAGCACTGAAGTGAAATTGTACTGGGATCATGCTGATAAATTAAGAAAAAGGTATCTCCTGGTTGTGCAATTGAAAGTTGCTGATGGCTTGCATTATTCAGATGCCGCAAGCCATCAGCAACTTCCAGTTGCACGATCAAGAGATGCCTTTTTCTTAATTTATTCACCTGATTCCAGAACAATTTCACTTTGATACTATTTTTTCACAATCTGTTTAAGAGCCTTTCTTTTGCATTGTCAATGAAATACACGCTATAATAGTTATACTCATGATAGATAAGCTTATTATATTCTCTTCTTAATTTACGAATGGCGGAAGCTACTGTAAACATTCCATTAAACTCTAACGTAGATATTATTAGAAGCCGATTATTACAATGCCCATCGGTTATCGAAAAGAGAGCAAGAAGACAAATGCCATGTGCAATATGCTTTATGGGGTGTTTATATAAATAAAAGATCTAAATCTTTTTTAAATATTCAAAGTTTCAATGATCTATTCCCTTTAAAAAAAATCCTCAAACAAATCGGTCGTGTTATATCGACGATAAGAAGTCGGTGGACGAGTTGTTAAAACCCTCGATTCCCGACAGCCATGAACCGGGATCGTATCCCGCATTGGACACTGTTTTTTTTCTGTGAAGAACCTGTCCATATATTTCATTGTAAATAACATAAGATAGGTTGCTTTTTGAGCGGTACCTACTAAAGTTATTTTGGAACAGGTTATGTTAACGAGATGTCAAGATAAAAGATTGATGTAAGTTTTATGTTGTGTAAGAAACTTTCCGCTATACTCTGGCTAAGCAAGATTCGCTATTTTGCATAATATATATATTTAAGTAATTACATATATATCTACGAAATATGAAAAATGGTAGTACACACATATATATTTTACAAAATTTATATATATCAATTTTTTTTTCTCCTCCTTGAATATAATAATTTTTTTAAAACTTAATTCTGTTGACGTTATGTGGCACTGAGTTTGTTGTTGACACATATTAAATATGTTATAACACCTTGATAAAGGTTGGTGTTCAGCCAACTGAAATATTGGTAAAATAAATGATATTTTGATCCAATATATGCCTTTTTAATTAAACGCATATATATGTAACAAAAATAAGGTTTTAGTATGCGAATTAGCATTTTTGAATTAAAATTTCTCTGAATATATATTATATACATAAACTTTATTTGGGCGATTATGCACAAAGGCACTAATAGTGTTGAATGGAAACTATTTTACATATGTACAAGAAGTTATGCAGATATCCTGATGATAACAAATCGAGCATACATGAAACCTGGAAGTACATTTATCACTTTTTTTACCAAGTGTTATCAAGCTTTTATAATTTGTTTCTCTTTCAATTTGAATATTCATTTAAGTATGATTGGTCAATTTTTCCTGATGAATTCAACCAATTTATAGTTTCCAAATCCTTTTAAGGTTTCAATTGTAAACATTTCATTTGTAATTAAAGGATAATTATAAAAGTAAAGTTTATGCGTTGAAAATAAAGACGAATATCCTTAATGTAAAATAAACCAATTATAAAATGCCCTATAAAACTACCACGCATTTCATATTGATATATAAGTGTGGCTCAGTAACCAAAGCATGAATGTTTTCTAACCCATATGTTTAACGAAAGCAGATTCGATATACATGTCTGAGGTAGAAAAAAAAAAAAACCTAAGAGAGCATCGGGTAAAATCTTTTAATTAAAAAGAGAATTATTATTAGTGTGATATACACTCACAGACAAAACTTAAGTTGTACCTTTTAGCATGTATATTGGGATTCAGACAATAACTCTGAAAGATATTTGATACACATTGACCTTTATATTGAAGACACACGAGATAACCAAGTGTGAACAAAATTGCCTGTCTCCTTAAAAAAAAAAAAAAAAAAACAGACGACAGGCGACATAAAAGACCTTACACTTCCTTAAGCTTTATTCATGAGTGTATAGTATATTATATATATCCACTAAACTCATATAAAATATAAAATAATGGATTCAACTGCATTGGCTTCTGAAAGATTCATATAACGAATAATAAATTTAAGAGTATAAAACTAATAAAAACACATTTAAACTAATTATATTTATTAAAAAGACTTCTTCGCTAACCTTCGGCATGGCACTTTTTTTTTTTTTCAAACAAAAATAATCGACAAACATCTACAATCCTTTTCAATCCTATAGATGGATCTCGAGGTGAAGGATCCTGTCTGAGGCAAAATTTAAGCGACAGCTTGACGCAAAGCCACAGAAAACCTTTCTCTAGCTTCTTTTTCAAATATTTATCAATCCTAAATACACAACTAAACGCTTAATACATATAAACAAATTGTCCAAGAAACCAATATGTTTTCCTATATTAAAAAAAAGTTACTGCATCTCTCTAACTCATTTCTCTTTTTCAAATATTTACCAACATTCACCACTAAACTCTAAATACATATAAACAAATTGTGTCAACGAAAAACCAATATGTTCTATATCTATCATCAAACAAAAGTAGGCTATAAAAATCAACAACTATCAAATCCACATTAAGTTAGCCATTATTCAAACTTCAATTTTCAAACCAGTAGAATAAAGTATTAAAATTTGGTTTCTCGCAAATTTGATAAACAGGTTTCTTAACTAAAAATAGGACAACATTTGGTTTCTCTCCCTATGATGAAAAATTACATTAAAGCACTAAACGTTAAAAAATGACACGTAACAAGAATGATTTTTTTTTTAAACACCGAAATGAATAACATTAAAATAAAACATATTGTCATTATGGAAATGATATGCTAACATATTACCTTTTATCGCTAAGATGAGTTTTAAAATATAAAAAAGAGTCTTTTTAACTCTGAGAATTTTTATTCCAATCACTTGTGGCCGTTTTATCCGGGTTGCCGGATTGAATTCACAAAAAAAATTAAATATTCGTAGAATATTATCAATTATTCATGCATTGACACGCTATTTGAGAATATTCTTGTCTTTTTTAACTTTCATTTATGTATATAATTATAGGTGGACATTTTTCAGGAAAGATATTGATATATAAAAATAAAGGTCGCTTATCCCGTCAAAATAAACGCCAAAACTAGACGCCATCTATTGACCGTCGCTGCAAATTAGAGGCCTCGGGTCGGTAACAAAGCCACAACACCAGCTTTGGCAAACTGAGAAGTGTCCACATGGAGACCATGGTTTCGGGCTAATGGCCCTCTTCAGTCTAGAGCGGACTTTATTCCATGAGATTCACAAGGGATCTAATGGAATCTTCACAATCTGGAAAATTTTCATCTATATTTTGACCATAGATTTGGCCTTGCCATTTTGCCAGCTAAACACCTCTTGGACTCCGGAACGAGTATATGTAAAATTAAATATCTTAAGAGAGATTTTTTTTTTTGTTATCGTTGTGTTTTATATATCGTGGGATTAAGTAACAGCAACAAATTTTGCCACGTGGAAAATTAGGGAAGACCAATTTCGGGATGAGACAACAATTTATTTCAGGTCAGAACAACCTATGAATGGTAAACAAAAGATAAGCCACGAGGGAAATTTACAGAGTAGCAAAATATAAACATAAAAATGACCACTTTGTTAATAAAAATAATAAAATTAATAAACACTTTGTAACAATATTTTCAATTAAAGCAATTACATGGACTTTTATTTGCCAAGTGAGAGATATACTGCGATGAGTTTGCTTTATTACAAATTGGTGAGCTTTATAACTACTCTTCCTCAGACTATGATGTGTGTGATACGACATATAAAAAATATATCAACAAAGGAAAGGTTGGGAGTTATTGAAATCAGAGTAGTTAACTTAGAGAATCTGTTCCAGCATAGGAATAATAATATAAAAGATAAAAATGTTGAACTAAATCAAAGCGAGTTCAGAAGGAGAACTAAGTTTTAGGACTACAAGGCCATTCTTGATCAATTAGCCGTAATGAGATGCAGGCTGAGAAAGCTAAGTAAAACTGTAAACAAACAAAGGCGACGTTATCTGGGTGGGTGACATCCCAGAAACTGATGCTTTCCTGTATCCACCCCCTGTGGTGGACAAACAAACATGTATTTACACCAACTGGTCCTGAAAAGCGTCTACTAGGTGAATCCGCCTAGCAAGAACAATGGCATCCAAAGTATTCCACAACACACAATGTCTACTTTATCTATCCACAATAATTTCTTTTTTATCTCCACACAACAATGACTACTTTATCCGCAACAATGATTATTTTATCCACAACAGCAATGTCTACTTTATCCACAACAATGACTACCTTGTCCACAAAAATGACTACTTTATCCACAACAATGTATACCTTCTGCCCAACAATGACTACTTTATTCACAAAAATAACTACTTTATCTACACAACAAGAGCTACTTTATCTACACAACAAGAGCTACTTTATCCACAACAATATCTACCTTATCCACAAAAATGACTACTTTATCCACAACAATGACTACCTTATCCACAAAAATGACTACTTTATCCACAACAATGACTACCTTATCCACAAAAATGACTACTTTATCCACAACAATGACTACTTTATTCACAGCAATGTCTACTCTATCTATGCAATACTAACTACTTTATCTACAACAATTACTATTTTATCCACAACAACGACTACTTATTCATAAGTCATAGTCAATGGTATCAATAACAAAGAATACTTTTACCCACAGCACTAACAACTGTATCATCAATGGTATTTGGCTGGCCTATTAGACAGAGTAATAAACAGATACTGTGTAGAATTAATACCGCCTCATACACCATCCTTGCACAAGTCGTACTTGTGAATGCAAGTAAACAGTGTCATACTAACTTGTAAATGCAAAGACAAAGTAGATTCTGCCCGAATGCACACTACCAGTCCAACAGCTGTCTATAGCTCGTTATATTTGCTACTATCCACAGGGTCTGATCCCGGGAGAAAACTAGAGAAGACGGTACTTAGTGGAGTGCAGCCTTAGAAATAATAAATTTGTAGATTCGCCTTAAGTAACGCGAATGAAATATCAATACAATGTTTGTGGATATAATGATCTTTTGGCAGCTCTGGCACACTGAGCTCATTTTAAATTTACAAAGCTGACAGCTCTAGTAACTGTTACCACGTGCAGAGTGAACCCTGGGGATAAAAAAAAAATAGATAGAACACTGCGTATAAGAGAATAAATATACAAACTTCTCTCTTAACAACAATAAAACTCTATGGAATATGTCAAAAGAAAACAAAAAATATTTAACTAAAATTGTCCATATTTATTTGACTGATGCGATCAAATAGACGAAGTTCCAGCCACAAGAACAGTTTAAGTGTCCACAAACATATTTTCAATTTCTCATCAAAGACATACTCACTGCACCTTTCTGACCACTTTGTATATGTAAAGGGCTTGTAAGATCAGTTACCTAACAGAGCCTAAAACCTTTATAGAAAGCAAATAAATTTAAAGAAAAACGATTAAGTGAAAAAGTTTGTTTGTAAAGCTTATTTGACAATTTGAGAAAATATACAAAAATTTTCAAATCAAGAAGGTGAAATTTTAAAGGTTAAAGCTGATGCAATCAAAGGGACATGAGGAAGACAACGTGGGAAATCCACCTAACGTCATTGACCGACTTATGTTGCTGTTGGTCAGGTAACTTGGGCCTCAGGGGAGGGTACGGTCAGCAGGGAACACATTCCAGTGGGATTTCAATATGTATTGAGGCTAACTTAAGCCTCCTTGTCCCAATTAATACTCCTTGTCCCAGTGATCTATCATTAGAAGTTGGAGTATGTTAGGTTAAATCTTGTTTTATTTTATAAAGATGGTCACTTAGGAAAATGTTGGTCGCTCATGAGAGGTTTTAAATATAAACGTAAATTCCTCCAAGCAATTCTACAAAACGTGCTTTTTCTTGTCATCTTTTGAATTCCTGGAGAGCTCGGTGATACCCAACAAATATCTAGAGAATCCTGGAATGAGATCCATGTTTAAAGATGTCATCCAAACTGTAGAAAATTTCAGAGAAGATCTAGGGGTCTCACACTCACAATAGCAGGGTTCCTGTATGAAGATGACGATAAATGTTCAGCAGTACGTAGATATCATATCTTCTCTTATTCTTTCTTATCTCCACTCAATCATATTACGGTATCAAGCTTGTAAAGCTTGAGACTTTCGATGGGGTCTGTCGGGGATAAGTAGAGCACATCAATGGATGAGTCAATACAATCAATAATGTGTTTTGGGGTTGCAGGTTGAGAATTGCACTTAGTACATAGTGGGAAAACCTTGCAACCATTCTGGAAAGTCATTGTCCGTAGATGACTTAAGTCTGGAAATCAAAGACTGTTGTTCTCTTGGGAGGAGAGAACCGGTGCTTGTCCCTCCTGCTCTGTACCAGTCATGTGCAGCATTAGATTTCCATTTCTGCAAGCATCAAAATCATAGCTCGGGAATTTATTCAAGTATGACATGTAACATTCTAAATACATTCACATTTACATAATTCACCAATCGTGTTGTACAAGCTGATACTGAGTCTCTCTCTCTCTTGCCTAAACATTAAATATTTTGAGAATCTTGTTCTAACAAATTCCATTTCTTTACATAGTATTTTGTGTGCTGATTGTGAAATCTGATTTGAAAAACAAACAAACTATATACATGCTTTTTCTTATACCACACTCGGATCGTTTTTCGTAGCTTTGGGGATTAAGTTTTGGGTTCGGTGGATGCACACATCATAGTCTCTCCGTCATTGTAAAATGATAATATCAGATTTTGATTCACCGAGTCAGACACAAGGTCAAAGTTTCTATGTTGGATCCAAGGACGAAAACATCCGTCAAAATAAAGAAAATCAAGCGTTGCTAAGCAACGTTAATATCAAGTCAATCAATTTTTACAACCTTGTTAGGTCCGCGAAGATAGGTCAATCCAGTAAAAGTTGGAAACGTCAAAACCTCTACGTGGAGGATAGGGAGTTTAAAGAAGAATTTCTGGCGAACAATACTTATATAAATTACGTTAGGCAATAGTTTCCATGATGGCCGGTAATGTATATAAAAAAGCTCTATATATAATACATCGTAAACACAGGTGGTTGTTATATGAAGGCGTGATATAACAGAACAATGGAAGTCTGATGGATCCTTTGAATTGATGCTAATGAAGATTTCTTTGTCATTTACGACCAATATGATGCTAAGTAAATATTGATGATTTAATCTTTTTTGTGATTTCAAACAATATTCTCTTATATCTACCACAGGTGTTCCTCTTTGATTCTATGTAGATGTTCTCTTCCACACAAAGTTTTGGCTTTGATTCTATGTAGATGTTCTCTTCCACACATAGTTCTGGCTTTGATTCTATGTAGATGTTCTCTTCCACACAAAGTTTTGGCTTTGATTCTATGTATTTGTTCGCTCTTTTAGGTATTCTTCACATAGGTTTAAAGTAGATGCTCTTCCTTTCACTTATTCTTCTAGAGGTTTAGGTAGATATTCTCTTTCGGATATTTTGCTCTTGCACCAAGTAGCTGTTTTTTCGGGAATTCTGTTTTTGTTCCAAGTAGTTTTTCTCCTTTGGAGATTCTGCTTATGTTTTAATAATTGTTTTCCTTTAGAATTTTTCTTATGTGTTCCAAATGGGTGCTCTCCCTTAAGAATTCTAGATATATTTTAAGATGTTCTCATTGGGATTATACATTTGCTCCAAATAGTTTCCATTAGGAATTCTGGAAATGACATAAGTAGTTGTTTTAGTAGTAAGTTTTAATTTAAGTTTTCCCCTTGTATTCGAAGTAAATGTTCTTCTTTTTAGGTACATGTTCTCTCCAGATGTTCTGTGCTCTTTTAATTTAGCTACACGTTCAAGGACGTATATTTAAACACATTATCCTACCGGAATACCGCGTGTAGTTCAGGTGTTTGAAAAATCTAATTTATAGATTTATACTTACGATATTGCAATTAGAACATATCTATTGAAGCATCTAACAGAATGGAGGTCGTCTCTGGTAGTATGACCGAGGGATTTTTGAAGACCGTACACATTGTGGTATTTACAGAATTTATATTCTTATTGTTTATTTTCTATCCTCTTCTTGATACCTTCCTTTTTCCGTCTTCTTCAAATTCCATTTTCACATCTTCTTTGTCGCTGTTCAGATTCATTTTCTTCCTTTCATTTTTTTTTTAATTTCAAGTTATTCATATTAATTTTTAAATATTTCATTATCCTTCTTTGTCTTTCTTTTTCAATCTTAATCTTATATTTTTCATTTTTCTATTTTGAAAATCTTTTTATCAACTTCCAATTTTGAAATATTTATTCATCTTCCCTTTAAAACTACTTTGTATTTTACTTCCCAACCTACCTTTCTCTTTTTCTCTAATTCATCATTAATTAAAAAATAATTTTCAAATTCTTATTCACGATATGTTGTGTTCATAGTTCTTCTTTCCCCCCCGTTATTTCATTTTTTTTTCCTCGAACCTCTAGAGAAGACAATTTGTGACAATTTAAACAATATTATTCATTCTTCTAATCAATCATTACAAAGGTGGAAAAATATATACCTCTAGAGAACAGAAGGATGCCTTTAGAGATCGTAAAAGAAGCTACACGATGAAAATGCTCCAATTCACCAAAAAGGATCTGTCAGTTAACGGTGACAGTATTTCTACTCGCCATGTTCATTCCCAACTTAATCTTCGGATAGCGCGAACACACAACTTGAGGATTACGTTCATCGTGGTGCGGCGTCCTTGTCCCGTACATCATTGTTGCATTGTTAATGTCCTGTCCTCAAGGTCGTGTCCTCCCACAATACCTATTGTGGATACTGAACGATCATTATATATTGTCATTTAATTATATAACTTTGTCACATCCGTCACACATAGGTTTAATATTACAACACCATATCGTGTTGATCATGATTACCTTATCATCTAGAGCACCTTCTACATTTATAAAGATTTAATAATTATTATTACTATAAAATTATAATAAATTCCGTTTATCAATTTCTCAAAGCCAGTTCAATTTCTATTTCACTACCTATGTAAATAACACAAGATGATTATTACTTTACCTAATTAGGAGAATCTGTATGGGGCAAGTCCCTAATAAAGGCTTGTGTGTGTGTGTTTATCAATTGCTCCTGTAGAAGGTTTAGCACTACCCGAAAGCTTGAGAAGTAATAAATAAAAATAGGAAACTCATCCTTGGAGCCTGTGTTTTATTGTAATTTAAATTTCAGAGTATTCTTTCGTTATTTAATAATCTTACGGATAAACATTAAAAAAACATATATACATTAAGACCTATCATATTTAAAACCAAATCACATTTAGGATACTTAAATTTTTTAAATTCCAGTTATTCATATTAATTTTTAAATGTTTCATTATCCTTCTTTGTTTTTCTTTTTGAATCTTAATCTTATATTTTTCATTTTTTCTATTTTAAAAATCTTTATCAACTTCCAATTTTGAAATATTTATTCATCTTCCCTTTAAAACTACTTTATATTTTACTTCCCAACCTACCTTTCTCTAATTCATCAATAATTTAAAAATCATTTTCAAATTCTTATTCACGATATGTTGAGTTCATAGTTTTTCTTTTTCTTTTGATGGCATAAGACTCAAATTATTGTTTAGAAATTAGGCATCAATTTGTATCCAATTTGAATTAAAATGGTTTTATTGATTAAATATTAGATATATGGCGACTAATATATCATAGCGTCACCTCAGATATTGACATGAGATTGTGAAATTTGGCGATGTTTGATGGCCAAGCGTTATATTGGTGATTACCGCGAAATACCGGATTTAGTATCAAATAAGATTTAAGACCGGGATAATTATTGCCCTGTAGTTTGAGAGAATCGACTATAAATATTGATAAATATGAGGAAAGAAAACATTAAACATTTATTTTAAACATAAAACAAACTTCTACTATCCTTACTGCGATGAAATATATATTGGGAGAGCTTGGTTCACATCAGTGGTGAACCCTCCCAGCGGTTTCGCCAATTTAATCTACCAGACCGCTCTCTCTGTGTTTATGTATAAGGTGTTTCTTTATTAACAAACAGGCAAACTTTCAAGCTAGGACGTTGGTCTTCGGAATAAAAGTGATTATGGTGACTTATAATATTTTTCCTATTAAAATGTATTTTACAATTAAATGTTTTCTATAAATCAGTTTTGTAAACAATTTTATGGAAATTTTTCATAAAGGAAATAAATCCTTAAAAAGAAAAGAAAAACTCTTTTCTTGTTAAACTAGATGCAACTAAATATATGCACCATCAATTGACCATCTCTGCCATCTATGATCCAGCGGCTTTCTGAGCTGGCTCTTGGGGCAAAGACTAGATGGCAGCGTCCACTCCATTCTTTAATCAACCGAATCATCCATCTACAAGTTTTCCTGAACCTTCGAAGTGAGGGGAGTTAACGAAGATATTCCTGATTGTCTGGTGGAGGACTCTTCGTCGTTGGGGAAGCCTCCTGGATTGTACACAATTGTGCATAGACTCTTGGTGTCCTTCATTTACTTTTAGCGTGTTTTACCTTCGACAATATCTACTTATTAATTACTTTGTCTATCTGTCTAAAAGACTCAGGTCGGTGATAAAACTATAACACCAGTTTTGGTATATTCGGAACGCTCACCTGAATACTATTATTTCGTACTAGGGTCAGCATCAGTTCAGGATGGCCTGGCATTTTCTTCGACCTGAATCTACATGTTTGCAGAGAAGGTTGATAAATGGCGTTTATATTTTGCATCTATTCGAAAGCTATAGGTGTCTTGTGAGAAATAACATTTCGAATTTAAAAAAAAAGACAAAAATCAATATTTTGAAACGATGAGGAGTATTTCAAGAGAACATATTGAACCAAAAACAAATCAAAGTAATTTTAACGACCTAATAAAAATCCTCAACTCAATAAGAAGTAAGAGATAAGAAATTGGTAAGAAGTTGTAATTATCCAAACAAACAAACTTTGAGAATCCAACACTTTAAAAAATCCTATACGTCTCTAGGGTTGATACAAAGTTTTCTTTGGTGATAACACGATTGTAATTAGAATCATGACTTAGTAATAACATTGGTGTGGTCTAGGGAAGATCTATTGCTGCCATTGATTCTGGTGCTGACAGCTCTAGCCACTGGTGAGTGCACAGCTGCTCTGTTATTTGGCCGAGAGACTCTTTGGAAACTCTTTTCAGTATATTACAGTATTGCTTCTTTGTTGTTAGTGTCCATCAATCGAG
>CP092864.1:53451483-53476952 GCA_030710605.1 Cordylochernes scorpioides
TCGTAAAAAAGAACACATGAAATGCGTCTCCAATTCACCAAAAAGGATCTGTCAGCTAAAGGTGACATTATTTCTACTCGCCATGTTCATTCCCAACTTAATCTTCGGATAGCGCGAACACACAACTTGAGGGTTATGTTCACCGTGGTGCGGCGTCCTTGTTCCGTACATCATTGTTGCATTGTTAATGTCCTGTCCTCAAGGTCGTGTCCTCCCACAATACCTATTGTGGATACTGAAAGATCATTATATATTGTCATTTAATTATGTAACTTTGTCACATCCGTCACACATAGGTTTAATATTACAACACCACATCGTGTTGATCATCAAATAATTACCTTATCATCTAGAACACCTTTTACATTTATAAAGATTTAATAATAATGATTACTATAAATTTATAATAAATTTCGTTTATCAATTGCTCAAAGCTAGTTAAATTTCTATTTCACTACCTATGTAAATAACACAAGATGATTATTACCGTACCCAATTGGGAGAATCTGTATGGGGCAAGTCCCTAATAAAGGCTTTTGTGTGTGTGTATCAATTGCTCCTGTGAAAGGGTTGGCACTACCCGAAAGCTTGAGAAGTATTAAATAAAAATAGGAAACTCATCCTCGGAGCCTGCGTTTTATTGTAATTGATAAATTTCAGAGTATTCTTTCGTTATTTAATAATCTTACGGATAAACATTTAAAAAAACATATATACATTAAGACCTATCATATTTAAAACCAAATCACATTTAGGATACTTAAAGTATCGAATTTATTTATATAAATTTTTTGATGGCATAAGACTCAAATTATTGTTTAGAAATTAGGCATCAATTTGTATCCAATTTTAATTAAAATGTTTTTTTGAATTCAATATTAGATATATGGCGAGTAATATATTATAGCGTCACCTCAGATATTGACATGAGATTGTGAAATTTGGCGATGTTTGATGGCCAAGCGTTATATTGGTGATTGTAAAACGACACTTGAAGCTACACCGCATGAGTTTCTTTTCAACGATAAATTAAAATTTTATTTCAAGGTGTGAAATATCGACTATTTCTATCCTTTTTGGATGAGGTATAAAAGGGTGAATTATGAAGAGTAATGATGAACGGAAAAATAAAAGTGTCCAGGGATGGGAATTTTATTTTTCCGTTCACTCTTCATAATTCACCCTTTTATACCTCATCCAAAAAGGATAGAAATAGTCGATATTTCACCTTGAAATAAAATTTTAATTTATCGTTGAAAAGAAACTCATGCGGTGTAGCTTCAAGTGTCGTTTTACAATCACAGGCCGCAGTGTATTATACGCGTATTGGTGATTACCGCGATAAACCAGATTTAGCATCAAATAATATTTAAGACCGGGAAAATTATTGTCCTGTAGTTTGGTTTTAAATAGAGAATCGACTATAAATATTGATAAATATGAGGAAAGAAAACATTAGACATTTATTTTAAACATAAAACAAACTTCTACTATCCTTACTGCGATTAAATATATATTGGGAGAGCTTGGTTCCCATCAGTGGTGAACCCTCCCAGCGGTTTCGCCAATGACCGCTTTCTCTGTGTTTATGTATATGGTGGTTCTTTATTAACAACAGGCAAACTTTCAATCTAGGGTGTTGCTCTACAGGCTAAAAGTTATGGTGTGGTGACTATTATTTCTTCTTTTAAAATGTATTTTCACAATTAAATTTTTACAATGAATCAGTTTTGGAAACAATTTTATGGAAATTTTTCATAAAGGAAATAAATCCTTAAAAATAAAATAAAACTATTTTTTTTGTGTTATACTAGATGCAACTAAATATATGCACCATCAATTGACCATCTCTGCCATCTATGATCCAGCGGCTTTCTGAGCTGGCTCTTGGGGCAAAGACTAGATGGCAGCGTCCACTCCATTCTTTAATCAACCGAATCATCCATCTACAAGTTTTCCTGAACCTTCGAAGTGAGGGGAGTTAACGAAGATATTCCTGATTGTCTGGAGGAGGACTCTTCGTCGTTGGGGAAGCCTCCTGGATTGTACACAATTGTGCATAGACTTTTGGTGTCCTTCATTTACTTTTAGTATGTTTTTATCATTAGCAATATCTACTTATTAATTACTTTGTCTATCTGTCTAAAAGACTCAGGTCGGTGATAAAACTATAACACCAGTTTTGGTATATCGGAACGCTCACCTGAATACTATTATTTCGTACTAGGGTCAGCGTCAGTTCAGGATGGCCTCACCATGGCATTTTTTTCGACCTGAATCTACATGTTTGCAGAGAAGGCTGATAAATGGCGTTTAGCCTTTGCATATATTCGAAAGTTATAGGTATCTTGTGAGAAAAACCTTTCGAATTAAAAAGAAAAAAAACAAACAAAAATTAATATTTTGAAACGATATTCGAGAACGTATTGAACCAAAATAAATTTTAACGACCTAATAAAAATCTCCACAACTCAATAAGAAGTAAGAGATAAGAAATTGGTAAGAAGTTGTAATTATCCAAACAAACTAACTTTGAGAATCCAACACTTTAAAAAATCCTATACGTCTCTAGGATTGATACAAAGTTTTCTTTGGTGATAACACGATTGTAATTAGAATCATGACTTAGTAATAACATTGGTGTGGTCTAGGGGAGATCTATTGCTGCCATTGATTCTGGTGCTGACAGCTCTAGCCACTGGTGAGTGTAAGGCTGCTCTGTTCTTTGGCCGAAGACTCTTTGGAAACCCTTTTCGGTATATTACAGTGTTGTTTCTTTGTTGTTAGTGTCCATCAAGTCAAGTTCGACTTTTGGTGACTATATAGACAAATATTCTATAATTTGATCTGTTAGTGACTAACACTCACAGCTCATCTAGTGACCTACCATTAGCTTTCTTGACCCCTTCTATCCAGCTCATTACAGGTCTTTCTCTCTTCTTCTCTTCCTTCAATTTTTCCCAATATTATCATCTTCTCTAAGCCATTTGCTCTCATTATGTGTCTGAAGTAGGTCAGTCTTTGTTCACATATTTGGGATTCTAGGGATCTAACAGAATTAATTTCATTTAAGATTGAAACATTTGTCCTTTTTTTATCTCTGTCCATGGCACTCTGAGTAGCTTTCTCCATGTCCACATTTCAAAAGTTTCAACTATTTTTCTTTCTTCTTTTCTTAGAGTCCAGCTCTCACATCCATAAGTGACCATAGGGAATACCAATGCATTTGTTTCTTTAGAATCATTCAATATTATCTCATATAGTTTTAAATTTTGTAATTTCATCTTACCCATGTTCTATTGGAAAAAAATTGTTGAAATTATTTTTCACTTGGGAAAACAACTCGGAAGAAGAGTGAAATATTTTGTTGATGTTTTCCAGGAGATGGAAGACGTACGAGTGACTGGCGTCAACGTGAGTACCTATACATACTTTTTTCTCACTTTGGACAAAATATCTTTCCTATTATCCATGTTGACAACATGGAGAACTGTTCTGACACAGCGAGACCTTTAAATCCCTTCTGAAATACGGGCTCGACGATGTGGAATAATTATAATGTCCAAAAAGTCAGCGTGTAGTCAAATATTACTTGAAGATTTTTCTCAAATAAGTCACTCTTTTGCACACCACTCTCCAGAAAGTCATTGACAATATGTAGCCTCGAGTAAGGCACCTTGAAGGTTCTGCGAGTCAGATTTTCAGCATTTTTATTGAAGGCCTATATCCTTATTTAGATAAAATAAATAGGTCCTGAAGACCTTTGACACTGCATATTGATTTTCTTACACTCTGTATTTCCCTAATATTTATAACGGCAGTTCATCATATATCTCCTGTGTTAACAAAATTGTTCAATGCTTGTATGGGACTTAATTATTATCCGGAGGCCTGGAGAAAGTCAGCAGTAATGATTATAAAAAAACCTAATAAAGAAAATTATAAAGATCCGAAAGCCTACCGCCCTATAAGCTTGTCTTCTAATTTAGGTAAAATTTTTGAAAGTCTAATTCATATGGAACTTTTAAATCATATTAATAGTAATAATGTTATGCATCCTGCTCAACATGGATTTACACAAGAAAAATCAACAATCTCTGCTTTACAAGAAATAACTAAATTAAGTCTTCTGAAAAGAGAAACAGAAAATACGGCAATAGTAACAGTGGACATCAGCGGAGCTTTCGACAACGCATGGCATCCGGCAATTCTCCAACAATTGGAGAAGGCAAATTTTCCAGCGGTACTTATAAAAATAATTAATTCTTACTTTGAAGACCGGAGTGTAGAGTTTAAATATACTAATGTTAAGTGTATAAAAAAGATAAATAAGGGATGTCCCCAGGGTGGTATTATTTCTCCTATTCTTTGGAATATATTACTTAATGATTTCAACTTATCTTTTAACGAAAGTTTTGCTAGAGTAATTGCTTTCGCGGACGATGTGACATTTGTGGTATGGAGTTCAAACATCTATGATCTTCAGTATAATATTACCAAATGTTTAATAAAAATCAAAGCATGGTGTGAAAAGGTAAAACTTTCACTAAGTCCAAACAAAACAGGTATGCTCTATCTACATAACTATGAAAAATTGCCCATTAATTTTGATGGAAAAATAATTCAACCATCAGAAACTGTTAAAATTTTGGGAGTTATTTTTAAAAATCATAGACAAAGGAATAAGATTAATTTTGGAACACATGTTGACAATACAATTATGAAAGCTACGAAACTTAAGAATATATTATTCTTATTATGTGCACGTACTTGGGGCATTGATACTCGACGCAGATTGATCTTATATAAAGCTATGATACGCTCTACAATAAGCTATGCATCAAATATTTGGTTTCCTTTTATCACTGCAGCAAAAAGATCCAAGTTGAATTCTATACAATATCAAATTCTTATTAGATGCATTCATGCTTATAGGACTTCATCTTCTTACATCACACATATACTAGCGAAAACCCCTTTACTGTCCGATTATCTTGAATTATTACAAACAAAGTATAATATGACAAATTCTCTCACAGATCGAACACTCAAAAAAACCCCTTCAAAAAGAATTAAACAAACTATATCTGGATCTAAAATTTAAGTTTTATCTTTCTCAATCTAATGAACTGTTCAAGAAATTCTTTCCAATTGCTGTCCCAAATTTCATTTCTTCTGATAAATTCACTACTTTATTCTTAACTGGCAAAGGACCCTCTTCTTAAGTTTCCTATTCAAACTGAATGCTATCAATGATCCAACATGTGAATGCCGCTTAGATGTTGAATCACCAGAGCATCTTCTTTTATCTTGCCCTCTGACTAATCAAATTGTATGTAGATACTTTGAAACATTACCAAATTCTCTTTGTGTATATACTCTATCTTATGAGAACTTTGTTAAGTTTAGAACTATTTGTACAATAATTTACAAAACAATACTAATCCATCGTGTAAATAATTAATCATATATATATAAATAATACTAGCACAGCACAATAGTCCTTTGGACTTCGTGCTTTTGTAACAATAAATAAATAAATAAATAAAGAGTATAATTAAATTCAGATATTCCTTTATAGAAATGGAAAAATCAAACAAAAGGATAAATATTTGTTTAAAGATATATTTGTTCAGATATTCTCTCAATAAGTGGAGATGGTATTTGCCTTGAAATATTTAATATCTAAACAGTCATAGTTGACGTAATTTCACATTGAAACCAGATATCTGATCTAGACTGAAGGTTGCTAATGTTGACCATGAGATTTCGGTTGTCAGGTTCCTCCGTGGAGCCAACTGATCAGGGACAATGGCGACTGGAGGATGGAGGGAATCAACGAGGACATCGTCAACTACATCTTCAGCGGTATTCCTCATACGTAGGTGGTGAACCTTCCTTCTTCTATAACTTACGTAAAACCCCTATTCATATTTCTATAAAAAATAGACACTTCGACCAGATAACGTTTTATTTTCTCAATGTTTCAACAAAAATATTTTGTCTTTGTCAAGAGAAATAAACATAAAGCATTTGGCAAGGCGTTAAAAATTATTCTGAGGTTGCAATGGCGTTCTCACGCGATTTATGTATATATAATATAAAAAGTAAATATTTCCCATATATCTATGTTTATTCTTTTTTCTCCCTCTCTCCTTCTCCCTATTCATTGCTGTATTCTCTCAAGAAAATCCGTATATAAAACTATAGAGTCTTAACAAAGGTATTGATTGAACAAAAAAAAAAAAAAACGTAGGTACCTCTCCTCTGTGGTTTTTCTTCTACATAAAGTGTGGAATATCTTCATAAAGTTTATGTACCAACCATCTGTCATTAATAATATCCTGTATTCAAACGAGATGAAGGCTTATTTAGGAATCATTTTTTTGAAGAGCAATTCTCGATGTATGCCATGGAGCTAACAATGAGAAGATAGTTGCTCAAAAGCTAGCAATAGGAAGAGATTTGCCAAAGAAAATCGACGTCTATATAAACAGAGGCTTAGAGAGAATAACATCAAAGAATAAATTTCAATACAATAGTAGTAGAGTAGTCTAGTATACATATATGCCTATATCAACGTTACAAGTTAATTATTTACAAGCTTTCCCTGATTCATTAGACGATAAGAGTTTTGTCTACTTGTACCACCAGTTATATAGTTCAGCAAAAAAACTGAGAATATCGTTAAAAGTGAAAAAGAAGATGACTAGAAGGCACACAGTGGCTGTTATGTCTCTCCACCAAGTGTATAACTGAATACCTATTTAATTATTGATTGTTGGCTTTTTCCTTTCTTGGGCTCCGGGGCGAGTCTATGCAGGATGAACTATCTTAATAAACGACTGTGGTTATTGAGTGGTCTGACAAATTGACCCACGGTGAAACTTGTCTCTTTGGGAAATGAGGGATGGGTTGACTACCGATGAGCCTCAATATTTTTCTCTTTGCAGTGGAGAGAGAGTGAAAGTAATTGTTTTATTTTTTAAATAGGTTTCAATTGTCAATATTGTAAATTTTACACTCATTTTTATCATTAAGGATTCTTTTAGAATAAATCATCAAAACTACCTATGTCAAATTAAGGAAATGATTCCGAAACGATGGTAAAACGGTCTGGAGATTAATTGGGCGAAACATCTAATAGGGTTCACCACCGATGAGCGCCTAAATCCTCTTATCTAATTTTTCAATCAACGCTGAAGATTTGAAGAAGTAATATTGGTTATTTTGTAGAAAATCAGTATTAATGTAAAGAATAAGTATACATTTATTCGATGGATGACGTTTAAATTTATTTTGTTACTTATATGATGTGTTTCCCTCTTTACAGGATCGAAAAATGTTTGTTTCGTGCTATACATAGCGCGTCAAATCAAATTAGAAAAAATCAAGATGTTATCCTCGAGTGATCATTCTAAACTGTTTACTTCAGAAGAAAAGAAAGTTTAGAATGACTTCAAAAGACTCCTGAAGATTGGTGGTTCAATGACGTAGCAGTTATCATCGTCATTTCTATAGTTTATGACCTTTCAATATTTTCTTTCCTTTCACCACTTCCTGGCAACCGTACCATCATTGCTGCGGCATGGAGACATTTCACTCTAACTTCACCTTATCACAACATATCGTGTAAGCCATTCTGTGAAATATTGAACTTAGATATTATAAATCATATAGTGTATTTCATGTATAGACAGAATATTATATAGGTAATGCTATAAACTATATATTAAAATAATTATATTCTCTCTCTACGCTATGGGATATAAAGTGGATATTGTAAAAAGGTATAAAGTATATATGAAAGATGCTAATACACACACTCATGGAATAAACTTAAGAAAGTGGAATACCACCTGTTATCTGTTTGTAATATAGAATATACATATTTATTATCGTTATATAGTCTGAAATATTTAATGTATGATAATATTTGTCACAAAGGGACACAAATAAATATTTTTATTTGTTTAAAAAGTCAGATGAATGCTGTTAAGGAGTTTGAGATTTTGACCAAAGAATTACCACCCAGAGTCATAGGTAAGTTGGCTTGATGGGTCGCTAGTCATGGTTCCCTCGGTGTAAGTAATCACCTCTAACTACAGTGTCTTTTTTTTTTTTTTTTGCTTATCCCTAGTACACGTGGTACAGGCCATGATAATCATGGTGGGTAGTTAGCGACTGCTTTTACTGTAAGTGCACCACATGTCTACACATGTGAAAAGCAGTTCGACTTTGCACTTACAAATGTGCCAGAGCCCCGTTTGGTTACTTGCACTCGCTGGTGGGGTTGGACTTTTGCAAGAATCGGGGGCCATTGGAGCAATTTTTTTTTTTTTTAACAGAAAAAAGTGCCCACAATGCGGGAATCGAACCCGGGTCATAGTGGTCGAAAACCAAACGGTTTAACCAGCCTTCCACCGACCCCCACTACAGTGTCTACCACCCACAAGTAGAGCTGTATGATGCTCACTGTACCCGCGGTGACAGGTACTCCATCGTCCCCACCTGGGACAACAAGTGGGGCGTGAGGCTCCCTGACGGCTCCTACAACGGCATGGTCGGCATGCTCAAGCGGAATGTAAGCTCTTACAACCCTCACTGGTTTTCTTTAAATATACATCTTAGGTGACATTTATGGAAGTTTTTGATGCGAGGAAAGCAATCATAATAAAAGAAAAGGAATCTCTTTCTTTCAAAACGGACGCAAAACTATGCGCACCTAAATGTATTGTCTTTTCAATCATGCAGACTCGTGTCTGTTGAAAATCCCATACTAGTTTTGATAAATTCGGAATACCCACTTGAAGATCATATTTTAGGTCTATGACCTTCGACAGCCTAGAGTAGATTCGATTTGAATAGGCCCAATAAAGGCTCATGAATTTTACAGAAGAGGCACACATTGTGGTATTTTCATCTTTCTCCGAGTCCGTGTTTGCATAGATGACCATTATATTGTCGATAATATTTGCGTCTAATTGTCGTGAGATGAACTTTTATTATCAAATATTATTAGATGACTAGGACAAGAATCTGAGATTCTAAGATGACTTATCTGGGAAGGATCCGGGCTTCTTAGATGACTTATCTGGGAAGGATCCAGGCTTCTTAGATGACTTATCTAAGAAAAATCTGGTATTCTAAGATGACTTATCTGGGAAGAATCTGGTATTCTAAGATGACTTATCTGGAAAGAATCTGGTTTTCTTATGACTTATCTGAGAAATATCTGGTATTCTAAGATGACTTATCTGGGAAGAATCTGGTATTCTAAGATGACTTATCTGGGAAGAATCTGGTTTTTCTTATGACTTATTTGAGAAGAATCTGGTATTCTAAGATGACTTATCTGGGAAGAATCTGGTATTCTAAGATTACTTATCTGGGAAGAAGCTGGTATTCTGAGATAACTTATATGGGAAGTGTTGTGTCGCCTCCCAGTAGTAGTCACGACACGGAGCCTATAGTTACTGGTCAATTTCTCTTTAATTGCACCGTTCATGTTCTATATATACAAATAAATATTTACATATTAATAATAAAAAACATGCAAAATACATACAGATATTTAACAATTTGCATACACAACACATCTCCCCTCTTAATAGTAGTGCAGCCGGTCTGGCGGTCTTCTGGATCGCTGCGGTCTTGGACTGCGCACAGGGACAGGGACAACCGCAGGGCCCGGTTCTGGTTCTGGCGGTCTTCTGGATCGCTGCGGTCTTGGACTGCGCACAGGGACAGGGACAGCCGCAGCAGCAGGGCCCGGTTCTGGTTCTGGAGTGTCCTCTTGTGCTGAAGACTCCGCTCCCTTCAATTCTTCGTCCACCTCCGGGGCTTCTTCTCTTGTCTTCTCCTGTCCTCCAAGCCCAGGGTGATCTCGAGAAGTGCCAGGCAGTATAAAATCTCTTGATGTACCCGGCAATACCAAATCTCTCACTTCAGGAACTTCTTTCTTGATAACTGGCCTTAGTTGATTTATGTGTCTTTTCACATAACGGCCTTCGTCTTCTATAAGGTAATGTCGGCTGCTCAGTAGTTCCATGATCCTGCCCCTTTTCCATTTTGGTCCGTTAGCAAAATTCCGAAAATACACCTCAGAGCCGACCGCAAAATGCTTTTGCTTCCTCATGGCATCATGGTACACCTCTCCTACCTTCGCCATTTTCGGAATCAAATTTGAAAATCTTGATCTTAGATTTATTTTCATTAAAAGTTCCGCGGGAGACTCCTTTAATACCGTTTGAGGAAAAGCTCTATGGGCGAATAAAAATCGCTGTAGATTGATTTCTACACTGTCCTTTTCTTGGTTCTTTCGTAAAGAGTTTTTAAATTCACGTACATATCGCTCAGCTAAGCCATTAGTGCTGGGATTGTACGGACTCGTTTTTGTGTGTCTTATACCATTAATTTTTGTAAATTCCTCAAATTCACTTGAGACAAATTGTCTGCCATTATCGGTTACCAAAAGTTCAGGTAATCCAAATCTGGCAAAGATCTCCCTAAGATGTCCTATGATGGTCCTGCTCGTAATGTCCTTTATGATGACAATCTCCAGCCATTTGGTGTACGCGTCTACAAGGACCATAAACATTCGTCCCATAAAGGGACCTGCTAGATCTAAGTGTAGACGGTGCCACGGCTTCTCAGGCCAAGTCCACTCTGAAATGGTAGACGGCGGCATACTTGCAGATTCTTGGCAGATTCTACAATCTCTAGCCAACTCTTCAATGTTCTTATCTATGCCTGGCCACCAAAAATACCGTCTAGCAATCATTTTCATTTTCACCATCCCTAGGTGCATCTCATGTAAATCGTTCAAAATTGAGGATCTTAATTTCTGGGGAATTACCACTCTTTCACGCCATTGCAGACATCCAAACTCACAACTTAATTCGTCTTTTATTCTATAATAGGAACAAAGTGGATTTTCCTGCGATACCTTTGGAATTTGCCAATTATTTTCGCTAACATTTCTCAACACAATTGATAGTAATTTATCCCGGCGTGTCTCAACTGCAACATCCTGGAATGAGAAGGGGACCTCACTCATTTTCCGAAGGAGAAGCACCTGATCCTCATCCAAAGATTCCGTGGTCTTTGAGACTAAAGGTAATCGTGATAACGCGTCTGCATTTCCATTATCATCAGTTTTTCGAAACTCCACAGTGTATTTAAATGCAGATAATTTTAACGACCACCTCTTAATTCTTGATGCAGCACATATGGGGATCGGTTTCTGGGGTGAAAAAAATGTGCATTAAAGGTCGGTTGTCTGTGATTAACACAAATGCACGTCCCAATAGATATTGTCGGAATTTCTCACAACCAAAAATGATGCTTAAGGCTTCTTTTTCTAATTGCGAATACCGCCTTTCCGCTTCAGTTAGCGTTCTTGAAGCAAAGGCTATAGGAGTTTCTTCCTTTCTATCGTTCCTGTGACTCAGAACCACTCCTAAACCATAGCTAGAGGCGTCACATGCAAGGACTAGTTCCCTAGTTGCATCATAATGTGCCAGCACCGACTCGTTAGTTAGCAATGCTTTGCATTTTGCAAATAATATACGGTGTTCGCCAGTCCAGTTCCATTTGGAATTCTTTTTTAAGAGGTGATAGAAGGGCGCCAAAATATCTGCAATATTTCTTATAAACCTAGAGTAATACATAAGGAGACCTATAAAAGATCTCAATTGAGAAACGTTTGTAGGTTCAGGCGCCTCTACCACCGCTTCTATTTTACTACTTATGGGATGCAGTCCTTTTTTGTCTATTTTAAAACCTAAATATTCAACAGCATTTACTGCGAATTTGCATTTATCCTTGTTTAATCTTAAACCTTTTTCTTGCAGCCTTTTAAAGACCAATTCCAGCTTTTGCTCGTGATCCCTATGATCCTTTCCAGCTACCAGGATGTCATCGATGTAGCAAGCCACTCCCGACATATCTGCAAATAGATTGTCCATTTCTCTTTGGAACTTATTTGGTGCTACAGCTACTCCATAGGGTAGCCTTTTAAAGGCAAATAACCCCTTCGTAGTATTAATGTTCACCACTCTTTTGGCCTCTTCAGATAATCTGACCTGCAAATAAGCTCTGGATAAGTCCAATGACGAAAACACTGTATTTCCAGACAATTTTGAAAATATTTCGTCTATTGATGGAAGCGGGTACTTATCCAATTCTATGGCCTTATTTGCGGTGCATCTAAAATCGCCGCAAATTCTAAGGCTCCCATCTTTCTTCAGTACTGGTACTATAGGTGCGGCCCAGTTGGCATACTCAATAGGTTGTAAAATTCCCTCGTTAACCATGCCATCGATTTCATTTTCTACTTTTTTCTTCAAAGAAAAAGGCAAACTTCTCGCCTTACAAAATACAGGAGTCGTATTTTTTTAAAAATAAAAATCAATATGGACGTTTTTTAAGCAACCTAATTCTTTGCTAAATAAATTAGCATACTTATTTATTATAACTTTTATATCGGACTCGCTTACTTGTCTAATGTTCAATAACCTAGAAAAATCAAGATTTAAACCTTTTAGCCATTCTCGTCCCAACAAAACTATCGAAATATCTTCATCTACAACTATCAACCGCAAATCTTGATTTGCCTCCTTCACAAAAACTCTTCTCTCACCAATAATTTTTATTGGGTTTCCGCAAAAGGACCTCAATCTTAAATAAGATGGAGACAATTTACCATCTTTCCAGTATTTTTCATAAATTGTTTTCGGTATCAGTGTGACGGGACTTCCTGTGTCCACCACAAAACACAATTGATACTCGTCAACATGTAGATTTATTTTTGCATCAGTATCACCTTGTACCGAATAAATTAATTCGTCCTGCGCATATCTGCAGTCTGGCACTGATTTACCCGTTTTGCACACCCTGCTCAAATGTCCAATTCTCTTGCATATAAAACAAGATTTTGTTTTATGTGGAAATGCAGGTGCCAGGTGAGAGTTTTTTTCTCCGCATCGGAAACAAATTGTCTCCCTTCTTTGCATACCAGGCCCATGCTGCCATCCTCTACGAGCTTCATTCTTTCTATTTCCTCCCGGAACAATATCCATCTTAGCCACTAGTCCATCCTGCAGCTCCTTAGCATTTCGTTCAGCTAGCTCAAACGAGACTGCTATAGAAAATACCCTGTCCAAGGTGACATCGTCATCCTCCTGTAACAATTTCTTCTGAAGGCTTTCCGATTTATACCAGCCACAAAACGGTCTCGTAACATGACCTCCAACATTTCACCAAAAGCGCAATCCATAGCCAAATGCCGGAGCTCACGCAGGTATTCTGAGACGGATTCATTTCGAGTTGTATTCTCTTCAAGAACCTGCATCGTTGAGGAATCACCTTCTTTCTTGGAGCTAGATGTAGTTTTATTCTTTGTATTAACCGTTCATACGGCTGTTCTTTCATGGTACTCGGGAAAAACAAATCATTGCCCAGCTTCAGCATTTCCGAATCCAGAAGAGAAACAAAGATGGGCATTCTTTTTCCCTCCTCCAGCCCATTCGCCTCAAAGGCAGCCTCAAATCTTTGAACGAAAATATCAAAGGATTCCTCCACTGGTCTGAAGGAACTGAACGGTACAATCATTGAACACCCAGACATACTGTTGGCTTCGCGTCCGCTTTATATTTCTGTCTTCCTCCACCTGTGAAAGAGCACTTGAACCGGTTCACACACACTCGTCGCCAGTTGTTGTGTCGCCTCCCAGTAGTAGTCACGACACGGAGCCTATAGTTACTGGTCAATTTCTCTTTAATAGCACCGTTCATGTTCTATATATACAAATAAATATTTACATATTAATAATAAAAAACATGCAAAATACATACAGATATTTAACAATTTGCATACACAACAGGAAGAATCTGGTATTCTAAGATGACTTATCTGGGAAGAATCTGGTATTCTAAGATGACTTATCTGGGAAGAATCTGGTTTTCTTATTATGACTTATCTAGGATGAATCTGGTATTCTAAGATGACTTATCTGGGAATAATCTGGTTTTCATATTATGACTTATCTGGGAATAATCTGGTTTTCTTATTATGACTTATCTGGGAAGAATCTGGTACTCTAAGATGACTTATCTGGGAAGAATCTGGTATTCTAAGATGACTTATCTGGGAAGAATCTGGTTTTCTTATTATGACTTATCTGGGAAGAATCTGGTTTTCTTATTATGACTTATCTGGGAATAATCTGGTTTTCTTATTATGACTTATCTGGGAAGAATCTGGTACTCTAAGATGACTTATCTGGGAAGGATCTGGTACTCTAAGATGACTTATCTGGGAAGAATCTGGTATTCTAAGATGACTTATCTGGGAAGAATCTGGTTTTCTTATTATGACTTATCTGGGAAGAATCTGGTATTCTTATTATGACTTATCTGGGAAGAATCTGGTATTCTTATTATGACTTATCTGAGAAGGAGATGAGATTTTTTGATGACTTATATTCTCACACGACAATTAAAGTTAAACCTCCAATGAACTAACCATATGAAAAATGACAGCTTCCTGAGCGACACCTTTATAAAATCCAAAATGCCACTAACTAAACTAATCCTATGAGTATCCATGATTAAAGCAGGTGCTCAAGGGAGGTTCTACTGTACGCTGAGAAAACTTATGTTTACCCCAGGAAGCCGACATTCTGATCTCCCCCTTCATACTAACCGAGGAACGGTTCCACATCCTACGGATGAGCGCCGACCCCATCTACTTCGCCCATGTGGGGGTGCTGGCTGCCGTGGACCCTAACGTCCAGATCTCCATCTTTAATCTCATCATGACCTTCGAGTGGCAGGTACCATCTCTTTGTAATTTAGTGGAGTAGAATTGTTTTGACGTCTGCACAAGGAGTTCCTTCCTTTTTGCGCGCGTTCCAGTACCTGATGATCCATGCTCCAGTACTTGATGATCTAAATTTCCAGTATCTGATGTGCCCGTGTTTCAATATTCCCAATATGTGCTGTACAGATCTGGGTGGGGATCCTGCTCTCGCTGCTGGTGCTGCTGGCGACGTCCACGGCGATGGACGGAGGGCGTGGGGCAGGAGGCCACGCCTGGAGACTGCTGGGCTGTCTGGTGGAGGAATGTAGGACATCCCCTCTCTACTCTGTAGATACTTAGTCAAATACACACTGTCGCATATGCAATGAAATATATGAGGTAGGATGTCTTTCTTCTTACCTTTCCCGGCGCCAGGTTTTAGCTTATAAAAACTAAAATAATTCAAATTTCCAAACTCTATGATTTGTTTCAATAGGAAGTTGTGAGGGAGTTTGTTTCACAGGAGGCAAATGCATACACGAAGAGGAAGCTACAAGAACATATTAGAAAAGAGAGGCGTACTTTACATTGATACTAAAGAATTTACAGTAAAATTTCCATATTCAACGAGAAATAACTTTTAAAATAACTTTTCCTATAACGATATGTTATCTTTATAGACATTTTAACCCTACTTTCACAGACTTTACATTATAAAAAACTCAATCTATCTATATCACCTCAACCCATAGGTTGTTGGCTTAGTGGTCCTCCCAGAGTTTCCTTTTTATGGCTAGTCTTTGGATAATCTTGTAGACCTTCAAATATTCTAAATAAGACTCTATAACGGGGGAAAAGTCTTTCGTTTCTTTCACATAATATTTCATTATCATGTTAAATTTGAAGAGAGAATAATTATGTTCTAATTTATCAATCTATGGCACAGACTTCTATAGAGCATTACTTGTGAATTGAATATAAAATATTATCTTTCGAAAAGCGCGGTTCATTAGTGATAAATCTTCCCAGAAGTTTTCAGTCTAATCTATATATAACCCTTAAAACTGGGTATCAATAAGAATGGTACATGTGGTTTTGAACTTTCAGTCTAATCTATATATCACCGTTAAAACTATTAATAACCATCAATAAGGATGGTCTTGTGACGACTAACTAACAAAAATGCTAAATAGTCGCTAAATTATGTCACCAAAATGAGTATAGGATTATGCAATTATAAAATAAAAAGAGCATACCAGAATTCAAATATTCTGCTCCATAATATTAACCGCTGCGACACGACTCCTGTAAATAATAAATTTAGCATATACTTCTCTATGTAACACAAATGGAAAATACATATGCAAGAAGGATAATATGAAATATACTGGTGGCAGACAAGAAGTAAATAAGATATATGAATTTGTACCATGGTTTATAAATTCAAAGTTAAAATGATAAATAACGGGGTGTTCAGGAATATGGCTCTTGTAAGGTTGAAGTGCCATTTTATATTCTGCTTAGATTGTCTGTATTTGAAGGTTTATTGTTGGTGCTTGTTGAGAAACTATAGAGAAAGGCTTTCACAATTGTATATACGTACATTATTCTCTTTTTCCTAGAGTGCAGCTCGAATATAAGTGTTTTAATTATAGTTTCAACTCGATTCAAAGTTAAAAACATATTTAAAACTACCCCCCCCCCCCCTCCCCAATTCGAAATCTTAAAAAGAAAAAAAAAAAATCACCCGAACATATATCGTTTGATGAAACACACATCACGGAGGATGGCAAGCACTGGCAGCAACATTCGTGGCGCCATCTATCAAACAAAGTTGGAACCATTTAGATTTTATATATATATTTTTTTTTTCTAAAAGATATTTCATTTTAAAGTTTCTGGAACGAATCAGAGACATTAGAGTAGAGACAACACATTAAAAAATATATGTACGTATTTAAAAAAAAAGTAATATCTTTTGAGGAATTAATGCAAAAATGTTTTAATTTTGTATGTACAATATACAAGAGCCGAGAATATTATGACATTTAATAATATTTATCTATTTAATTTTTATAATATATATATTTTTAATACAGGTAGATATGGAGTGAACTTGGGTCAAAAAAAGTGTCAAATCCTTACAATTTTTGTTTATCATTAGTTGTACCAATGTATGTTTAAGATTAGTAAAAATCACAAATAGATGTAAATTTCGCCAAGAGGATATTGATCTATTAAAACAAAGGTTACCTCTCCTATCAAAATAGACGCTAAAACTAAGCTCAATGGTCTCCAGGTGGCGCTTCTCAACTTGCCAAAGTTGGGACTGTGGCTTTGTCACCGACCAAAGCCCGCCCTTTTGCGGAGACGGTGAATTGTTGGCGTTTATTTTAGCATATATTTTGAAGGGGAGAGAAGACCTTTATTTTATATATAGAAATTCCAAACAACACACGCATCAAAAATAAATAGGATCAATAGAAAAATAAACCTCCCAACCCAATATAATAAAATCCCTGACAAATTATCTATATATTAATAATTGTTTGTATATATTTCATCCCATTATAATATCAATTATTTTTGTATAAAGATCATTCAGATATTATACATAAAGGTATTTGCCCGTTGAAGAGGAGAAAATTTGCTCGAAAGCTTTCAAAACCTAAATTAAAAGAAAAATTTGTACCTGAATTTTATTTTTCCCATTTCAAATAATTTCTGGGTAACTATTGTTCACATATTGGGTGTGTACTGTACAGCGGCCCACACCCTGCCCGACACCTGGCCCCTGCGTATCTTGCTGGTATCCTGGATGTTTGCTGCGCTGGTGTTCACCAAGGGCTTCAGCGGCAGCATGAAGGCCAACATGATGGTTAAACAGGAACCGAAGAGAATTGAGACGATTCACGACATCGTGGAGGGAGACTTCAAGATCTTCGTGCCCCAGGGCACCTACATCTATCAGAAAATCACGGCAAGTCAATTACTTCAGTCATAGTTTTATATTCGGTATAATTATAACAAGGTTATCCCAAAAGTTCGTAAACACTTGCAAAAAATTGAAATACCAATATTATTCGCCGTTATGTATAATGTCTTTGTATTATGTATGAAGTAATTGTATTATGTATTCGTCGTAATAATATTATTCGTCAAATAATAGGAAAAACGTTTTTTAAATAAAAACAGGAACTTTTGGGACAACCTTAATATGAAATAAAAGAACTATCAAAATTTTATGCACTTTTTATTATATCACAGTGAGCTTTTGAGCGTTGGTTCTTTAACAATCCAAAGAATTACCTAAAAAGGAAGGAATCCCTAGTTCAGAAATTCGAAAACTCACTTTTATTTCAAAAACTCGAAGCATAGATACCATACCTCTTACTGAGAAAGAAACAGCCTGAGTTTCTTTGGAGGTAAATCTCGTCACTTTATGGACTATGGGTGCTTACTGTCTAGTGTGAAATTATGGACTTTGATATCGTTCACAAAAACAAAACGTATTATAAAAATGTTTGTCATTAATTCAAAGGACAGCTTGTCTTCTTTTATATTTTTCTCATTACCTTTTGATAGGGCCTCAAACGATTTGTTATCTAACCATCAGAAACTTTCTAAAGTCAGGGTGTTTTGAGAAAATCCGAAAAGCGATTATGTTCCAGAAAACCGAAAAGATGTTTCAATTATAATAATTATAATTGTTTCCTTTCTGTCCAGCATTACTGAATCATGAAACTGGACTCGATAGTATCTTAAATATACTAGAAGAAATAGAAATGTTACTTCCAGAAGAAACTGGTTGAATATTATGAAACTTGGCATGAATGTACAGTATATATACCAAATGATATAAAATTGTAATTTACTATTTTTTAGAAGCTTTGCATTCAAAATTTAATCATTCATTACCCGCAGCAAAAAGTTAATTAGAGCCAAATTCCATTTTTTTTCTTCAACTCTTTCTCGGCGTAACACTTTCTATTTCCATTAGTGTAATTAATTCTATTGGACTTCCTGGTGGAGTTTGCTTTTGGATCATTTGTATCAAGCAGCCGACTATACTGTTTATATATATTTTAAGTTTAATTAATTAATTTTTCTCACAGAGTATATGTGTAAGATCACAAGAAAATAGGCGCTAACCGTAAAAATATTATAAGTTTCTCTTTATTTACTATTGTAATAAGTTGTTCTTTTGTTTGTTCACTCTCATGTAAATTAATAAAACTAATGTTTGATTAATCTTCTTGGGATCAGAATTTTTAAAAAGTCTAAGCAAAGTCAAAGCTATCGGCATCGTTCCTTCATATTGTACTCATCTTTTGGTGCTCCATTTTCACAAAGTTACTTGAAAACCGAATGACTTTTTTTTTTTTTTGCTTTTCAAAATAATCAGATTATCTTGTTAATCTATCCTATATTTCAGCACATCTGTAAAAATGAAATGTATGCATAATTATAAATTCAACACAAAATCTCTATAATGAATGGAGAAGATCACTTTATATAGAAAAAAATCCTGATAATTTACTCAATCACAACAAAAAGCGTCTTTTTATTTTCTTGTTCCATATATGTATATTTCCTGACTTTAGATTGTATATATAGATCTAGATGAGATTTGTGTAGTACTTCAGTGGAGCACAAATATCTTTTAAATCTTCTAATTGTCTTTAAATATAACAAAATAATACATATTTCATGTGAAAAAATAGTACAAATGTGATATTGTACTGGGATAAGGTGCATAATTATGAAAAAAAAATTCTTGATTAATCAAGAATGGGTATTTGGCCATTCTGGAATAATTAAAAATCAACGAGAATAGTTGATATTTATTCCGATAGATGGCGCAAGCCATCAGCAACTTTCTGTTGCACATATTTCATGTTCTGCACAATTTCCCTGTCTTGTAATCTCTAAGTAGAATATTTTATAAGACCAGTGTGTCTTAATAAAAGTTTTGTGTGTGTTTAAAAAATCACGAAAAAATATTAATAAAGTATAAAATCTATAAGTACTACACTAAATGTTGATAAAACATGCAGTGAGTATAAAATATAAATTTTATAGTTTATATATACAAATAGTTATTTAAAAGCTCAGTAGATGGCAGCAGGTGTACTGTCCGATGTTAACCAATGCACCCAACCCGGACTTACATGAGAGAGAGAGAGTATACTTTGTCTACATTCTAAGATACTGTAGAACGTTGTAACACCTATGATTTGACCGTATTTTAACTTTTGAGAGAGAAGAGAGATAGACAAAGTGTTGCATCCAAGAAGGAACTGGTGGATTATCATGAAATTTGTTTCTGAATGTAAAGGCGTTACATAAAACATTTTTTTAATGAAATGAATTTAAATTAAACGTTATTCAGTTTTATATTTAAAATAAACGGTCATGTTATAAATAGTTTATCTTTCTGAACTTCGCTCAGAAGTCCAACACCTCTTCTACGTGGCGGGCGGGAGAAGCAGCACAAGTAAGGGACTGACTGCCCTGTAGGGCGAAGTACGGTGTCGTGAGCCCCGAGCCGCCACGGTAACCGTGAAGACCTACAGGGAACTCTGAAATGTGACTGACTAACGGAGCAATGACACCCTACACCCTCTTTCCATGTTGGACAAGACACCACCACCATCTTTCTGAACACACTACCTCCGTTCTGTTGGTATCCTGAACCACCCGGTGAATTCTTCATAACAATAAATTGATTATCGATATTTGCATATGTTTAACACCTCTCACCTAGGAGGTTAATTAGCCAAACTCAATACTCTGAAATCTTGTAAGTGAAATGGTCAAACCATTTCTTCATGTGACAATGTACTTGCAGAGGACAAACCATCCTATCGCCATTAGTAACATACGTACTTTGGGTAAGGGACAATAACAGCTATTTAGAAACGAGGACATATCGGCTATCTTCAAGAACAACACAGCTCAGATTTCTACATGTATTCCAACGTTGTGTGTGTGCAGGAGGCCGAGTATACCTACGGCCCGTTGCTAGAGCGGATCATCAAGGACCAAGGCGGACCGTACGAAGTCAACTTTATGCTGAACGACGCCAGCGTAGACCTGGTGGAAGATGGTCACGCCATCATGGTTTTCGTACCGTCCATGTTGGTGGAATGTCATCCTGACCCGCTGCCGTCTCGAGCTGCGGACTGAGCGCAAGGGCCAGTTCTACTTCTCCAAGTTTACCTTCTTCCCCATGTACTACAACATAGCGTACCGCCCGGGCCTGGACTCCGGACTTGTGGACCTCCTAGACAGCAGGTATCTCCCCCCCCCCCCCCTAGTCTCACAACATATTTATCTCTGTTCTTAATTTGACATTCTCAATATAACACAAATTGTAAAATTATATTTAAAATTAAACATCTTTTGTTTAAAACTTAAAATGTTAAAGTTCTTTATTTTATTTCAATTTAAAGCGCTATGTCCTCCTAGGGACACTTGCGGTATCATACATGTATACCTTTACATTTGTTTATACATTTTAATATAGATTATCAGTTTTCTTAAAAGATATTTGTTGCTATATAATTTAAAATATATTTACAGAAGATATTAAATTTAATATACATTTCTTTAATGGAAATAAAAATACTTGGATCTGTTACTATTAAATTATTATCGATTTTATAGTCTTGAAAAACAGGACAATCTAGTAAAAGATGTATTGAGGTAAAATGGTAAATGATTGAGAGAAACATATTTCACACGTTGGATAGAAAGTTCGTATAATGATAATATTGTAACGTAGAAATCAAGTCTTGAAATATGCAAAGGTATATATTGATGACGTCACGGCGACTAGTCGACAATTATTAACAAATCAACCAAACTATCTACAGCTAGAGAATCTTGAGCAAGCACGCAAAGAAATATTTCGATCATTATTTTATAATGAATAATTAAATAAATTAAATCTTTTTCCAAATATTTTCATTGAATAATTAAATTAAATTAAATAATAAATTATTTCTTCGCCACAATATTATAAAATAAATGAAGCTTCCAGGTTTAAGTTTCAAATATCGCTATTTTTATTCTTTATTTGTAATCCCAAACGTTTCAGCTATTTTCCCGCTTGTTTAAAGATTATGGTTTTGCTTGGAATTTAACCGCTGCTTATATAGCCTCGCTCTCTTCACTCAGCTACTCTTGGCGCGCACGTGTTCTCGATAGGACTGTTTCTGCCAGCTTGTCAGCATTACCATGCCGAATCTTCTTTAGGGCATCGTCGTTACATTATATAGTCTGTTTTTGTATTGACCAAATATCAGGGGACAGGCTAAATCAACGTTTAGTTGATTTCTATGGCATTAGATGGCGCTCTACCATCTAAAAAGCTCATGTGCTCATTGTCAGGATATGCCTTTTTGATTATATTGTTTATAAACTCTCTCTTTGTCTTCGTTTTTTTTTTTTATAATTAGAAAATATTCACAATTTAAAATTTCCTCTTCTCCACACCCCCCCCCCCCCCCTCTATTACGCAATTTTTGACACCTAGTTAACACACCTTAATTGTTTTTTAAATAAATGCGAAACATTATTGTTTCCAGCCAATTCCTTAAACCTATTGATATATCAGAGTTTTCGATCCTCTGAGGTAGAAGGTATCGACAGGGTGGCAAGTATTTTTATAACTTTCGTCACGCCAAAAGAAATTTATAAAAATTCTATCAGATCGTTCAAAAGGAAAGTCATTTGCTAACCTACAAATATTTTTCTTACGAAAGTTTAGATGTAAAAATATTCCAAGAGTTAACGATTGCAAAAACTTGGGACTATATATTTGCTCAATTTCACGGTAAAGTGAGTACAGAAACCTTTTAAAATGGAATTTTATCACGAAAATAGAGGGGGAGATTTATAAAATGAAGAAAATATCCTTAGATATTTTTTACAAGATTTATATATACAGTAGAACCTCCCTTTAGCGGACACCTCTCCACATAGGAAAGTTTTCAATTGCAAAATTTCCATTACAGTAGAACTCCTCAAATTCGGAAATTCTGAAATTCGGAAACTCCCAAATTCGGAAAGTATTGTAATGTTTTTTTTACATACAAAAAATCAATTTTCACATGCTTTTATTTTGTTGATATTTCAACATTATTTTATTTTATTTTATTTACTTTTGCTTTGCTTTTTTTTTTATTTTATTTTATTTAATTTTTATTAGTAATTTATTTTTAATTTAAGTGTTTAATTAATTTACTTTTACCGATTATTTATAATCGCTAATTAGGGGTTTATCCCCTTTTTTAAAAGCTTAAATAAATCAACAGTTTCATTTGACCTTTGTGCTTAGTTTAGGATATTGTCCAATAAGAAGGCAGCATTATTACGTCATAAGCCATTCACGCATTTTTTATTGCAAAGTTGATTCACCTAAAGTTCAAATTATCAAACATTTTCAGACATTGTAAGTTTCAAATTCTTTTATTCAACTCTCAATTTTTTGCATTTACAAGTTTGTTCTTCAACAAAATGGCATCCAAAGAGGAGCGGCAAAAACGAGGCAAGTACCGAATTCTTAAGCTTGGTCAAAAGTTAGATGTTCTTAGTGACATTAAAAACATTGATGATCCAGGTCACAATGTTCTTAGCAATGATGATATAGTTGAAGCTGTTTTGAGTGAAAAAATGGAAATCAGCAGTTCTGATGATAGTTCCTCAACTTCTGAAGACAGTTTGGAGCCGGATGTTCCCAGATGCGAAGCGTTGAAAAGTTTGGATGTCGCATTAAAATATTTGGAAAAGCGCACTGAACCAGAAATGCTTGCAAGCTACAACACCATCAATAGTCTTCGAACTATGCTTATGAGAGAAGAAGAAGCTTTGTTAAACAAGCCAAAGAAACAGACAACAATCAACAACTTCTTTGCCAAGCCATAACTTACTTGGCCATCAATTGCATTACATACATAATAAAATATTTTACTATTTTTCATCGGTTTCATGCTCAAAACTCATAAAAGTCAAGGAACATTTGATTAAAAATCGTAATTAAAATTATGTAATGTACATATAATATTCAACCTAAAATTGTTCATATGCTTCAAAATATTTGTCTCAGTCATCTAAATGCCTATTTATGCCACATAAATATTCACAAATCTAACTCTCTCAAATTCGGAAAATCCTCAAATTCGGAATACCTTGCGCCCCAAGCTTTCCGAATTTGAGGAGTTCTACTGTATTACTATTTAGCAACTCTCCGGTAAGAGGACACCTCTCCCTAAAGGATACTTTGGCTCTGCAAACAGGGAGGTTTTATTATGTAATTGAAGTAAGTAAGAAGGATGAATCCGTAACCAATTTAACTTTACATATTATTTATTATTAATAGCAATTATGGGGGGTCGGTGGAAGGCTGGTTAAACCGTTTGGTTTACGACCACTACGACCCGGGTTCGAACCCGCATTGGACACTTTTTTCTGTTTAAAAAAAAAAAAAATGCTCCAATGGCCCCCCGATTCTTGCAAAAGTCCAACCCCACCAGCGAGTGCAAGTAACCAAACGGGGCTCTGGCACATTTGTAAGTGCAAAGTCGAACTGCTTTCACATGTATAGACATGTGGTGCGCTTACAGTAAAAAGCAGTCGCTAACTACCCACCATGATTATCATGGCCTGTACCACGTGTACTAGGGATAAGCAAAAAAAAAAAAAAATAGCAATTATACAAAACAAATCTTGGTATATGTTTCACGTGAAAACAACAAAAACAATAATTATTTTCTACAAGTTCCTTTTCAAACACGAGCTCCTCTATAGCCGTTGTTACTCTGTGTAATATTCCAACAGGTTCTACTGTATAAACATATTTTATTTCAATAAAACTTATATTTGATCTAAATCGATAAATTACTTCCAAGATTTGCAAAAAGCAAATAACTATCTTCTTTGCGATTTTTATTTGACTGATGTTTCACAATGGTCTTACAATTCCATTGGAAGAGGCATAATTTTTGTACGAAATATAAATTGAATTTATTAGAACCTGTAGAAAACTTCCCTAGAGAGGGTATTTTTGTGTTTATCTTCTCTTAGACAGAGTGTGGATGTCTACAAAGGTATTATTTTCTTCTTATCTTCAATATAAGCCTTCCAAATTAACTTCTCCTATAAGCTACCTCCCTCTTATTTTGATTAATTTTCCCGGATCCTAATTGCTGTTTTCACTATAATCTTATCACTCATGAAGACTTTTCTATTTAATTTTAATATCACAATATTTTCTTTTGAAAAGCAAAATATCAATTCGAAATGATCTTTATGAAGTTATTTTAAAAAACGAGATCTCTCTTATGCTTTTTATATGCAACATTAGCATTAATGTTACATTGTTTTATACAATATCAATTATTACTACCCTAGTTTGAATGTTTCATTTCACCATAAAATATACTTCAAGTCGATATGTTTTGTTTAATTTTCAATTAACGCTTTTCTTAAGAGCCTAATTTCTTGTATGTCCATTTTGGCTACCGTATATTCAAGTTGTTGTTTGTTACGTATTTAGAGGTGCCATGTACATATTGGTTGTATTTCGTTGTATGTTATTTTAAACCAATAATACAGACTGTGGAATTTTGCATGTACTGACAAGATGCCAATTTGTATTAATT
>CP092864.1:53477052-53690203 GCA_030710605.1 Cordylochernes scorpioides
TTCGACTTTTGGTGATTATATGAGCAATTATTATATTATTTGATCTGTTAGTGAACATCACTCGCGGCTCATTTAGTGACTTACCAGTAGCTTTCTTGACCCCTTCTAGCCAGCACATTGCAGGTCTTCCTCTCTTCTTCTCTTCCTTCAATTTTCCCAAAAATTATCATCTTTTCTAAGCCATTTGCTCTCATTATGTGTCCGATTGTAGATCATTCTTTGCTTACATATTTGGGATTCTAGGGATCTAAAATGATTAATTTCATTTAAGATATAAATATTTTTTCTTTTATCTGTTCATGACACTCTGAGTAGCTTTCTCTATGTCCATATTTCAAAAGTTTCAATTATTTTTCTTTCTTCTTTTCTGAGAGTCCAGCTCTTACATCCATAAGTGACCACAGGAAATACCAATACATTGTGTCTTTAGAATCATTCAATATTATCTCATATAGTTTTAGATTTTGTAATTTCATCTTACCCATGTTTGATTGGACAAAATTTGTTGAAATTATTTTTCACTTGGGAAAACAACTCGGAAGAAGAGTGAAATATTTTGTTGATGTTTTCCAGGAGATGGAAGACGTACGAGTGACTGGCGTCAACGTGAGTACCTATACATACTCTTTTCTCACTTTGGACAAAATATCTTTCTATTATCCATGTTGACAACATGGAGAACTGTTCTGACACGGCGAGACCTTTAAATCCCTTCTGAAATACGGGCTCGACGATGTGGAATAAATATAATGTTCAAAAAGTCAGCGTGTAGTCAAATATTACTTGAAGATTTTTCTCAAATAAGTCACTCTTTTACACACCACTCTCCAGAAAGTCATTGACAATATGTAGCCTCGAGTAAGACACCTTGAAGGTTCTGCGAGTCAAATTTTCAGCATTTTTATTGAAGGCCTATATCCTTATTTAGATAAAATAAACAGGTCCTGAAGACCTTTGACTGCATATAACTTTTTCTTACTCTGTATTTCCCTAAATATTTTTCAAAAATATTTATACCAGTTAGTATAATTAAATTCAGATATTCCTTTATAGAAATGGAAAAATCAAACAAAAGGATAAATATTTGTTTGAAGATATATTTGTTCAGATATTCTCTCAATAAGTGGAGATGGTATTTGCCTTGAAAGATTTAATATCTAAACATTCATAGCTGTTATATTTTCACGTTGAAACAGATATCTGATCTAGACTAAAGGTTGCTAATGTTGACCATGAGATTTCGGTTGTCAGGTTCCTCCGTGGAGCCAACTGATCAGGGACAATGGCGACTGGAGGATGGAGGGAATCAACGAGGACATCGTCAACTACATATTCAGCGGTATTCCTCATACGTAGGTGGTGTATCTTCCTTCTTCTAAAACTTACCTATAACCCCTATGTAAATTTATTTAAAAAAAAATAGACACTTCAGCCAGATAAAGTTTTATTTTATCAATGTTTCAACAAAAATCTTTTGTCTTCCTCAGGATAATTAAAATTAAAGCATTTGGCAAGGCGTTAAAAATTATTCTGAGGTTGCAATGGCGTTCTCACGCGATTTATGTATATATAATATAAAAAGTAAATATTTCCCATATATCTTTGTTTATTCTTTTTTCTCCCTCTCTCCTTCTCCCTATTCATTGCTGTATTCTCTCAAGAAAATCCGTATATAAAACTATAGAGTCTTAACAAAGGTATTGATTGAACAAAAAAAACGTAGGTACCTCTCCTCTGTGGTTTTTCTTCTACATCAAGAGTGGAATATCTTCATAAAATTTATATACCAACCATCTGTTGGTATTTAAAAATATGAAACAAATTCAGAGAACTATTTACAAATTAATAATATCCTGTATTCAAACGAGATGAAGGCTTATTTAGGAATCATTTTTTGAAGAGAAATTCTCGATGTATGCCATGGAGCTAACAATGAGAAGATAGTTGCTCAAAAGCTAGCAATAGGAAGAGATTTTCCATAGAAAATCGACGTCTATATAAGCAGAGGCTTAGAGAGAATAACATCAAAGAATAAAACTCAATACAATAGTAGTGGAGCAATCTAGAATACATATATGCCTATCAACGTTACAAGTTAATTATTTGAAAGCTTTCCCTGATTCATTAGACGATAAGAGCTTTGTCTACTTGTACCACCAGTTATATAGTTCAGCAGAAAAACTGAGAATATCGTTAAAAGTGAAAAAGAAGATGACCAGAAGAAACACAGTGGCTGTTATGCCTCTCCACCAAATGTATAACTGAATACCTATTTATTTATTGATTGTTTGCTTTTTCCTTTCTTGGGCTCCGGGGCGAGTCTATGCAGGATGAAATATCTTAATAAACGGCTGTTGTTATTGAGTGGCAAATTGAACCACAGTGAAACGTGTGTCTTTGGGAAATGAGGGATGGGTTGACTACCGATGAGCCTCAATATTTTTCTCTTTGCAGTGGAGAGAGAGAGTGAAAGTAATTGTTTTATTTTTTAAATAGCTCTCAATTGTCAATATTGGAAATTTGACAATTATTTTTGTCATTAAGGATTCTTTTAGAATAAATCATCAAAACTACCTATGTTAAATTAAGAAAATTATTCCGAAACGATGGTAAAACGGTGTGGAGATTAATTGGGCGAAACATCTAATAGGGTTCACCACTGATGAGCGTCAAATCCTCATATCAAATTTTTCAATCAACGCTGAAGATTCGAAGAAGTAATATTGGTTATTTTGTCGAAAATCAGTATTAATGTAAAGAATAAGTATACATTTATTCGATGGATGACGTTTAAATTTATTTTGTTACTTATATGATGTGTTTCCCTCTTTACAGGATCGAAAAAATGTTTGTTTCGTGCTATTCAAAGCGCGTCAAATCAAATTTAGAAAACACAAGATGTTATCCTCGAATGATCATTCTAAACTGTTTACTTCAGAAGAAAAGCAAGTTTAGAATGACTTCAAAAGACTCCTGAAGATTGGTGGTTCAATGACGTAGCAGTTATCATCGTCATTTCTATAGTTTATGACCTTTCAATATTTTCTTTCCTTTCACCACTTCCTGGCAACCGTACCATCATTGCTGCGGCATGGAGACATTTCACTCTAACTTCACCTTATCACAACATATCGTGTAAGCCATTCTGTGAAATATTGAACTTAGATACCATAAATCATATAGTGTATTTCATGTATAGACAGAATATAGGTAGTGCTATAAAGTATATATTAAAATAATTATATACTCTCTACGCTATGGGATATAAAGTGGATATTGTAAAAAGGTATAAAGAAGGTATAAAATAGGTAAGAAAGATGCTAATACACTCATGGATAAAACTTAAGGAAGTAGAATATCACCTGTTATCTGTTTGTAATATAGATATTATCTTTTGAAAATAGAGCAATCCATAGATAAATCTTTAATTAAAGAGGCATATATTGGATACAATTTTGGTCCAAAGATTTTGATCCAATATATGCCTTTTTAATTAAAGATATTATCTTATGATGCATTAGCGCGCCATCTATTATCAAAATACGAAACTAGACGTGTATGATTCTTTTAAAATAATAGATACTAGCGGATGTACCCGGCTTCGCCCAGGTTTTTCTCGAGGGAATGTTTGTAGTCTAGTAATAAGAAAATATACTACACCTAAAAACTATCAGAGAAAAGAGAAACCACGGAAGGTGAACAGAAAAATGCTTACAATGGATGTTATGTTTACGATATCAAGTTAAATAAAAACAAAGATAAAATTTGCATATGTTGGTCACTATAAATTTGTATATTTGTTAGGCGAAATTAGAAACATGATAAAACAATTGGGTATTTAAAAACAAATGTAGAAATCAAAGTTGAAGTATAATAAACAATGTTAAAGATTAGTTTTAATTATTAATCAAGATTGTGTGTGAATATGTGAGAAAGATGTAATATCGTTGTTGTTTTCTTGGCCGACTGTTTTACATATGGTGTTATCTTAAAATTGCTTGTTTTGAATATTTTTTAGATTGAGATTATTAGCTAGTATGTAAAAAAATCAACTCTGTTGAAATTTAATTTTGTATTTATATATAAATAAAATTAACTCTTTAGCGAATAACGAGTGATAATCTTCTCGGTATTGTTTATGCGATAAAACAGAATAAGAGAAGAAAAGTTTCTTTATTTATTTAAATAAAGAAACTTTTCTTCTCTTATTCTGTTTTATCGCATAAAATTAACTCTGTTGATTTTTTTTTTGTATTTAATCGATAACAGCGAAGTTACGCATGTTAATGTTAGGAAATATATTTTGATGTTAAGCAAAACCTTCTCCATCTCGTTTTACATAAATGTTGAAAATTTGGTTGAAATTGATGCATTGTAACGAAAGTTTTTAGTGATGTCCACTTATGAAATTTCCATTTTATTAATATAGATTATCATTATATAGTCTGAAAGATTTAATATATGATAATATTTGTCACAAAGGGGCGCAAATAAGTATTTTGCTTCGTGAAAAAAAAAACAGATAAATGTTGTTAAGGAGCTTGAGATTTTGATTAAAGGATTACCACCCAGAGTCATAGGTAAGTTGGCTTGATGGGCCGCTAGTCATGGTTCCCTCGGTGTAAGTAATCTCCTGTAACTACAGTGTCTATAACAACTCAGAGTCACAAGTAGAACTGTATGATACTCATTGTAACCGCGGTGACAGATACTCCATCGTTCCCACGTGGGACAACAAGTGGGGCGTGAGGCTCCCTGACGGCTCCTACAACGGCATGGTCGGCATGCTCAAGCGGAATGTAAGCTCTTACAACCCTCACTGGCTTTCTTTAAATATACATCTTAGGTGAGATTTATGGTAGTTTTTGATGCGAGGAAAGCAATCATAATAAAATAAAAGGAACCTCTTCCTTTTAAAACGGACGAAAAACTAGGCGCACCTAAATGTATTGTCTTTTCAATCATGCAGACTCATCTGTTGAAAATCCCATACTAGTTTTGACAAATTCGGAATACCCATTCGAAGATCATAGTTTAGGTCTATGACCTTCGTCAGCCTAGGGTAGATTCGATCGCCCAACAAAGGCCCATGAATTTTTCAGAAGAGGAATTGTGGTATTTTCACCTTTCTCCGAGTCTGTGTGTTTGCAGAGATGACCATTATATTGCCGACAATATTTTCGTCTAATTATCGTGAGACGAACTTTTGTTCTCAAAGATTATTAGATGACTGGGAAAAGAATATAGGATTCTTAGATTACTTATCTGGAAAGAATTGGGCTTCTTAAATAACTTATCAGGGAAGGATCTGTCATTCTCAAATGACTTATCTGAGAAGGATCTGGGCTTCTTAGATGCCTTCTCTGGAAAAAATATGACATTCTTAAATGACTTGTTTGAGAAGATTCTGGGCTTCTTATGTGCGAAGGATATGATTTTCTTATTATGACTTATCTGGGAGAATAGAGTATCTGAGATTCTTTGATAACTTATAAATTCTTATACGACAATTAAAGTTAAACCTCTAATGCACTAACTATCTGAAAAATGATAGATTCCTGAACGACACCTTCAGAAAATCAAAAATGACAATAACTAAACTAATCCTATGAGTATCCATGATTCAAGCAGGTGCTCAAGGGAGGTTCACTGTACGCTGAGAGAACTTATGTTTACCCCAGGAAGCCGACATTCTGATCTCCCCCTTCATACTGACCGAGGAACGGTTCCACATCCTACGGATGAGCGCCGACCCCATCTACTTCGCCCATGTGGGGGTGCTGGCTGCCGTGGACCCTAACGTCCAGATCTCTATCTTTAATCTCATCATGACCTTCGAGTGGCAGGTACCATCTTTTTGGAATTTAGCGGAGGAGAATTGTTTTGACAACTGCACAAGGAGTTCCTTCCCTTTTGCGCGTGTTCCAGTACCTAATGATCCATTTTACAGTACCTGATGATCCATGCTCCAGTACTTGATGATCTAAATTTACAGTATCTGATGTGCCCGCGCGCGTGTTCCAATATTCCCAATATGTGCTGTACAGATCTGGGTGGGGATCCTGCTCTCGCTGCTGGTGCTGCTGGCGACGTCCACGGCGATGGACGGAGGGCGTGGGGCGGGTGGCCACGCCTGGAGACTGCTGGGCTGTCTGGTGGAGGAATGTAGGACATCTCCTCTCTACTCTGTAGATAATTAGTCAAATATTCACTGATCATATACAATTGACTAATTCCAGGATATCAAAACAGGAATGCTGAATTTGTTTTAAAAATTTTACATTTCTAAATAGAACTTTTACAAAAATCACACTGGAGTCTGAATGCTGTTGACAGTGAATTGTATCAGGTAGGTTGACTTTTTTCTTACCTCTCCCGGCGCCAAGTTTTAGGTTATAAAAACTAAAATAATTCAAATTTCCAAACTCTATGATTTGTTTCAATAGGAAGTTGTGAGGGAGTTTGTTTCACAGGAGGCAAATGCATACACGAAGAGGAAGCTACTAGAACATATTAGAAAAGAGAGGCGTACTCTACATTGTTACTAAAGCATATACAGTAAAATCATCCTGTTCAACGAGAAATCACTTTTAAAATAACTTTCCCTATACGTGAATGTAAAAACTATTTATTTTTCTTATTAATTGCTGTATTTTTATTTTTGTTCATTCTTTTATCATTATTTATTTTAGAAACGGCATCACAGAGATGACAGGTGTAATTATATTTGACCGTTGACCACCGTTTTCGCGGCAACGAGTTAGAGATAAGTACCAGTTATCTTTAGCCCCTTGATCCTGTCTTAGCTATAACCCCTCCTACAACCGAGACCCAGAACTCAACTACCTTCCTGGACCGGACCACTAGCTCAACATAGACATTTTATCCCTACTTTCACAGACTTTACATTATAAAAAACTCAATCTATCATAATCACCTCAACCCATAGGTTGTTGGCTAGCGGTCCTCCCAGCGCTTCCTTTCTAATCTAGTCTTTGGATAATCTTGTAGACCTTCAAATATCCTAAATAAGACTCTATAACGGGGGAAAAAGTTTTTCGTTTCTTTCACATAATATTTCATGATCATGTTAAATTTGAAGAGAGAATAATTATGTTCTAATTTATCAATCTATGGCACTGACTTCTATATAGCATTACTTGTGATTTGAATATAAAATATTCTCTTTCGAAAAGCGCGGTTCATTAGTGATAAATCTTCCCAGAAGTTTTCAGTCTAATCTATATATAACCCTTAAAACTGGGTATCAATAAGAATGGTACATGTGGTTCTGAACTTTCATTCTAATCTATATATCACCGTTAAAACTATTAATAACCATCAATAAGGATGGTCTTGTGACGACTAACTAACAAAAATGCTAAATAGTCGCTAAATTATGTCACCAAAATGAGTATAGGATTATGCAATTATAAAATAAAAAGAGCATACCAGAATTCAAATATTCTGCTCCATAATATTAACCGCTGCGACACCACTCCGTTATAAATTGCTCATATACGTGTATATATGTAAATAATAAATTTAGCATATACTCCTCTATGTAACACAAATGGAAAATACATATACAAGAAGGATAATATGAAATATACTAGTGGCAGACAAGAAGTAAATAAGATATATGAATTTGTACCATGGTTTATAAATTCAAAGTTAAAATGATAAATAACGGGGTGTTCAGGAATATGGCTCTTGTAAGGCTGAAGTGCCATTTTATATTCTGCTTATATAGTCTGTATTTGAAGGTTTATTTTTGGTGCTTGTTGTGAAACTATAGAGAAAGGCTTTTACAATTGTATATACGTACATTATTCTCTTTTGCCTAGAGTGCAGCTCGAATATAAATGTTTTAATTAGAGTTTTAACTCGATTCAAAGTTTAAAAAATATTTAAAACTACCCCCCACCCTCCCCAATTCGAAATCTTAAAAAGGAAAAAAAAAAAATCATCCGAACATATATCGTCTGTTAAAACATTTATCACGGAGGATGGCAAGCACTGGCAGCAACATTCGTGGCGCCATCTATCAAACAAAATTAGAACCTTTTAGATTTTATTTGCTAAAAGATTTTTCATTTTAAAGTTTCTGGAACGAATCAGACATTATAGAAGAGCCAACACATTAAAAATATATATGTACTTATTAAAAAAGTAATCTCTTTTGGGGAATTAATGCAAAAATGTTTTAATTTTGGATGTACAATATACAAGAGCCGAGAATATTATGACATTTAATAATATTTATCAAGTTAATTTTTATTTTATAAATTTTCTTTTAATACAAGTATATGTATATATAGTATATGTAGATATATACTGTAGTATATGTAGATGTAGAGTGAACTCAGGCCAAAAGAAGTCGCAAATCCTCATAAATTTTGTTTATCATTAGTTGTACCAATGTATGTTTAAGATTAGTAAAAATCACAAATAGATGTAAATTTCGCCAAGAGGATATTGATCTATTAAAATAAAGGTTACCTCTCGTGTCAAAATAGATACTAAAACTAAGCGCAATGGTCTCCAGGTTGGCGCTTCTCAATTTGACAAAGTTGGTGCTGTGGTTTTGTCACCGACTAAAGCCCGCCAGTTTGCGGAGACGGTGAATTGTTGGCGTTTATTTTAGCGTCTATAATGAAGGGAAGAGGAGACCTTTATTTATATATATATAGAAATCTCAAACAACACACACATAAAAAATAAATAGCATCAATAGAAAAATAGACCTCCCAACCCAATATAACAATATCCCTGACAAATTTTCTATATATTAATGATTGTTTGTATATATGTCGTATTGTATATGTTGTATATAAATTCAAACTCATATGGTACTACAAAACGGCGTCAATAAAACGGATACCCGGGAGAGAAAGGGACGATGAGCCGGGAAGGATAGTATTATCAAGAGAGATTTATAGACATCGGTTGTGACGGTCCCTGATTGGACGTCCTTCCCCCCTCTGACGTCACAATTAGGATATAAGCTGGGGTTGAGCCCAGACAGAGAGGTTGTCTCATTCTGGTTAGCAGCCCGGCAAATAAAGATATTTCCAGACAGGGAGGTCCAGACAAGGAGACAGATGAGGAGGTACCCAGACAGACACACCAAGAAAGTCATGTAGTTCAGAGCGCTCCCAGTCTCATCCTTCGCGGGAACCACCCCGAGGTAACCATGTTCCTATGCGTGTGGTCTTCATTTGTCTTCAGGCTAGTGCGCCTCTACTTCCGGCCCTGACTGCATGTTGGATGAGGAGCCTGCTGTGAAGTTGTCGGCTCAATTATTATTACAAAATATATATATTTCATCCCATTATAATATTAATTATTTTTGCATGAATATCATTCAGATATTATACATAAAAGTATTTTCCCGTTGAAGAGCAGAAAATTTGCTTGAAAGCTTGCAAAACCAAAATTAAAAGAAAATTTTACCTGAATTTTATTTTTCCCACTTCAAATAATTTCTGGGTAGCTATTGTTCACATACTGTACAGCGGCCCACACCCTGCCCGACACCTGGCCCCTGCGTATCTTGCTGGTATCCTGGATGTTTGCTGCGCTGGTGTTCACCAAGGGCTTCAGCGGCAGCATGAAGGCCAACATGATGGTGAAACAGGAGCCGAAGAGAATCGAGACGATTCACGACATCGTGGAGGGAGACTTCAAGATCTTCGTGCCCCAGGGCACCTACATCTATCAGAAAATTACGGCAAGTCAATTACTTCAATCATAGTTCTATATTCGGTGTAATTATAACAAGGTTGTCCCAAAAGTTCGTAAACACTTGCAAAAAAATTGAAATACCAATATTATTCGCCGTAATATATATAATGTATTTGTATTATGTATGAAGTAATTGTATTATGTATTCGTCGTAATAATATTATTCGTCAAATAATAGGAAAAACAACGTTTTTTTAAGAAAAACACGAACTTTTGGGGTTCAACCTTAATATGAAATTAAAGAACTATCAAAATATTATGCACCTTTTATTAAATCGCAGCGAGTTTTCGAGCGTTCATTCTTTAACGATCCAAAGCATTAACTAAAAAGGAAGGAATCCTTAGTTCAGAAATACGAGAAACACTTTCCCTCAAAAACTCGAAGCATAGACACTATACCCCTCATTGAGAAAAGAACAGCTTGGGTTTTTCTTTGGAGGTAAATTTCGTCACTGTATGGAGAGAGAATATGGTTTTACCGGCAACTAACCAAAGTGTATGATTTTCGAGCCCAAAAATGAATATAGCAAGCAGACAAGCCGCAATACACTATATCATAGTAACAAGGTGCTGCACGCCACCAAGGTTGTTCAAAAAGGTTAGATTCCCCAGGCCAGGGAATATAAACGAAAGACAATGTATGGACTATGGGTGCCTACTACCTAGTGTGAAGTGTAGACTTGGGTATCGTTCACAATAACAAAACATATTTCAAAAATGTTTGGAATTAATTCAAAGAAGGACAGCTTGTTCTCTTTTATATTTTTTTATGATTACCTTTTGATAGGGCCTCAAACGATTTGTTATCTAACTATCAGAAACTTTCTAAAGTCAGGGTGTTTTGAGAAAATCCGAAAAGAGATTATGTTTCAGAAAACCGAAAAGATGTTTCAATTATAATAATTATAATTGTTTCCTTTCTGTCCAGCATTACTGAATCATGAAACTGGGCTCGATAGTATCTTAAATACACTATAGAGGAAATATAAATGTTACTTTCAGAAGAAACTGGTTGAATATTATTAAACTTGGCATGAATGAACAGGGGCTATTATATGAACCAAATGATATAAAATTGTAATTTACTATTTTTTAGATGCTTTGATTTCAAAATTTAATCATTCATTACCCGCAGCAAAAAGTTAATTTGAGCCAAATTCCTTTTTTTTTTCTTCAACTCTTTCTGGGCGTAACACTTTCTATTTCCATTAGTGTAATTAATTTTATTGGACTTCCTGGTGGAAGTTTGCTCTTGGATCATTTGAGTCAAGCAGCCGACTATACTGTTTATATATATTTTAAGTTTAATTAATTAATTGTTCTCACAGAGTATGTGTGTAAGATCACAAGTAAATAGGCGCTAACCGTAAAAAGATCATAAATTTCTCTTTGTTTACTATTGTAATAAGTTGCTCTTTTTTTTTAGTGCTCTCTCATGTAAATTAATAAAACTAATGTTTGATTAATCTTCTTAGAATCAGAATCTTTAAAAAGTCTAAGCAAAGTCAACAGCTATCGACATTGTTCCTTCATATTGTACCCATCTTTTGGTGCGCCATTTTCACAAAGTTACTTGAAAACCGAATGACCTTTTTTTTTTTTGCTTTCAAAAAATATCAGATTATCTTGGTAATCTATCCTATATTTCAGCACATCTGTAAAAATGAAATGTATGAATAATTATAAATTCAACACAAAATCTCTATAATGAATGGAGAGGATCATTTTATAGAAAAAAAATCCTGATCATTTACTCAATAACAACAAAAAGCTTCTTTTTACTTTCTTGTTCCATATATATTTCCTGACTTTAGATTGTATATATAGATCTAGATGAGATTTGTGTAGTACTTCAGTGGAGCACAAATATCTTTTAAATCTTCTAATTGTCTTTAAATATAACAAAATAATACATATTTCATGTGAAAAAATAGTACAAATGTGATATTGTACTGGGATAAGGTGCATAATTATGAAAAAAATTCTTGATTAATCAAGAATGGGTATTTGGCCAATTCTGGAATAATTAAAAATCAACGAGAATAGTTGATATTTATTCCGATAGATGGCGCAAGCCATCAGCAACTTTCTGTTGCACATATTTCATGTTCTGCACAATTTCCCTGTCTTGTAATCTCTAAGTAGAATATTTTATAAGACCAGTGTGTCTTAATAAAAGTTTTGTGTGTGTTTAAAAAATCACGAAAAAATATTAATAAAGTATAAAATCTATAAGTACTACACTAAATGTTGATAAAACATGCAGTGAGTATAAAATATAAATTTTATAGTTTATATATATACAAATAGTTATTTAAAGGCTCAGTAGATGGCAGCAGGTGTACTGTCCGATGTTCATCCCCCAACCTAGACTTACATGAGAGAGAGAGAGTATACTTTGTCTACATTCTAAGATACTGTAGAACGTTGTAACACCTATGCCTTTACCGTATTTTTACTTTTAAGAGAGAAGAGAGATAGACAAAGTGTTGTATACAGAAGGAACTGGTGGATTATCATGGAATTTGTTTCTGAATGTAAAGGCGTTTACATAAAACATTTTTTTAATGAAATTAATTTAAATTAAACGTTATTCCAGTTTTATATTTAAAATAAACGGTCTTGTTATAAATAGTTTATCTTTCTGAACCCCACCCAGTAGTCCAACCCCTCCTCTACGTGGCGGGCGGGAGAAGCAGCATAAGTAAGGGACTACACTGTAGGGCGAAGTACGGTGTCGTGAGCCGCTACGGTAACCGTGAACAGGGAACTCTGAAATGTGGCTGACTAACGAGGCAATGGCACTCCTCACCCTTTTTCCATGTTGGACAAGACACCACCACCATCTTTCTGAACACAATACCTCCGTTCTGTTGGTATCCTGGACCACCCGGGAAGTTCTTCATAACAATAAATTGATTATCGATATTTGCATATGTTTAACACCTCTCACCAGGAAGGTTAATTAGCCAAACTCAATACTCTGACATCTTGTAAGTGAAATGGTCAAACCATTTCTTCATGTGACAATGTACTTGCAGAGGACAAACCATCTTATCGCCATTACTAACATGTGTGTGTTGGGTAAGTAACAATAACAGCTATTTAGAAATTAGGACATTTCGGCTATCTTCAGGAACAACACAGCTCAGATTTCTACATGTATTCCAACGTTGTGTGTGTGCAGGAGGCCGAGTATACCTACGGCCCGTTGCTAGAGCGGATCATCAAGGACCAGGGCGGGCCGTACGAAGTCAACTTTATGCTGAACGACGCCAGCGTGGACCTGGTGGAAGATGGCCACGCCATCATGGTCTTCGTGCCGTCCATGTTGGTGAATGTCATCCTGACTCGCTGCCGTCTCGAGCTGCGGACTGAGCGCAAGGGCCAGTTCTACTTCTCCAAGTTTACTTTTTTCCCCATGTACTACAACATAGCGTACCGCCCGGACCTGGACTCCCGAATTGTGGACCTCCTAGACAGCAGGTCTCTTCCCCCCCCCCCCCCCCCCCCCTAGTCTCACAACATATTTATCTCTGTTCTTAATTTGACATTCTCAATATAACACAAATTGTAAAATTATATTTAAAATTAAACACCTTTTCTTTAAAACTTCAAATGTTAAAGTTCTTTATTTTATTTCAATTTAAAGGGCTATGTCCTCCTAGGGACACTTGCGGTATCATACATGTATGCCTTTACATTTGTCTATACATAATAATATAAATTTTCAGTTTCTTAAAAGATATTTGTTGCTATATAATTAAAAATATATCTACAAAATGTATTGAATTTAATATACATTTCTTTACTGGAAATAAAAAAAAAAACTTGGATCTGTTACTATTAAATTATTGTCGATTCTATAGTCTTGAAAAACAGGACAATCTAGTAAAAGATGTATTGAGGTAAAATGTTAAATGATTGAGAGAAACATATTTACACGCTGGATAGAAAGTTCGTATAATGATAATATTGTAACGTAGAAATCAAGTCTTGAAATATGCAAAGGTATTTATTGATGACGTCACGGCGACTAGTCGACAATTATTAACAAATCAACCAAACTATCTACAGCTAGAGAATCTTGAGCAAGCACGCAAAGAAATATTTCGATCATTATTTTATAATGAATAATTAAATTAATTAAATCTTTTTCCAAATATTTTCATTGAATAATTAAATTAAATTAAATAATAAATTATTTCTTCGCCACAATATTATAAAATAAATGAAGCTTCCAGGATTAAGTTTCTAATATCGCTATTTTTATTCTTTATTTGTAATCCCAAACGTTTCAAATACTCTCCCGCTTGTTTAAGGATTATGGTTTTGCTTGGGATTTAACCGCTGCTTATATAGCTTCGCTCTCTTCACTCAACTACTCTTGGCGCGCACGTGTTCTCGATAGGACTGTTTCTGCCAGCTTGTCAGTATTACCATGCCGAATATTCTTTAGGGCATCGTCGTTACATTATATTGTCTGTTTTTGTATTGACCAACTATCAGGGAACAGGCTAAATCAACGTTTAGTTGATTTCTATGACATTAGATGGCGCTCTGCCATCTAAAAAGATCATGTGCTCATAGTCAGGATATGCCTTTTAGATTATATTGTTTATAAACTCTCTCTTTGTATTCATTTTTTTTTATAATTAGAAAATATTCACAATTTAAAATTTCCTCTTCCCCACACCCCCCTTCCCTCTATTACTCAATTTTTGACACCTAGTTAGCACACCTTAATTGTTTTTTAAATAAATGCGAAACATTATTGTTTCCAGCCAATTCCTTAAACCTATTGATATATCAGAGTTTTCGATCCTCTGAGGTAGCAGGTATCGACAGGGTGCCAAGTATTTTTATAACTTTCGTCACGCCAAAAGAAATTTATAAAATTCTATCAGATCGTTCAAAAGGAAAGTCATTTTCTAACCTACAAACATTTTTCTTACGAAAGTTTAGATGTAAAAATATTCCAAGTTAACGATTGCAAAATCTTGGGACTATATATTTGCTCAATTTCACGGTAAAGTGAGTACAGAAACCTTTTAAAATGGAATTTTATCACGAAAATAGAGGGGGAGATTTATAAAATGAAGAAAATCCTTAGATATTTTTTACAAGATTTATATATACAGTAGAACCTCCCTTTAGCGGACACCTCTCCACATAGGAAAGTTTTCAATTGGAAAATTTCCATTATTACTATTTAGCAACTCTCCGGTAAGAGGATACCTCTCCCTAAAGGATACTTTGGCTCTGCAATTAGGTGTCCTTTACAGGGAGGTTCTATTATGTAATTGAAGTAAGTAAGAAGGATGAATCCGTAACCAATTTAACTTTACATATTATTTATTATTAATAGCAATTATACAAAAAAATCTTGGTATATATTTCACGTGAAAACAACAAAAACAATAATTATTTTCTACAAGTTCCTTTTCAAACACGAGCTCCTCTATAGCCGTTGTTACTCTGTGTGATATTCCAACAGGTTCTACTGTATAAACATATTTTATTTCGATAAAACTTATATTTGATCTAAATCGATAAATTACTTCCAAGATTTGCAAAAAGCAAATAACTATCTTCTTTGCGATTTTTATTTTTCAGGTGTTTCATAATGGTCTTACAATTCCATTGGAAGACGTATACTTTTTGTGCGAAATATAAATTGAATTTATTAGAACCTGTAGAAAACTTCCCTAGAGAGGGGATTTTTGTGTTTATCTTCTCTTAGACAGAGTGTGGATGCCTACAAAGGTATTATTTTCTTCTTATCTTCAATATAAGCCTTCCAAATTAACTTCTCCTATAAGCTACCTCCCTCTTATTTTGATTAATTTTCCCGGACCCTAATTACTGTTTTCACTATAATCTTATCTCTCATGAAGACTTTTCTATTTACTTTTACTATCACCCTATTTTCTATTTACAAGCAAAATATCAATTCGAAATGATATTTATGAAGTTATATATATTTGAAAAAAACCATGTCTCTCTTATGCTTTTAAACAAAATTAACATTAATGTTTCATTCTTTTATACAATATCATTTACTACCCTAGTTTGAATGTTTCTCATTTCATCATAAAATATAATTCAAGTCGATATGTTTTGTTTAATTTTTAATTAACACTTTTCTAAAGAGCCTAATTTCTTGTATGTCCATTTTGGCTACTGTATATTCAAGTTGTTGTTTGTTGCGTATTTATCATTGTATATGGTCGTATATTGTTTTAAACCAATAGTGCAGACTGTGGACTTTTGCATGTACTGACAATATGTCAATAAAATTATGCTAATTGTGTATAGAAAGCTATCCCAACGTGTGTGTTGTGCGGATGCCCAGGGTGAAGTGGATCATGCGCACGGGACTGATGCAGCGCTGGATGGCCAAGATGTGGTTCCACTGGGACATGTGCAACAGCCAGGTCGTGGTGTCGGACGACGAGAAGTCGCTGGAGTTTGGAGATTTTTTGGGGATTTTTATCTTATACGCCATCTGCACGGGGTTCTCCGTGGCTGTGTTCCTGGCCGAGATGTTGCGGAGACCTGTAGCCGCACGTAGAGCTGTGAGGTCGGTCTTCTCCTGACTCACTCACTACACGACACTATGGAACACTTAGCTCTCAACACAATCTACACTTATTTCACCAACACAGAGTTTTCTTGAAGATGAATCTAGAATTCTTTTACACACACACTCCACATTATTTAATAAAATAAATAATGATTCTAAGGATAAGTTTCTTGCATGCATTTTTATTTTCTCAAGCTTTTTTTTTCGGACATATCAGCCCTTCGACGGGCTTCTAACTCTCATAATTTGCTTCCTTATTCGAAGAAATCAAACATAAAGGGTAGGGGTTTGTGACTGCGTATACTGTGAGTACAATACCTGTCTACACATGAAATCAGTTCTGTACTGATGGGGTGTCGAACCCTTTTGGTTACTTTCATTCATTCTAAAATTAGTGCATATGAGGATTTTTTGCACCCCTTGTCTGAAATTGCAAATAAATTATAAGTGAGCTTTTCCTTTTTTTTTTCAGAATTATTACTTATGCAAATAAACTTGTAGCAGCGCTTTACCACTCTTAGTAGTTCACATTTCCTTCAAGCATTTATGTTTATTATATGTATGCCAATAAATCTCCGTTGAGATCTTCGTCTTTTTTAAAAAAATATTCACCTACACAAATTATTCTTGATCATAACTATTATAGGATACTATTAGTTCACTTTGTGATTACTTCTGTTTGGATTTGACCACTTACTTCTCAGCTTACAAAGGTTTCAATCACTCATCTCCTCTTTCAATTCGTTTACCCAGGAAGTTGTGTAAAAAACACATACCCACCAGTTCTATCAGCTTGTCGACACTAGATCACTGGGTGCCCACTGTTAGGTAGAGACATCAAGTCCTAAGACCAGACCATATAGCTGGTGACATCTTTACCTGGCTCCAGTAGTGCGATGTACATCAAGAGAGAAATCTCTATGGATGAGGTCAGAAGAAGTATAGATTCTCTTGTGCATGTATTGTGACTCTTTTGTGCCTTGTTCAAACACTCGCTCTGGGTGTAATTCACCCAGATTGTTATCTAATAGGAAATATATTAAAAGAATATATGTGAAGAATAGTTGATCAATGTTTTGGGAGAAATCCTATCAGGCCAGTTCTCCAGAGAGGGGATAGGGGAATGGTCATCAGACATGGTAGTTAGTGTTGTATAAGCAGTCCTGGGCCAACAGACATCACCGGAGTGTGAGTCCTATATACGAGTAAAGCCACAAAAACTCAATTACACACGATACTAGACGAATGGTGAAATTACGTGTCAACATTAAAAATAATCACAACCACCAAATGCCAGCTACATCGGTATCTATGTTAGGGTCTGCAGCAAAGGTGTCTGTTCCCCTTGCTAGTAGCAACCTGGTAGTTGGACTGCCACAATCCTTGGAACAATGGCAAGCTGAAATTACCCATCATGACGTCACTTTCCTTAAGTTATATAAAGTTTATACACTGGTATAAAAAAAGACGAGAACTTTATCTATATATATTTCATATAAAAGATTTGTAAAAATGGGTAACACTGGAAAACAATGAAGTCATTTTATTTTTAAATCTGGAATCTAAAAATAGCTCTAGCTTTTAAAATTCTCAAATATTTCTCCAAGCAATAATCTGAACAAAATCTGCGTCATTTGACAAACTCAGCCACAAAATGGGTCAAAATGCTACAATATTTCAAGTCGAAATTTCGTTTATGATCTCAACTATTATCGTAAAAGTGAAAACAACTTTTGAAGCCTCAAATCCAGTGAGTACCTTCTGCTATTAAGTCAAATTTATAATGACAAAATATATAAAGGACATTTATATAAATATTTATTATATTATTATAATAATCATTAATGAAAGCACATAAAGAGAAATCTATAAAAAAATCTCAAATTCAAAACATTGTGATTCAATATAGTTTAATTACTATCCCAACCTCTTGGTTACCAGTCTGTTGGTGCCAATGATTCTCTCGATGGAATACACAGTGGACGGAGGTGTCGATTTCCGATACAAGTAACATATCGACGGCCTTATTTCGGAGGTTTACTGCTAGCGCGAATATATTAAAGGAAATCAAAACTTATGTTCGATTTATATGTTAAATATTGTCGCGCGTGTCCCCTCTCTGGTTCTTTGCGACGACGCCGCTTCCTCCACCGTGGATCACCTACCCTGGCTACGTTGCTACTCCTCTGCAGCTCTACCCTGTAGACAGCCCAAAGACCCTCTGAGAACCACCACTCACGTGGATCTCCTTTTCCTCTGGAAGTATCTCTCGGCCTTACCACTGATAGAGGTACACGAGAGACTTACCAGAAGAGTAGCGACTGTGGTGTTGGAGAGAACGTTACAACAGCAACTAGCAACAAGTCTGCAAACACTCCTCTCTTTTATTGTCATCTTTAATCCACACCAGTCCCAGACTAGAAATAGGCCAAATCACCATCTATTGGAGGAAGTTGTAGGTGTTTTCAGGCTGAAATACGCGACAATATTAAGTATGGAAAAAGGCATCTCATTATCGTGCAACTGAAAGTTGCTGATGGCTTGCGTCATCTATCGGAATTAATATAAACTATTCTCGTTGATTTTTAGTTATTCCAGAATTGGCCAAATACCAATTCTTGATTAATCATGAAAAGCTAACCACGGACGCGTTTGTAATTATGTATTATATAGACGCGGCTTCGCTAGGAGTAATATCCAGGAGCATTTTAACACCACGTTTTATTAGGGCATCTAAATATTAGAATCATTTTAGTTTCAAAATTGTTGATTTTTCTTACATTGTTTTGAAGATACTGATCATAAGAAGGTTTATCAAAATTATTTTTATTGATTTACATGAGAGAGAACAAAAACAAAAGAAACTTAGAACAATAGTAAACAAAGAAAAAGCTTTTCTACTTATACGGTTAGCGCCTATTTTCTTGCGATCTTACACACATATACTCTGTGGGAACAATTAATTAATCAAACTTAAAATATATATACAACACAGCAAAAATAACAACCAACCAATGTTTTTTATTATCTCTACATCTGTGCGCGCGCTGCCCCTTTTGTTAAAATTTAGAACTAAAGAAAAATTGTGTTTTTGGTATATACATTATATATATTATATAAAATTACTAAATGACATTTTTCAGTGTTTTGAATAGCCAGCGTGCCATCATGTGGATTTTCTAATGATTGATTCAATAGTATTTGCGAAGAAGAATGAAAAACTATTTTTTTTTATCATTTTATTTGTATATATGGAAGAATCTTGAAACCTGTTTGGTGCGTCCGATGCCCTTAGATGTTTATGCGGCAAGAAGGTTGGACGTTATTGGTATTTTTATTTTTCAGAAAAATATTTTTGCGTAAGTTTGATTTGTGACACCCTTGTGTTGCCTTGGGAAGAGATCTTGTATAAAATTATGAAAAAGAAGTTTCTTTTTCTTATTTTATTTGCTTGATTTCAGTACAATTTACCTTTTGTACTATTTTTTGCCAATATTAAAGCCGAATCTCCTGTCTTGTCCCCGTGCATCTCTATCACAGCAGTCTGCTATCTTGGGTGTGTAAAGCTGCTGCTCTGGGTTCATGTCAATTTTCTGCAAGGCTGCGGCCAACGACTTTGTCAAAGTTGGATAAGAAAACTTAGCCAAAATACCGAGAAGTTGAGACGCTATCTATCCCAATGTTTGGTTTTCAGGTTTAGTAGAATACATCAAAGGTAAGTGATCTTATATCTTTATCTCTGGACACCAGATGGCTGCTTCTGGATGACGTCATAGCCAGCCTTCTTACAATCCTATGACTTCATTCATAAAATATAATCTTCAATGGGGGCCAACGGTGCTCTGGCACATTTGTAAGTGCAAAATTCGAACTGCTTTTCACATGTGTAGACATGTGGTACATTTACAGTAAAAGCAGTAGCCTACTATACCCACCATGATAATCATGGCCTGTACCACGTGTACTAGGGATAAGCAAAATAAAAAAAGATATTATATAACACGTAATATTACGAGGAAGATTAAAGAGGTTTGTACTGTGATTATTTTTTAAGTAAATCTATCGAAAATGGGGATAATATTGTATCGCGGAGTATATTCTAGAAAATTAATATTAAATTATTATGTGGCAAGCTAGTACACCTGAAAACGTCATCGATAAATATATATATATATATTATATTAAAAAAAGATAGATAAGATTTCTTTATTTGAGCTGAGTAATATATATGAATAACATAATTTGATTAAAAAAAAGTTGAGTGAGTTTCTGCTTGATATTGGATCATCTTGATTTTGGTTATCTTGAGGATTATTGTAATGGTGGTGCAGTCGTGGTTAAAATCTTGTAAGTAAAATAATAAAAATAGTCTTGATCAGATATTGTTTTAATGTGAACCCATGGAATATATATAAAACAATTTGACAAAAGTAATGCCTGTCTTAAGGCGTATAAATAAATAAAACAAAAGATTATTTACATAATTACAAAAACTTTGGGTCGGCTAGCCGGGGAAGAACAACAATCAGTTTATATAGTAGAAGCGTGACCTCTGGCGGTCGATTAAAACAGAGTATTTATATCTATGAAATTATAACTTTAAATAAAATAACATTTTAACATATAACATTTTTAAATAAAATATTTCAATATAACATTTTAAATAAATGATTTTAATATAACATTTCCTAAATAAAATCTTTATGTAACATTTCCCCCCTGTGAAGAGAATAATATGGGGTAATTAAGAGTAAAGTGGTAAAAAATATAGCTTTAAAAAAGATAAAATGATTAATGGAAAGAAAATAATGTGAGAGGCGATATTCACTTATCATATTGGTTTTTGTATGGTAACCAATAGACAGGAAAGTACAAAATTATATAAATGATAAAAATGTGAATAATAACAAAACAATTGGAAGCAAGTGAAAATAAAAATGTGATAATCCATAATCATATTGGTTTATTGTTAACCAATAGATTGGAAATTACAAAGTGTGAATGATGATAACAAAAATATGGTAAAGAGTAAAAATATGATATTCCATAATCATATTGGTTTGTTATTAACCAATAGATTGGAAATAGATACAATAAAAAAATGCACATATATAACATCAAAAATGAGGAAGGAAAATTTAAAGAAAAGATAACATTTAAAACAAAATAATTGCAAAAGTATGTGAATGAAAAATAAAGAAGAAAAACATAGAAAACAATATAAAAAAATAATTGGCAAAGATATATGGAAATGCTAAAAACATTTGATGATTATAAGAAAAAGGCATTTATGAGAAAAGGCAATAAGTTGAGACAAAAGTTTATGTACAAAAAGCAAATGTGAATACAAGGAATGAACATAAAGATAAATGATTATAATGTTAAAGCTAAATGAATTAATGGCAAGAATTGAGAATGGTCATTTGAAAAAAAAGATTCAAGGTGAACAAAACAAAAGTTGAAATTTACATATGTTTACCACGGTAAATTTACATATTTGTAAGGCGAAATGAGAAACAAAATTATGGCATTTAAAAAAATTTAAAAAGGGGTAAAAATGAAAGATTTTGTAAAACATATTGTAACATAGTATGTATTAATTTAATTTATGTAACATAGTATTTCTTAATTTTATTATTTTTTATTTAACAGAGTGGTCATTTTTATTTTTATATCTGGGCGACTCTGTAAATTTCCCTCGTGGCTTATCTTTTGTTTACCGTCCTTAGTACGTCCTTCCCTGAAATAAATTTTGTTTCCTCCTGAAGTTTTTGTCTTCCCTAATTTTCCACGTGGCATTTTGGTGGAGATGCTGGGTAAGTTAGGGAAGACAAACTGAAGATCGCCGAGAAGACCTTGAAGCCATGGGTGCTGTGATCTACATTTTCGGAGACTGACATCAGGATTCCACCGCCGTGCTAAAGCCAAGACTTCCCTCGAAGATGACGATGCCCCTATAGACGATACGACGACAAAGCCGCTCTTCACGCCGCAAGAAAATGGACGCAAAGGTACTAGGGACAAAGTTCCAAGACTTCGATGGAATCCTTGGTAGAAGCACGTCAAATCCACGTCAGTATCTACAATAATTGCTAGCTGTGGGTCACAGCTCCCATAGGGAAGAAGCTATGTAACATAGTATGTATTAATTTAATTTATGTAACATAGTATTTCTTAATTTTATTATTTTTTATTTAACAGAGTGGTCATTTTTATTTTTATATCTGGCGACTCTGTAAATTTCCCTCGTGGCTTATCTTTTGTTTACCGTCCTTAGTACGTCCTTCCCTGAAATAAATTTTGTTTCCTCCTGAAGTTTTTGTCTTCCCTAATTTTCCACGTGGCAATATTTTGATACAAGATTAAATAGGAAAATAACATATCAAAAGTTAGGGAATTTTGAACATATTGAAAAAGAAAATTGAAAAATATGAAAAAACATTAAAGTTTAGCTAATTTTTAATAAAGAAATTGAATGTGAGAAATATATTAATTTGTTGTTGTTGTCCTCCCAGCCGACTGTTTTACATATAGAATTATAAAGAAAATGATATGGTGAAAAGGTTTAACTTAAATGCAAATGTTTAAAGGGTATATGGAATGGGAAATATATTTAGGAAAGATACAGAACTAATTATTTGAAGAAAATATGGCAATTTAAAAAGATTCAAAGTAGTGGCACTATTTAAATGGAAAAAATATTTAAGAATGACATAAAAGGAATATATGTAACTATAAGCAAATAAACGATTGTAAACTATTGTAAACATGAGTGAGAATTGAGAAGTTAAAATAAACTGCGAAAAATGGTTGATACAAAGTACCTTGAAAAGGATGATGCTGGCTGGAGTTGGCTGTAGATGGAGGTGATTGGTGTTGCAGTGGATGGGTGGAGTCGATTTTCGAATATGGCTGTTTGCTTGTGGAGAATATGTTTTCTTGAATTGGAGCTATGTCTTTTTTATAGTAGGTTATTTTTGGTTTAAAATGAGTTATTTTTGATTGAAATGAGCTATTTTTGATTGAAAAAAGTTATTTTTGGTTAGAAGATTTGCATATTTGAGTTTGAAAAATTTTGCTTTTGGCATATTGAACACACAGGTAATCCTGTCAACTTATATTATATTAAAAAAAGATAGATAAGATTTCTTTATTTGAGCTGAGTAATATATATGAATAACATAATTTGATTAAAAAAAAGTTGAGTGAGTTTCTGCTTGATATTGGATCATCTTGATTTTGGTTATCTTGAGGATTATTGTAATGGTGGTGCAGTCGTGGTTAAAATCTTGTAAGTAAAATAATAAAAATAGTCTTGATCAGATATTGTTTTAATTGTGAACCCATGGAATATATATAAAACAATTTGACAAAAGTAATGCCTGTCTTAAGGCGTATAAATTAATAAAACAAAAGATTATTTACATAATTACAAAAACTTTGGGTCGGCCAGCCGGGGAAGAACAACAATCAGTTTATATAGTAGAAGCGTGACCTCTGGCGGTCGATTAAAACAGAGTATTTATATCTATGAAATTATAACTTTAAATAAAATAACATTTTAACATATAACATTTTTAAATAAAATATTTCAATATAACATTTTAAATAAATGATTTTAATATAACATTTCCTAAATAAAATCTTTATGTAACATATATATAAATTTTAAATATAGAGAATCACTATTATATTTTTATTATATAGTTTTTACACTATATATATATATATAATAATAAATAGTTATTTAATTTTATAGTCCAGTTTTGTATTAAGATTATCTTCACTATTATGATCATTTAAATTTAAATTATAAAATTTGTAAAATGTTATTAATTTGTAGATAGAGAGAGAAAAAAAAATCCTTTACTTCTAATACATCCTCAAGTTAATTATATATTTATAATTAATAACAATAAAAATTAACAACGTAACGTCTATTACATCGGCTTTTACACGTCATTTAGACATACTCTAATCCTATATATAGAATAATCGAAGAGAGAATATATATAATAGTTAGAAAAAAGAGAGAAAGACAGAACCATGCACTTTTAATCAAACTAATAATAAGGAAAAAAAAAATTGTAAAGAAGGTAGATAAGATTGTTAGTATATATATATATATTTTTATAATTTTATATTTTATCCTTTTTTTTTTTAAAGATTTTTAAAGGTTTTTTTTTATTTTATAATATGATTATAAATAGTTGTATTTAGTAATATATCTATAGTATGAATTAACATTTGTTATAAGTTTGGATATTATGTTTTGAAACCCTAATGGTAGACCAGACATACACAAAAAACTTTAAATTGAAATAAATTGGAAAAAGAGATCTGCTGGACCGGGGATCTTCAGATAAAAGTCCAACGACATTTCACCCCTTCTTTATTATGTCATAGATCTCTTTTAAACCGGATTTTATGTGTTAATATTAAGTTGTTTCAGTGAAATATTTAAATGAACATATATAACAGATACAAGTATTAACAAATTCAAACTGTAAACCTACCTCGACCGCGGCGTCCTCCATTGTGAATATCTATTTCTGGCTGACACATGTGGCGGGAGCGGGGGACATTTCAAATTTAGACCATTTATTCAGAATTTTTTTGAACAACAAGAAAATTAAAGAAGAAAGGAAAAATAGTTAAGGGAAGAAAGTTGAATTTCATAATCTTTACAGCTAGTTATATCAAAATAACTGATTCAAAACTTATTCATCTTTTAATATTCCTTTAAAAAGGCAAATTATAAGAGTTTAATAAAGCTATTAATTGTGCAAATTCACCTTTATTTAACTTCCATTTTCCTCCCCAGAAATTGGAGATTAAACAAAATGAACTATATACTATAACACTTTAAAAATCTTGTGAAAAAATCTTTTAATCAGTTATTTAATCAAAGTTTAATTAACTGTTAAAGATTATAAATTTGTATTAGTTATAATTAAGAGAAATTATAGAAAGTTGATTTTATAAATGGATATTTCCATTTATTTTTTTTTTTAATATTTTATAATTGATATACTGTTGAAATATTTTACTTGTTTGATACTAAATTTGTTTTTAATAAATTCCATGTTTAAATTTTTAACATCTTCTATGAAATTATCTAATATATTATTTATTCTATAAAATCTTAGAAACTGACCATAATATATACCTTTACAGCAATTTAATGATATATTAGAATTCATATTACAGTATTTTATAATATTGAAATTATAATTACTCTTTTTATTATAAACTCTAACAGCACTATTTGTAAGGTCTATATTCAAGTCTAAAAAGTTAACTTTTTTGTTTCTATAAATTTTTTCATTGTTCTTAAGTTTCAAGTATTTAGGATATATTTCAGGTATTAATTTTTTAAACTGTGGATTATTAAATATTATTATGTCATCTACATAACGGAATATTTGCCAATTAATATTATTTTGTAGAAAGTATTCTCTTTCGTACCAGAACAATATTAGATTTGCTAATAACGGACTAGAAGAAGTTCCCATGGGAACGCCTTCTGATTGAATATATATTTTATTTTTAAATTCTATATAGTTAAAATTTAAAAATGTTTCCAGTAGAGTTTTTGCTGTTTTAAGATCTAATTTAAATGTTTTATATCTGTTATGAATAATTTTAATGTAGAAAGTTTTGTCATTAATGAATTCATTAAATAAATTGGTTATTTTATTATTTAGATCTCTTAAATTTATTTTAGAATATAGGTCCTCAAAGTCAAATGTGTGTACTGTTTCAATGTTTGTCCAATTGTTCATTAAATAATTAATGATTTTTTTATTTGAGTCGATAAATTTATAATTATATTTATTAGTTAATTTATTTATAATAAATTGTAGTGTTGAAGCTAATTGTATATCAATATTTTTTATGACTGAATTTATACCAGATGTGATTGTTCTGAAAGAAATAGGTTTTTTGTGTAGTTTAGGAATTATATAGAACTTTGGTATGTTTGGATTTTTGTGGTTATTATAAATTTTTAGTGAATTTTCAACATTTTTGATGTCTTTTTTGATTTTTGTGCCTGTAGTTCTAGCAAAAGTGTATTTATGATTATTATCAATTTCCTTTTTTAGTATATCGTGGTATAGATTTTTACAAATTAAAGATAAATTATTGGAACATTTATCTATAGGAGTGATAATATAGTCCTTCTGTAAATTAATTATATTTTCTTTAAAAGAAGGAATGTCTGAATTAGGTTTTGTGTATTTAAGTGTATCATTATAATAATTTATAATTTCCTTTTTAATATTATGTTTCCATTCCAGAAAAGTAAATTCTGGAATACTGTATTTTATACTGGTTTTATTTATGAAAATATCTATATCTTTTAATATAGATTTAATTGTATTATTATAATTGTGTTTAATTTGAGGTATATATTTATACCCTTTATTTAAAATTTCTTGATATTCTGGATTTAAGAAAGAAAAATTGCTAGTTAATATATGACCTGAGAACTTATATTTATCAATATAGTTGTTGCAATTACATTTAATTTTTTTAAAATTTGCCAAATTATTAATAAATTGGTTATAATTGCAAACTAAATTACCTATATTTTTGTTGTATCTCCAGATTGTTTTGAAATTTAAATTTTTTATAGGGAAAAGATTATTGATGATTTGGTTATTAAAAATATCATTAAATTTAATATGATTAAATAAATTGTTATTAAATTTAATGATAATATTAATGTTATTAGTAGCTTGTTTAATTTTTCTGTATTTAAAGATGTCGTGTGTGATATCTATTAATCTGTTAGTCAGATTATGAATTTTAATATATTCTATGAGTTTGATAAATTTATTATTATTTAGTTTAAATAATGTTTTAATAAATTTATCGACGAAGTTGTTAGTGTACATTTGTTTTGGGTCCAGTAATTCTTCAAATTCAATGTAACCTAATTTATTTGTAGTTTTACCTCTAGTTTTATTAGGTTTAGTTTTAAATTCATTTTTTTTTGTATTTGCAACTGATTTCATAGGTTGAAATTTCTTCTGTTTGTGGTTTGTATGTGTAGTTTAATTCGTCGTTAAGTCCATAAGGGAATAATGTGTTGTGTTTATAAATGTAGTTGTTTTCTAATAATAGTCGTTGTTTTTTGTTTTGACATATGTCTAGTATTTCTATCTTAAAGTTGTTAAAAGTATGTAATTGATTGTGTTCTTTCATATATAAATTACCAATTGATTTTTTAGCGTGGTTTCTATGTAGGTTTATTCGTATATTTAATGGATTACAAGTTTGTCCTATATATGATAGTTGACAAATTTGGCATGTTAATTTATATATAGTATTCACTAATTTACAACTAGTTGTTTGAAAAGTGTCATGGTTCTTAAGAGAGGGACAAGTTTGACAATTTTTTCTTAGGCAATTCTTAGCGAGTTTAAATTAACATAAAAGAGGTGCTAACACTAATATGTTTGTAGTTTTTTTTAGTTTTTTTAGTTTGTTATTCTTATGAATTTTTAAATATATTTTTCTTAATTGTTTTTGTGGTGATAAAATTTGTAATAAATTGAATAATTAATCTATAAATATATAGATATTACTGTTTGTTATCTGTTATATTTTTAAGAATAACTAATAAAAAAAACATCTTTAAACTAACTAAACAATGAAAAAAACCAAAAGTTCTGAAGTTATTTTTTCTAGAATTACTTTTATAATTTACTTTTTAATAATCAAACAATGAAAGATAATTAAAATTTGTATGAAGATTTATTTATATTAGAATATCTAATATAATTTAATTTGTATATTATGTTATATATAAAAAATATATCATAGAGCAAGCTCATATGAATTAATATAGTGTAGAAACTATATAACAAAATTATAACAGTGATTCTAATTTTAAAACTTAAGGAGCAAACTGATAATAATGATAACTTATATCAATTAGATTTGATTAGATTAGCAAGCTAAATCTAAATTAATTATAATAATAAATAGTTATTTAATTTTATAGTCCAGTTTTGTATTAAGATTATCTTCACTATTATGATCATTTAAATTTAAATTATAAAATTTGTAAAATGTTATTAATTTGTAGATAGAGAGAGAAAAAAAAATCCTTTACTTCTAATACATCCTCAAGTTAATTATATATTTATAATTAATAACAATAAAAATTAACAACGTAACGTCTATTACATCGGCTTTTACACGTCATTTAGACATACTCTAATCCTATATATAGAATAATCGAAGAGAGAATATATATAATAGTTAGAAAAAAGAGAGAAAGACAGAACCATGCACTTTTAATCAAACTAATAATAAGGAAAAAAAAAATTTGTAAAGAAGGTAGATAAGATTGTTAGTATATATATATATATATTTTTATAATTTTATATTTTATCCTTTTTTTTTTTTTTAAGATTTTTAAAGGTTTTTTTTTATTTTATAATATGATTATAAATAGTTGTATTTAGTAATATATCTATAGTATGAATTAACATTTGTTATAAGTTTGGATATTATGTTTTGAAACCCTAATGGTAGACCAGACATACACAAAAAACTTTAAATTGAAATAAATTGGAAAAAGAGATCTGCTGGACCGGGGATCTTCAGATAAAAGTCCAAAGACATTTCACCCCTTCTTTATTATGTCATAGATCTCTTTTAAACCGGATTTTATGTGTTAATATTAAGTTGTTTCAGTGAAATATTTAAATGTACATATATAACAGATACAAGTGTTAACAAATTCAAACTGTAAACCTACCTCGACCGCGGCGTCCTCCATTGTGAATATCTATTTCTGGCTGACACATGTGGCGGGAGCGGGGGACATTTCAAATTTAGACCATTTATTCAGAATTTTTTTGAACAACAAGAAAATTAAAGAAGAAAGGAAAAATAGTTAAGGGAAGAAAGTTGAATTTCATAATCTTTACAGCTAGTTATATCAAAATAACTGATTCAAAACTTATTCATCTTTTAATATTCCTTTAAAAAGGCAAATTATAAGAGTTTAATAAAGCTATTAATTGTGCAAATTCACCTTTATTTAACTTCCATTTTCCTCCCCAGAAATTGGAGATTAAACAAAATGAACTATATACTATAACACTTTAAAAATCTTGTGAAAAAATCTTTTAATCAGTTATTTAATCAAAGTTTAATTAACTGTTAAAGATTATAAATTTGTATTAGTTATAATTAAGAGAAATTATAGAAAGTTGATTTCATAAATGGATATTTCCATTTATTTTTTTTAAAATATTTTATAATTGATATACTGTTGAAATATTTTACTTGTTTGATACTAAATTTGTTTTTAATAAATTCCATGTTTAAATTTTTAACATCTTCTATGAAATTATCTAATATATTATTTATTCTATAAAATCTTAGAAACTGACCATAATATATACCTTTACAGCAATTTAATGATATATTAGAATTCATATTACAGTATTTTATAATATTGAAATTATAATTACTCTTTTTATTATAAACTCTAACAGCACTATTTGTAAGGTCTATATTCAAGTCTAAAAAGTTAACTTTTTTGTTTCTATAAATTTTTTCATTGTTCTTAAGTTTCAAGTATTTAGGATATATTTCAGGTATTAATTTTTTAAACTGTGGATTATTAAATATTATTATGTCATCTACATAACGGAATATTTGCCAATTAATATTATTTTGTAGAAAGTATTCTCTTTCGTACCAGAACAATATTAGATTTGCTAATAACGGACTAGAAGAAGTTCCCATGGGAACGCCTTCTGATTGAATATATATTTTATTTTTAAATTCTATATAGTTAAAATTTAAAAATGTTTCCAGTAGAGTTTTTGCTGTTTTAAGATCTAATTTAAATGTTTTATATCTGTTATGAATAATTTTAATGTAGAAAGTTTTGTCATTAATGAATTCATTAAATAAATTGGTTATTTTATTATTTAGATCTCTTAAATTTATTTTAGAATATAGGTCCTCAAAGTCAAATGTGTGTACTGTTTCAATGTTTGTCCAATTGTTCATTAAATAATTAATGATTTTTTTATTTGAGTCGATAAATTTATAATTATATTTATTAGTTAATTTATTGATAATAAATTGTAGTGTTGAAGCTAATTGTATATCAATATTTTTTATGACTGAATTTATACCAGATGTGATTGTTCTGAAAGAAATAGGTTTTTTGTGTAGTTTAGGAATTATATAGAACTTTGGTATGTTTGGATTTTTGTGGTTATTATAAATTTTTAGTGAATTTTCAACATTTTTGATGTCTTTTTTGATTTTTGTGCCTGTAGTTCTAGCAAAAGTGTATTTATGATTATTATCAATTTCCTTTTTTAGTATATCGTGGTATAGATTTTTACAAATTAAAGATAAATTATTGGAACATTTATCTATAGGAGTGATAATATAGTCCTTCTGTAAATTAATTATATTTTCTTTAAAAGAAGGAATGTCTGAATTAGGTTTTGTGTATTTAAGTGTATTATTATAATAATTTATAATTTCCTTTTTAATATTATGTTTCCATTCCAGAAAAGTAAATTCTGGAATACTGTATTTTATACTGGTTTTATTTATGAAAATATCTATATCTTTTAATATAGATTTAATTGTATTATTATAATTGTGTTTAATTTGAGGTATATATTTATACCCTTTATTTAAAATTTCTTGATATTCTGGATTTAAGAAAGAAAAATTGCTAGTTAATATATGACCTGAGAACTTATATTTATCAATATAGTTGTTGCAATTACATTTAATTTTTTTAAAATTTGCCAAATTATTAATAAATTGGTTATAATTGCAAACTAAATTACCTATATTTTTGTTGTATCTCCAGATTGTTTTGAAATTTAAATTTTTTATAGGGAAAAGATTATTGATGATTTGGTTATTAAAAATATCATTAAATTTAATATGATTAAATAAATTGTTATTAAATTTAATGATAATATTAATGTTATTAGTAGCTTGTTTAATTTTTCTGTATTTAAAGATGTCGTGTGTGATATCTATTAATCTGTTAGTCAGATTATGAATTTTAATATATTCTATGAGTTTGATAAATTTATTATTATTTAGTTTAAATAATGTTTTAATAAATTTATCGACGAAGTTGTTAGTGTACATTTGTTTTGGGTCCAGTAATTCTTCAAATTCAATGTAACCTAATTTATTTGTAGTTTTACCTCTAGTTTTATTAGGTTTAGTTTTAAATTCATTTTTTTTTTGTATTTGCAACTGATTTCATAGGTTGAAATTTCTTCTGTTTGTGGTTTGTATGTGTAGTTTAATTCGTCGTTAAGTCCATAAGGGAATAATGTGTTGTGTTTATAAATGTAGTTGTTTTCTAATAATAGTCGTTGTTTTTGTTTTGACATATGTCTAGTATTTCTATCTTAAAGTTGTTAAAAGTATGTAATTGATTGTGTTCTTTCATATATAAATTACCAATTGATTTTTTAGCGTGGTTTCTATGTAGGTTTATTCGTATATTTAATGGATTACAAGTTTGTCCTATATATGATAGTTGACAAATTTGGCATGTTAATTTATATATAGTATTCACTAATTTACAACTAGTTGTTTGAAAAGTGTCATGGTTCTTAAGAGAGGGACAAGTTTGACAATTTTTTCTTAGGCAATTCTTAGCGAGTTTAAATTAACATAAAAAAGGTGCTAACACTAATATGTTTGTAGTTTTTTTTAGTTTTTTTAGTTTGTTATTCTTATGAATTTTTAAATATATTTTTCTTAATTGTTTTTGTGGTGATAAAATTTGTAATAAATTGAATAATTAATCTATAAATATATAGATATTACTGTTTGTTATCTGTTATATTTTTAAGAATAACTAATAAAAAAAAACATCTTTAAACTAACTAAACAATGAAAAAAAACCAAAAGTTCTGAAGTTATTTTTTCTAGAATTACTTTTATAATTTACTTTTTAATAATCAAACAATGAAAGATAATTAAAATTTGTATGAAGATTTATTTATATTAGAATATCTAATATAATTTAATTTGTATATTATGTTATATATAAAAAATATATCATAGAGCAAGCTCATATGAATTAATATAGTGTAGAAACTATATAACAAAATTATAACAGTGATTCTAATTTTAAAACTTAAGGAGCAAACTGATAATAATGATAACTTATATCAATTAGATTTGATTAGATTAGCAAGCTAAATCTAAATTAATTATAATAATAAATAGTTATTTAATTTTATAGTCCAGTTTTGTATTAAGATTATCTTCACTATTATGATCATTTAAATTTAAATTATAAAATTTGTAAAATGTTATTAATTTGTAGATAGAGAGAGAAAAAAAAATCCTTTACTTCTAATACATCCTCAAGTTAATTATATATTTATAATTAATAACAATAAAAATTAACAACGTAACGTCTATTACATCGGCTTTTACACGTCATTTAGACATACTCTAATCCTATATATAGAATAATCGAAGAGAGAATATATATAATAGTTAGAAAAAAGAGAGAAAGACAGAACCATGCACTTTTAATCAAACTAATAATAAGGAAAAAAAAAATTTGTAAAGAAGGTAGATAAGATTGTTAGTATATATATATATATATTTTTATAATTTTATATTTTATCCTTTTTTTTTTTTTAAGATTTTTAAAGGTTTTTTTTATTTTATAATATGATTATAAATAGTTGTATTTAGTAATATATCTATAGTATGAATTAACATTTGTTATAAGTTTGGATATTATGTTTTGAAACCCTAATGGTAGACCAGACATACACAAAAAACTTTAAATTGAAATAAATTGGAAAAAGAGATCTGCTGGACCGGGGATCTTCAGATAAAAGTCCAACGACATTTCACCCCTTCTTTATTATGTCATAGATCTCTTTTAAACCGGATTTTATGTGTTAATATTAAGTTGTTTCAGTGAAATATTTAAATGAACATATATAACAGATACAAGTGTTAACAAATTCAAACTGTAAACCTACCTCGACCGCGGCGTCCTCCATTGTGAATATCTATTTCTGGCTGACACATGTGGCGGGAGCGGGGGACATTTCAAATTTAGACCATTTATTCAGAATTTTTTTGAACAACAAGAAAATTAAAGAAGAAAGGAAAAATAGTTAAGGGAAGAAAGTTGAATTTCATAATCTTTACAGCTAGTTATATCAAAATAACTGATTCAAAACTTATTCATCTTTTAATATTCCTTTAAAAAGGCAAATTATAAGAGTTTAATAAAGCTATTAATTGTGCAAATTCACCTTTATTTAACTTCCATTTTCCTCCCCAGAAATTGGAGATTAAACAAAATGAACTATATACTATAACACTTTAAAAATCTTGTGAAAAAATCTTTTAATCAGTTATTTAATCAAAGTTTAATTAACTGTTAAAGATTATAAATTTGTATTAGTTATAATTAAGAGAAATTATAGAAAGTTGATTTCATAAATGGATATTTCCATTTATTTTTTTTTAAATATTTTATAATTGATATACTGTTGAAATATTTTACTTGTTTGATACTAAATTTGTTTTTAATAAATTCCATGTTTAAATTTTTAACATCTTCTATGAAATTATCCAATATATTATTTATTCTATAAAATCTTAGAAACTGACCATAATATATACCTTTACAGCAATTTATTGATATATTAGAATTCATATTACAGTATTTTATAATATTGAAATTATAATTACTCTTTTTATTATAAACTCTAACAGCACTATTTGTAAGGTCTATATTCAAGTCTAAAAAGTTAACTTTTTTGTTTCTATAAATTTTTTCATTGTTCTTAAGTTTCAAGTATTTAGGATATATTTCAGGTATTAATTTTTTAAACTGTGGAGTATTAAATATTATTATGTCATCTACATAACGGAATATTTGCCAATTAATATTATTTTGTAGAAAGTATTCTCTTTCGTACCAGAACAATATTAGATTTGCTAATAACGGACTAGAAGAAGTTCCCATGGGAACGCCTTCTGATTGAATATATATTTTATTTTTAAATTCTATATAGTTAAAATTTAAAAATGTTTCCAGTAGAATTTTTGCTGTTTTAAGATCTAATTTAAATGTTTTATATCTGTTATGAATAATTTTAATGTAGAAAGTTTTGTCATTAATGAATTCATTAAATAAATTGGTTATTTTATTATTTAGATCTCTTAAATTTATTTTAGAATATAGGTCCTCAAAGTCAAATGTGTGTACTGTTTCAATGTTTGTCCAATTGTTCATTAAATAATTAATGATTTTTTTATTTGAGTCGATAAATTTATAATTATATTTATTAGTTAATTTATTTATAATAAATTGTAGTGTTGAAGCTAATTGTATATCAATATTTTTTATGACTGAATTTATACCAGATGTGATTGTTCTGAAAGAAATAGGTTTTTTGTGTAGTTTAGGAATTATATAGAACTTTGGTATGTTTGGATTTTTGTGGTTATTATAAATTTTTAGTGAATTTTCAACATTTTTGATGTCTTTTTTGATTTTTGTGCCTGTAGTTCTAGCAAAAGTGTATTTATGATTATTATCAATTTCCTTTTTTAGTATATCGTGGTATAGATTTTTACAAATTAAAGATAAATTATTGGAACATTTATCTATAGGAGTGATAATATAGTCCTTCTGTAAATTAATTATATTTTCTTTAAAAGAAGGAATGTCTGAATTAGGTTTTGTGTATTTAAGTGTATTATTATAATAATTTATAATTTCCTTTTTAATATTATGTTTCCATTCCAGAAAAGTAAATTCTGGAATACTGTATTTTATACTGGTTTTATTTATGAAAATATCTATATCTTTTAATATAGATTTAATTGTATTATTATAATTGTGTTTAATTTGAGGTATATATTTATACCCTTTATTTAAAATTTCTTGATATTCTGGATTTAAGAAAGAAAAATTGCTAGTTAATATATGACCTGAGAACTTATATTTATCAATATAGTTGTTGCAATTACATTTAATTTTTTTAAAATTTGCCAAATTATTAATAAATTGGTTATAATTGCAAACTAAATTACCTATATTTTTGTTGTATCTCAAGATTGTTTTGAAATTTAAATTTTTTATAGGGAAAAGATTATTGATGATTTGGTTATTAAAAATATCATTAAATTTAATATGATTAAATAAATTGTTATTAAATTTAATGATAATATTAATGTTATTAGTAGCTTGTTTAATTTTTCTGTATTTAAAGATGTCGTGTGTGATATCTATTAATCTGTTAGTCAGATTATGAATTTTAATATATTCTATGAGTTTGATAAATTTATTATTATTTAGTTTGTCCTATATATGATAGTTGACAAATTTGGCATGTTAATTTATATATAGTATTCACTAATTTACAACTAGTTGTTTGAAAAGTGTCATGGTTCTTAAGAGAGGGACAAGTTTGACAATTTTTTCTTAGGCAATTCTTAGCGAGTTTAAATTAACATAAAAGAGGTGCTAACACTAATATGTTTGTAGTTTTTTTTAGTTTTTTTAGTTTGTTATTCTTATGAATTTTTAAATATATTTTTCTTAATTGTTTTTGTGGTGATAAAATTTGTAATAAATTGAATAATTAATCTATAAATATATAGATATTACTGTTTGTTATCTGTTATATTTTTAAGAATAACTAATAAAAAAAACATCTTTAAACTAACTAAACAATGAAAAAAACTACAAATAAATTAGGTTACATTGAATTTGAAGAATTACTGGACCCAAAACAAATGTACACTAACAACTTCGTCGATAAATTTATTAAAACATTATTTAAACTAAATAATAATAAATTTATCAAACTCATAGAATATATTAAAATTCATAATCTGACTAACAGATTAATAGATATCACACACGACATCTTTAAATACAGAAAAATTAAACAAGCTACTAATAACATTAATATTATCATTAAATTTAATAACAATTTATTTAATCATATTAAATTTAATGATATTTTTAATAACCAAATCATCAATAATCTTTTCCCTATAAAAAATTTAAATCTCAAAACAATCTGGAGATACAACAAAAATATAGGTAATTTAGTTTGCAATTATAACCAATTTATTAATAATTTGGCAAATTTTAAAAAAATTAAATGTAATTGCAACAACTATATTGATAAATATAAGTTCTCAGGTCATATATTAACTAGCAATTTTTCTTTCTTAAATCCAGAATATCAAGAAATTTTAAATAAAGGGTATAAATATATACCTCAAATTAAACACAAATATAATAATACAATTAAATCTATATTAAAAGATATAGATATTTTCATAAATAAAACCAGTATAAAATACAGTATTCCAGAATTTACTTTTCTGGAATGGAAACATAATATTAAAAAGGAAATTATAAATTATTATAATAATACACTTAAATACACAAAACCTAATTCAGACATTCCTTCTTTTAAAGAAAATATAATTAATTTACAGAAGGACTATATTATCACTCCTATAGATAAATGTTCCAATAATTTATCTTTAATTTGTAAAAATCTATACCACGATATACTAAAAAAGGAAATTGATAATAATCATAAATACACTTTTGCTAGAACTACAGGCACAAAAATCAAAAAAGACATCAAAAATGTTGAAAATTCACTAAAAATTTATAATAACCACAAAAATCCAAACATACCAAAGTTCTATATAATTTCTAAACTACACAAAAAACCTATTTCTTTCAGAACAATCACATCTGGTATAAATTCAGTCATAAAAAATATTGATATACAATTAGCTTCAACACTACAATTTATTATAAATAAATTAACTAATAAATATAATTATAAATTTATCGACTCAAATAAAAAAATCATTAAATATTTAATGAACAATTGGACAAACATTGAAACAGTACACACATTTGACTTTGAGGACCTATATTCTAAAATAAATTTAAGAGATCTAAATAATAAAATAACCAATTTATTTAATGAATTCATTAATGACAAAACTTTCTACATTAAAATTATTCATAACAGATATAAAACATTTAAATTAGATCTTAAAACAGCAAAAACTCTACTGGAAACATTTTTAAATTTTAACTATATAGAATTTAAAAATAAAATATATATTCAATCAGAAGGCGTTCCCATGGGAACTTCTTCTAGTCCGTTATTAGCAAATCTAATATTGTTCTGGTACGAAAGAGAATACTTTCTACAAAATAATATTAATTGGCAAATATTCCGTTATGTAGATGACATAATAATATTTAATAATCCACAGTTTAAAAAATTAATACCTGAAATATATCCTAAATACTTGAAACTTAAGAACAATGAAAAAATTTATAGAAACAAAAAAGTTAACTTTTTAGACTTGAATATAGACCTTACAAATAGTGCTGTTAGAGTTTATAATAAAAAGAGTAATTATAATTTCAATATTATAAAATACTGTAATATGAATTCTAATATATCATTAAATTGCTGTAAAGGTATATATTATGGTCAGTTTCTAAGATTTTATAGAATAAATAATATATTAGATAATTTCATAGAAGATGTTAAAAATTTAAACGGAATTTATTAAAAACAAATTTAGTATCAAACAAGTAAAATATTTCAACAGTATATCAATTATAAAATATTTAAAAAAAAATAAATGGAAATATCCATTTATGAAATCAACTTTCTATAATTTCTCTTAATTATAACTAATACAAATTTATAATCTTTAACAGTTAATTAAACTTTGATTAAATAACTGATTAAAAGATTTTTTCACAAGATTTTTAAAGTGTTATAGTATATAGTTCATTTTGTTTAATCTCCAATTTCTGGGGAGGAAAATGGAAGTTAAATAAAGGTGAATTTGCACAATTAATAGCTTTATTAAACTCTTATAATTTGCCTTTTTAAAGGAATATTAAAAGATGAATAAGTTTTGAATCAGTTATTTTGATATAACTAGCTGTAAAGATTATGAAATTCAACTTTCTTCCCTTAACTATTTTTCCTTTCTTCTTTAATTTTCTTGTTGTTCAAAAAAATTCTGAATAAATGGTCTAAATTTGAAATGTCCCCCGCTCCCGCCACATGTGTCAGCCAGAAATAGATATTCACAATGGAGGACGCCACGGTCGAGGTAGGTTTACAGTTTGAATTTGTTAACACTTGTATCTGTTATATATGTTCATTTAAATATTTCACTGAAACAACTTAATATTAACACATAAAATCCGGTTTAAAAGAGATCTATGACATAATAAAGAAGGGGTGAAATGTCGTTGGACTTTTATCTGAAGATTCCTGGTCCAGCAGATCTCTTTTTCCAATTTATTTCAATTTAAAGTTTTTTTTGTATGTCTGGTCTACCATTAGGGTTTCAAAACATAATATCCAAACTTATAACAAATGTTAATTCATACTATAGATATATTACTAAATACAACTATTTATAATCATATTATAAAATAAAAAAAACCTTTAAAAATCTTTAAAAAAAAAAAAAAGGATAAAATATAAAATTATAAAAATATATATATATATACTAACAATCTTATCTACCTTCTTTACAATTTTTTTTTTTCCTTATTATTAGTTTGATTAAAAGTGCATGGTTCTGTCTTTCTCTCTTTTTTCTAACTATTATGTATATTCTCTCTTCGATTATTCTATATATATAGGATTAGAGTATGTCTAAATGACGTGTAAAAGCCGATGTAATAGACGTTACGTTGTTAATTTTTATTGTTATTAATTATAAATATATAATTAACTTGAGGATGTATTAGAAGTAAAGGATTTTTTTTTTCTCTCTCTATCTACAAATTAATAACATTTTACAAATTTTATAATTTAAATTTAAATGATCATAATAGTGAAGATAATCTTAATACAAAACTGGACTATAAAATTAAATAACTATTTATTATTATAATTAATTTAGATTTAGCTTGCTAATCTAATCAAATCTAATTGATATAAGTTATCATTATTATCAGTTTGCTCCTTAAGTTTTAAAATTAGAATCACTGTTATAATTTTGTTATATAGTTTCTACACTATATATATATATATATATATAGTGTAGAAACTATATAACAAAATTATAACAGTGATTCTAATTTTAAAACTTAAGGAGCAAACTGATAATAATGATAACTTATATCAGTTAGATTTGATTAGATTAGCAAGCTAAATCTAAATTAATTATAATAATAAATAGTTATTTAATTTTATAGTCCAGTTTTGTATTAAGATTATCTTCACTATTATGATCATTTAAATTCAAATTATAAAATTTGTAAAATGTTATTAATTTGTAGATAGAGATAGAAAAAAAAAATCCTTTACTTCTACTACATCCTCAAGTTAATTATATATTTATAATTAATAACAATAAAAAATTAACAAAGTAACGTCTATTACATCGGCTTTTACACGTCATTCAGACATACTCTAATCCTATATATAGAATAATCGAAGAGAGAATATATATAATAGTTAGAAAAAAGAGAGAAAGACAGAACCATGCACTTTTAATCAAACTAATAATAAGGAAAAAAAAAAAAAGAGTTTTATAAAGAAGGTAGATAAGATTGTTAGTATATATATATATATTTTTTTATGATTTTATATTTTATCCTTTTTTTTTTTTTTAAAGATTTTTAAAGGTTTTTTTATTTTATAATATGATTATAAATAGTTGTATTTAGTAATATATCTATAGTATGAATTAACATTTGTTATAAGTTTGGATATTATGTTTTGAAACCCTAATGGTAGACCAGACATACACAAAAAACTTTAAATTGAAATAAATTGGAAAAAGAGATCTGCTGGAACGGGGATCTTCAGATAAAATTCCAGCGACATTTCAACCCCTTCTTTATTATGTCATAGATCTCTTTTAAACCGGATTTTATGTGTTAATATTAAGTTGTTTCAGTGAAATATTTAAATGAACATATATAACAGATACAAGTGTTAACAAATTCAAACTGTAAACCTACCTTGGCCGCTGCGTCCTCCCTTGTGAGTATCTATTTCTGGCTCACACATGTCGCGGGAGGGGAATGTCCCCCCATATTTCAAATTTAGACCATTTATTCAGAATTTTTTTGAACAACAAGAAAATTAAAGAAGAAAGGAAAAATAGTTAAAGGAAGAAAGCTAAATTTTATAATCTTTACAGCTAGTTATATCAAAATAACTGATTTAACACTTATTCATCTTTTAATATTCCTTTAAAAAGGCAAATTATAAGAGTTTAATAAAGCTATTAATTGTGCAAATTCACCTTTATTTAACTTCCATTTTCCTCCCCAGAAATTGGAGATTAAACAAAAATGAACTATATACTTTAACACTTTAAAAATCTTGTGAAAAAATCTTTTAATCAGTTATTTAATCAAAGTTTAATTAACTGTTAAAGGTTATAAATTTGTATTAGTTAATATTAATCATAATCATAAATACACTTTTGCTAGAACTACAGGCACAAAAATCAAAAAAGACATCAAAAATGTTGAAAATTCACTAAAAATTTATAATAACCACAAAAATCCAAACATACCAAAGTTCTATATAATTCCTAAACTACACAAAAAACCTATTTCTTTCAGAACAATCACATCTGGTATAAATTCAGTCATAAAAAATATTGATATACAATTAGCCTCAACACTACAATTTATTATAAATAAATTAACTAATAAATATAATTATAAATTTATCGACTCAAATAAAAAAATCATTAATTATTTAATGAACAATTGGTCAAACATTGAAACAGTACACACATTTGACTTTGAGGACCTATATTCTAAAATAAATTTAAGAGATCTAAATAATAAAATAACCAATTTATTTAATGAATTCATTAATGACAAAACTTTCTACATTAAAATTATTCATAACAGATATAAAACATTTAAATTAGATCTTAAAACAGCAAAAACTCTACTGGAAACATTTTTAAATTTTAACTATATAGAATTTAAAAATAAAATATATATTCAATCAGAAGGCGTTCCCATGGGTACTTCTTCTAGTCCATTATTAGCAAATCTAATTTTGTTCTGGTACGAAAGAGAATACTTTCTACAAAATAATATTAATTGGCAAATATTCCGATATGTAGATGACATAATAATATTTAATAATCCACTGTTTAAAAAATTAATACCTGAAATATATCCTAAATACTTGAAACTTAAGAACAATGAAAAAATTTATAGAAACAAAAAAGTTAACTTTTTAGACTTGAATATAGACCTTACAAATAGTGCTGTTAGAGTTTATAATAAAAAGAGTAATTATAATTTCAATATTATAAAATACTGTAATATGAATTCTAATATATCATTAAATTGCTGTAAAGGTATATATTATGGTCAGTTTCTAAGATTTTATAGAATAAATAATATATTAGATAATTTCATAGAAGATGTTAAAAATTTAAACATGGAATTTATTAAAAACAAATTTAGTATCAAACAAGTAAAATATTTCAACAGTATATCAATTATAAAATATTAAAAAAAAAATAAATGGAAATATCCATTTATGAAATCAACTTTCTATAATTTCTCTTAATATTAACTAATACAAATTTATAACCTTTAACAGTTAATTAAACTTTGATTAAATAACTGATTAAAAGATTTTTTCACAAGATTTTTAAAGTGTTAAAGTATATAGTTCATTTTTGTTTAATCTCCAATTTCTGGGGAGGAAAATGGAAGTTAAATAAAGGTGAATTTGCACAATTAATAGCTTTATTAAACTCTTATAATTTGCCTTTTTAAAGGAATATTAAAAGATGAATAAGTGTTAAATCAGTTATTTTGATATAACTAGCTGTAAAGATTATAAAATTTAGCTTTCTTCCTTTAACTATTTTTCCTTTCTTCTTTAATTTTCTTGTTGTTCAAAAAAATTCTGAATAAATGGTCTAAATTTGAAATATGGGGGGACATTCCCCTCCCGCGACATGTGTGAGCCAGAAATAGATACTCACAAGGGAGGACGCAGCGGCCAAGGTAGGTTTACAGTTTGAATTTGTTAACACTTGTATCTGTTATATATGTTCATTTAAATATTTCACTGAAACAACTTAATATTAACACATAAAATCCGGTTTAAAAGAGATCTATGACATAATAAAGAAGGGGTTGAAATGTCGCTGGAATTTTATCTGAAGATCCCCGTTCCAGCAGATCTCTTTTTCCAATTTATTTCAATTTAAAGTTTTTTGTGTATGTCTGGTCTACCATTAGGGTTTCAAAACATAATATCCAAACTTATAACAAATGTTAATTCATACTATAGATATATTACTAAATACAACTATTTATAATCATATTATAAAATAAAAAAACCTTTAAAAATCTTAAAAAAAAAAAAAAGGATAAAATATAAAATCATAAAAAAATATATATATATATACTAACAATCTTATCTACCTTCTTTATAAAACTCTTTTTTTTTTTCCTTATTATTAGTTTGATTAAAAGTGCATGGTTCTGTCTTTCTCTCTTTTTTCTAACTATTATATATATTCTCTCTTCGATTATTCTATATATAGGATTAGAGTATGTCTGAATGACGTGTAAAAGCCGATGTAATAGACGTTACTTTGTTAATTTTTTATTGTTATTAATTATAAATATATAATTAACTTGAGGATGTAGTAGAAGTAAAGGATTTTTTTTTTTTTTTTTCTATCTCTATCTACAAATTAATAACATTTTACAAATTTTATAATTTGAATTTAAATGATCATAATAGTGAAGATAATCTTAATACAAAACTGGACTATAAAATTAAATAACTATTTATTATTATATATATATATATATATATAGTTTTTACGTTTTTAGTTACTTTTATCTATCGCTGAAAATTATAAATATATTTCAAGAGAACTATTTAAAAAACATATGCTTTTAAATCAAAGAAGGCATATCCTGACCAGGCTCACATGAGCGTTTCTAGATGGTAGAGCGGCATCTAGCGGAACAAAAATAAACTAAACGTTTATTTAACTTGCTCCGTGATATTTCACTAATTGTTCGTGGAGGTACAGCCTGCACCACGCTGACGAGGGCCAACAGCCCGATGCGCGTTCGTGGTTGACTTTTCTTGATTTATCAAGAAATTGGGTTAGCCAAATATCACGGAACAAGTTAAATAAAAGTTTAGTTTATTTTTGTTCCACATGATGGCGCTCTGCCATCTAAAAATGCTCATGTGTATGGATATGCCTTTTTTGTTTTTTACATCAACACCTGACCTTTTTTTAAATTTTTTTTTTTCAAATGATTGAAAATATATTTTTCTAATGTCCTTATACTGCAATGATTAAAAATTGAAAGAGGGGGGTCGGTGGAAAGCTGGTTAAACCGTTTGGTTTTCGACCACTAGGACCCGGGTTCGATTCCCGCATTGGACACTTTTTTCTGTTTAAAAAAAAAAAATAAAAAAAAAAATGCTCCAATGGCCTCCGATTCTTGCAAAAGTCCAACCCCACCAGCGAGTGCAAGTAACCAAACGGGGCTCTGGCATTTGTAAGTGCAAAGTCGAACTGCTTTTCACATGTGTATAGACATGTGGTGCGCTTACAGTAAAAAAGCAGTCGCTAACTACCCACCATGATTATCATGGCCTGTACCACGTGTACTAGGGATAAGCAAAAAAAAAAAAAATTGAAAGAGGAAAGACATGGCTCATGATGGTGAACCCTCCCTGCGGTTTTGTCATTTTAATCTCCAGAACGCTTCAATATTATGTTAGACTGAATTATTATATTCCCTACATTGTGACTTTTGAGTACAGTATATTGGTGTTTTGAAAGAACTATGCATGCTTCTAGGACTGTAGAAGGGTATATCTGAATTAAAGAACTAATGCACCGAGCAATGCTCTTTCGTAAAATAACAAAATAAGACTGTTAAGCAGATCCCCCGTGTTGAAACGCGGGGTCGCCGGTGTCCCAGGTAGGTCCCAGAATCCACCGTGTTGTAACGCGGGGTCGCCGGTGTCCCAGGTAGGTCACAGTATCACCGTGTTGTAACGCGGGGTCGCCGGTGTCCCAGGTAGGTCACAGTATCACCGTGTTGTAACGCGGGGTCGCCGGTGTCCCAGGTAGGTCCCAGAATCCACCGTGTTGTAACGCGGGGTCGCCGGTGTCCCAGGTAGGTCACAGTATCACCGTGTTGTAACGCGGGGTCGCCGGTGTCCCAGGTAGGTCCCAGAATCCACCGTGTTTTAACGCGGGGTCGCCGGTGTCCCAGGTAGGTCACAGTATCACCGTGTTGTAACGCGGGGTCGCCGGTGTCCCAGGTAGGTCCCAGAATCCACCGTGTTGAAACGCGGGGTCGCCGGTGTCCCAGGTAGGTCCCAGAATCCACCGTGTTGAAACGCGGGGTCGCCGGTGTCCCAGGTAGGTCCCAGAATCCACCGTGTTGAAACGCGGGGTCGCCGGTGTCCCAGGTAGGTCCCAGAATCCACCGTGTTGAAACGCGGGGTCGCCGGTGTCCCAGGTAGGTCCCAGAATCCACCGTGTTGTAACGCGGGGTCGCCGGTGTCCCAGGTAGGTCCCAGAATCCACCGTGTTGTAACGCGGGGTCGCCGGTGTCCCAGGTAGGTCACAGTATCACCGTGTTGTAACGCGGGGTCGCCGGTGTCCCAGGTAGGTCCCAGAATCCACCGTGTTGAAACGCGGGGTCGCCGGTGTCCCAGGTAGGTCCCAGAATCCACCGTGTTGAAACGCGGGGTCGCCGGTGTCCCAGGTAGGTCCCAGAATCCACCGTGTTGAAACGCGGGGTCGCCGGTGTCCCAGGTAGGTCCCAGAATCCACCGTGTTGAAACGCGGGGTCGCCGGTGTCCCAGGTAGGTCCCAGAATCCACCGTGTTGAAACGCGGGGTCGCCGGTGTCCCAGGTAGGTTTGTGTTGTTCCACCACACTGATCCTGTTGTAACCGGAGTTTGTCGTGCAGGTATGCCCTCACATCTCGTGGTGCATACGTCCGACCTATTCCAGGTAATTGGTGTTTGCACCCTATCTATCTTCATACTGTATAGCTTCACGGTAATCAATATTGATAGGCTTTTTACGGTCTTAATTTCCCAATCTCGGCCTGCAATAGCTCTCTCTCTCTCTCTCTAGTTTTCTATACATCTGAAATTATGACACAATTTATATATTTTTATATTTATTGTGTCATAATATAGTGACATCGTTTTGATGCACATTTAAAGGGAGATATGCCTCTTTTGATAAAGATGAAATCTTCAAAATTTACCAGAGAAGTTTTTACCTTAAAAGAATAACTGAGAAAAAATTAGCTAAAATAAAAGGCTACTCTTTCGTTAAAATATGTGCTTAAACTATCCACTACCATTTGACGTATCTGTCAACTTCCATGGCCAGGAGATGTCCTCCTTCCCAGAGCTCCTTGTCTGACAGGTTTCCGTCAGCGTTGACGTTCCCGCCACGGATGTGACAGTTTCCGGGTTGAAGTTCAAAGCGCATACACCTTTCCTGCCTCTGTCAATTTCTCTGTGCCATGCTTTGATGCACATTTATTTTTCAGCAGAAAATTTTATTTCTCGATTATTTTGAGTATTGATTTAAATATTCCCACACAAGCGAATGAACCCGACTTAACCGCTTTTTGTTCAAGAAAAAGTTTGTTCAACGCGAACAAATGATATAATTAGTAGTAAAAATTCGATAATATATCATCTTCATCATTTTCTATCGTAAATATGTAAATCATTTATTAGTTTAATTTGAATATAAGTTTTGAATAATACCTATATTTTAAACTTATTCTTCATTCATACACCTGCTTGTTAAATTTATGATTTTTTAAATTAGTAATTTTAAGGGAATATATGTATAACCTGGCTTTCGCCGAATGAATCTTGTTTCTGCCCGTCAAACATATGATGCAGATCTAAATGATCAAAACCATTTTATACCTAAAAATAAGTGAATTATATATATAGAAGCATAGGGCGCCTCTCCCGTCAAAATAAACGTCAAAACCTGACGCCATCTATTGAACGTCGCCGCATAATAGCGGCATCGGGTCGGTGACAAAGCCACAACACCAGCTTTGGCAAACTGAGAAGCTTCCACCTAGAGACCATGGTTTCGGGCTAATGGCCCTCGTCAGTCTAGGGCATCACACGGGATCTAATGGAATCTTCACAATCTACCAAAGAGGTGTTTTGCTGGCAAGGTGGCTGGGCCAAATCTATGGCTAGAACATAGATGGAAAATTTGCCCTAGACTGACGAGGGCCATTAGCCCGAAACCATAGTCTCTAGGTGGACGCTTCTCAGTTTGCCAAAGCTGGTGTTGTGGCTTTGTTACCGACCCGAGGCCGCTAGTTTGCGGCGACGGTCAATAGATGGCGTCAGGTTTTGACGTATTTTGACGGGAGAGGCGCCCTATGCTTCTATGGATCAATCTCCTCCCGGCAAATTTTCCCTCTATATTTAATATCAAAAACCTTACACAATAAATTTCTTTAATTGAAGAAACTTATTTCGTTAGTGAAAAATAGTACAAAAGTAAATTTGTACTTGGAGTAAGTAGATAAATTAAGAAAAAAGGCATTTCATGAATGTGCAACTAAAAAACAATTAGTTGATATTTATTCCGATAGATGGCGCAAGCCATTAGCAACTTTTAGCTGCACGATCAGGAAATGCCTTTTTTATTAATTTATTTACGTAATTTTTTTCTCATATTTTAAAAAGTAAATCGCAATTTTCTAATATATCTCTATACTACTTCTATATTTATTTAAATTATTTTTCACACAAATATATATTAGATAATAAAAGGCATATATTGGATTTAATAAAAGATTTATTTTGCCAATATTTCGGTTGGCTGAACGCCAAACCTTTATCAAGGCATTACATTTTAAAAAATTATTTAGAAAAATGTAATGCCTTGATAAAGGTAGCGAAACATTGGCAAAATAAATCTTTTATTAAATCCAATATATGCCTTTTATTATCTAATGAATTAAATATGGATTGCTCTATTTTCAAAACAAATATATATATATTCCAGTATTTTTGGGTCAATTTGAAATTTCCTTGATTAAAAATGTGACCAATACTCCTTCCATATTTAACTCTATATGCTGTTACATTTTTTTTTCTTTTCAGATTGGTCCAATATCGAGGAAGCATATAAGGCAAATATAAATATATTTAAACGCTTACTTATATAGAGAAATATTTCTTTGAAATTTTGGAAATTTATATCGTTCACTTTGGATACCATTGTCACTTAGCACCGTTTGGAATAAGGAGAGGAGACTTAGGGTAAAAGTCAAGAATTTTTCAATGAACCAACTCAAACTATAATACAATATAATGCGGTTTATGATTGTAGAACGACATTTGAAAATTATCCCGCATGTGTTTCTTTTGAAGGAAAATTTGAAATTTATTTTAAGGTGAAATAACGATTATTTATTTATAACTTTAGGGATGAAGTATGAAAGGATGAATTGTGAAGAGTAATGATAAACGGAAAAATAAAGTTCCCATCCCTGGACACTTTTATTTTTCTGTTTGTCATTACTCTTCACAATTCATCCTTTCAAATTTCATCCCTAAGGTTAGAAATTAATCGTTATTTCTCCATAAAATAAATTTCAATTTTTCCTTCAAAAGAAACACATGCGGGATAATTTTCAAATGTCGTTCTAGAACTCAAACTATATTTTATATTATTTTATGTTCCATTATTATTATAGTTTTAAAAACATGTTATAAGTAGAGTGTGGAATTTAAGTTACAAACAAAAAAATCCGTCAGTAAATTGGTTAACAATACCCCTGAGATCGATTATTCAAAATATCAGTCGCGGATCTGAAATCCTTTCTTTTTTTGCCAAACGTTTTTGCTTATTTCTTCAACTCCCCCGAGCAAAGAAATAACCGCTAGCGGAAAAATGCTGGAAATTTTTCCCGCCCAAAAATAAAACAAACTTAGCAACGAACCTGAGAAGTAAACGGATTAAAAATTTGAAATTTAAATGCTCTCAATTTTATTTATATATATATTTACACAGAAATAATAATTATATTTATCATATCTATACTAAATGCGAGAGAGAAGTACATTCTACCCAACGTATACGTATTTTTTCAGATAAATAGATAAAAATGGTCCCCTAAAATAGATTAAAAAACCCACAATCGGTTGAGAATTATATTAAATGGTATAGGAAATTAACTAAATTCTCTGGCAATACCTGATAATAAATACGGTTTATGATACATTTGTATACTTATATGCTTTCTATTTTACAAAATCTTAACAATCAATCCTCCCAGGGCCAGGTTTGTTTAACTACTTTTTAAAATTATTATTTCTCTAGTTTATGGCCAACATGCCCTTCAAAAGGAGACCTAGAAGTATGACTTCCAGCCAACTATATACGCCGAAAAATATAAGCCGTTTTCGGCATATACGAGTATACTCGTATACAAGTGTATTTGGCTGGAAGCCACATTTTTAGGTCTCCGTTTGAAGTGAATTTTGACCCGAAAGCTAGAGAAATAAAAGTAGTTAGACAAACCTGGCCCTGGATTGTTTGTTAATTTTGTAAGATTGTGAGGAGAGGGATGAATATGTTTTATTTATAGTTCTATATTTCTAGGCCATATTCGATGATATGTTAGCTAGAATGGACAAAATAGTCGAAAGTGTTGACAGTTTGGGTTGAAAACTCCAGAGAGAGAGAGAGTTTTCAGCAGGCGAGTTAATTACCACAGCCGAGAGTGTTAATTCCTTCAAATATTTTTAATCCTCGCAAACTGATTACAGGAGTTGTCCCAAACATAAACCGAATGCTTTCTTTCTCCTCTCTACGTAATTTGTTGGAGTTTTACAGTTTGGCGTTGTCAGAAGTCAGGACCAAACGAAGCCAATCTAGGGCCTCATTAGTCTTCTGCTTCCCATTGTTGTTTCCAGCCGCTGATTGGATGTTGGATGGATCCCTCTCTGCCGTATAGCATCCATGTCTTGTACACGTTACTTATACTAACTTATTTATAGAACTGCGGTGAGCCAAAATGGTGAACCTGGGATAGAAATGGCTCAATAGAAGTTTAGAAGGGATCACAATGAATTCATTTAAAATTATCGGTTATATTTCCCAACAGTCTCATAAAATATTGTAGATACTTCAAAACGGTTCTTCAAAAATCTATTGGACAATTCAACCTTGATACTCTAAATTACTATGCCGATATAGTTGAATTTCGAATTAGACAATTGACAATTTAAAATATTTTATTGACTCTTACTCAATGGTTAAAAAAGCATTTCAGAGAAGTAAAAACAAAGGAATGATATTATTTGCAATTTGAGATTAAATATATATAGTTGTTCTAAGGGAAGGAGGCTCCTCCACCTTGTCCTTTCCCAGACAAAGACAGGATCTACCCAATCCTCTCTCAGCTTAAACAGTGAGATGGAACTTATAAATGCAATACTTGGTAGACGCCAGGATGGCCTGGGCATTGTCATCCAGGCCATACCTGAAGATCCAGATATGTAGGTCAGGGGGCGGCTGGATGATGGTGAAGGACTCCTGGATGAGAGACCTGACGCAGCGGCAGGACCAATGCCGATGGACCAGCGACAGAATTAGATAGAGACGACCATATTGTTTCATCTTTATCCACCAACATATGGCTGAATCAGTCAATAATATAAGAGTCCATCAATACCCAGTCTTCACACCAATCATTGCCTATCAATTTAATCACTGAAGCATCAATAAAGAATTCCATCATCGAACTAACTATCCACTATCGTTTACTTTCTACACAGGATCAAACACTTTATTGAACCTTTCCATTACATCAGACGTCGGATATTTCTATCAAAGGAATACAAAGATGTTAAGCGTATAGCAGCTAGTAAGGGTGATTTAGAATAAATCAAAAAATAAATTTGGACAAGTTGCCATACGGAGGGCATAGAGTGATCTTGATTAGGTCAGAAGAGAATCGGATTTCCAAAAATTTTAAAATCGTCTTCAGATCGGTACTTGCTAGTATAAGTCCGTTTATATTTGTATCTCCAAGATCTTTTAGATTTATTGGAGAATGTGCTTTTGTATGAAAAACATAGTAGCCAATATCTTGTAAATCGAAAATTTGGTTATTTTAAAAAAGTGTACATGGACTACATATATTCCTCTATCTAATATAAATCTTTCGTGGTGAAGTGCAAATGGGCAGAAAGCTTAATCAGTATTTCCCCACAATTGAGGATAGTACAAGACCACAATTGAGGATATTTCAAGACAAGATAGAGAAATGTACAAACTTGTTGCAGTAGTTCCATCACGGCCTCGAATAATGCAGTGACAATTAGAGTGACCTAATTGGCGAAACTCCTTGGAAAGTTCACCACTGATGAGCCGTGCCCTACTAAATTTATTTCGCATTGCAGTATAAAACTGGTGGAAATAATAAAAAAAGAAAAATATCACAAAAACGAACAATCCATAAACAATGACATCCTTTTTTTATATATATAGTTTCCTATTTCATCATAAAATGGGAGATAAAATACAATATTTCCCAATACACGACATCAATATAAAACAGTTTTGTTATAAATTTCATTTAATTAAATCCCTTTATTTATTCGGAGAGCTCTCAGAATGTATTCGACACAAAGTTAATCAAACCCCCCCGAGACCTTTCTATTTATTCAAACTTTAATAAAAATCGTTAGTCTCTCTTTTTAAATATATATTTGGAAACATTGAATTGATTTAATTTAAAAACGGATAAATCTGTGCTTTTTTTTTCTTTCTTTTCATCGAATATTTTCCTCTTTGTTGTCGTCAACTAGTTTTATTCGTTTGGTTTTTATTTAACCAATGTTGCGGGATCGATAAAATCTATTTATTTGTTTAATTACTTCGCTTTGTCTTCTCTCGCTCCCCTCTCTGTTGGCAATCTGGTAAATTCCTATTTGCATATATACTTAGAGCTATGTAAATTATTTTGATAAAATTGTAATTATATGAAAACTCCATTTAAAAAAAAATTAAATAGCATCATTATATATGGAAGTGAAAAACTTCAATTGAAACTTGTGTTATTAACCTGTGGAATATCTTTTAATAAAATAATATAAAAATACACTCATGGACACAACTTAAGAAGTTGTATCCTTTAGCATGTATAAATATTATAAGTATTATATCAACAATGAACTGAGAGATCCTGTACTTGTCTGGAAGAGGACAAGGTGGAGGAGCCTCTCTTCCTGAGAACAGCTTTTTATATTTTATCACTAAATTGTGAATTCTCAATAATTTTTGTAATTCTCATTAATTTTTGTATCAATTGATTAAGAGTGTCAATAAAATATTTTTTAATTAAAAAAATAGCATGTATATTAGTTTGAATTTTAAAATGGTGTTGAAATAGGAGAGACAAAGGAAATAACGATATATACAGAAGAAAAAGAAGAAAAAAAACAAGAAAGAGAAAGAGGGAAGCAAGAAAAACAACACAAAAAGAGTAGCAGTAAGAAAGTGAGGAGTGAGTGTCACTTGGCCTTCTTCTGAGATACGGACTTGTGGAAACCATAAAACGCCGTAGCAATATACTTATTCTGGGTCATATTGTCAATTATTGATGGAAGTGAAGCACAGAGTTGCCCAGTTTTGAGCATAAGGGTTCTTCTTTCTTCTTTCAGAGCATAGCAATAAAAAAATATAGTGAGTGATTTCATTTTTTAGCTTTGAATTACAGAAGGTACAAATCGGGTCCTCACCCTGCAGAGCATCTTGGATATATTGGTATTCAGACAATAACCCTGAAAGATATTTGATACCTAGTGATTTTATTGAAGACACACGAGATAACCGAGAGAGAGAGAGAGTGAACAAAATTAACTCTGTCTCCTTAAAAAAAAAAAAAAAACAGAGACCGGCGAAATTAAAGACTTGTCACTTACTTTAATTTTGTCCATGATTGTATTTGCACAGACCCTATTGCAACGAAAAAAAAAATGATAATGAGAGGGCATGTCTCATCAGTGGTGAACCCTTCCAGCGGTTTTCAGTAGGTTTATTCTTGAGAGAGACCCCTCTTTACTATTGTGTATTAAGATGTTTGGCTCATAGAGTGAGCATTTATTAAGGACTCTAAATAAAAATATAGTAAAACTCGAATAAATGCATCGAGAAATGCTCTTCCACAAATAAATAAACAAATACAACTGTTAGGAAACATTTAAAAGATAGTCATTTTAAAAATACCCCTAGCACACGTGATACAGGTCATGCTAATCATGGTGGTTAGGAATTGGCAACTGATTTTGCTCTATGTACACCCACCACATATCTAAACATGTGAAAAGCAGTTCGACTTTTGCACTTACAAGTGTGCCAGTACCCTGTTTGGCTACTTGCACTTGCTGGTGGGGCTGAACTTGGCAAGAATCGGGGGTCATTGGAGCCTTTTTTTTTATTAGAAAAAAGTTTCCAAGGCGGAATACGAACCCGGGTCGTCGCGATCAAAACCAACGGTTTAGATCACTCGTTCACTGACCCCCGGAGATAAACATAAATCTCTCTAGAATTGTGTAAATGTGAAAGAAAGTGTCTATATAGACTTTACTGCAATGATATCATGGGAGGACACGACTCATCAGTGGTGAATCCTCAGAGCTGTTTTTATTCAGTTAAATCTCCAGAGACCGCTATACTATTGTATCTAGGATTATCATATATGGCATCAATATTTCTGCAATTTTCTTTTCTAGACAACAACTTATACCGACCTTTTACTAAACACCAATTACCAGTAGCATAGGTTCACTAAATGCCCCATTCCACGAGAAGTCTTCAGAATTTATAGACTATAGAAGCTAAACAATACGCCTGGATAATAAATTGAGGAATTCGATGAGGTTCGCTACGACTAGAATCCAAGCCTTCTCAACAATCCAGCATTGCAGCAAGACCTATAGAAGAGTAAGTTTTAATTTCATAATTTACAACAACAAAAAAAAAAAAGAGAGTTGATATAATGTCTTAATAGAGAGATGATTGAACTTCTCAATACCTTATTGATTAAATTTACGCTCTTTAATTGAAAGAGTTATATTAGTGTTGTCGCGATAAGGATGACAGCCCTAGTTGCCTTTGAATCCAGATATCGAGGGACCACGTGGAGACAATTCCAAGCTGTAAAGGAGCTTCAGTAAGACTCCCGAGACTTCAGTTCCACACTGATCTTTATTAATGCAAATTTTTCCTTTTATCCTAACCTATTTACATATATTCCATAACACTATCGCACAAACAAAACAACAAATAGACAATAAATTTACATAATACCTACAATTTAGATGCGTCCGATACTAGCATATACAAAAAGAAATTAATTCTAATCTTATTTAACTAGAGTTTAACTTTTTTTAGCAATTTTATTAACATAAAAGACATTGTAAAAGTTAGGGAGTATAGTTTTGCTGAGTAAAAAATAGTTTTCTTGAGAAAACTTCTTTTCTACACTTTTACTTTTAAGTAAAAAGACATCTATCTCCATTTTAATAAATTAAACAAAATGGATTAGTGCGCCATCTTTTATCGGAAATATAAACTATTTGGCGAAACCGCTGGGAGGGTTCATCACTGATGAACCAGGCCTTCCCAATATTTTAATCATTGCAGTAAGGGCAGTAGAAATTGTTTTGTTTGAAAAGAAACATACGGGTTGTATAATAGTTTACATTTTAGTTTTAAACTACATCAAAACTGCATCTATTGATTAAATTTACACAATGCATTTCCCAGAACAATTATTTACCCAAACAATTGAAATAACATTACCCACCATAATTTTCTGTGTGTGGTAATTATAAATATTCATTATAAAAGTGCAGTAGGTATTTATTCTTGTGCGAAAAGGAGATTCTACATTTTTTAATAAATGTGTTGAAACTGCCTCTGTTAAATGTATTCAACATTCTCTATCGTGCAACTTCAGGTCATTGAATAAACCACTACACACACACACAAAAACCTTTATTAAGACACACAGGTCTTACAGAGGATTCTCCTTGAGGTTACAAGACGGAGAAACCCATGAAAATGGGAATATACAAAGGGGTAAAAATGGAGAAAGATTATATACACATGGTAAATATATACTGATTATTATTTTAATAATCCTATGGAAAATAAGAATATGGATTTGGAAAAAAAATTTTTTTTTTTAAAATATGGGTGGGAGAAGTGGAGAGCGAAAAGAGGAAAGAAAACAGGTATTTACATATGGAACATACATATAATGGAACAAATCAATTTAAGCTCTTCTGGTCACACAGCACAGGTGGACTATGGCTTTTTTCAAGAAATCTTTAATAAACCACTACACGAGGTTTGGCAAATTTGAACAAAAAGCCATAACTTGGGCAACAGGGTTTCAGGTTAAAACCCTCACCAATTTTGATTCGAATTTGTCAAAACTGGTATTGAAGCTCATCCATTGGTTTAAATATGTATATAATGAACACAGAAAAGATAAAAAAAAAAAGTGCATATAAACGAAAATATATTTAGTTTATTATGACCTGTCTAAGAAACGATCACTTGTGAAGTAGACAGTTGAAAGCTATTATTCAAAGATACATCTAAAGATCGAGATTGAAACTACTTTATTACACATATAAGGTTAAATATAATATTGAATAATATATTAATAAAAAGGATTATATATTGATACATATATGAATAATTAGATATAAATATATAAAAAAGAGAGCGAATAATGTGACTATTATAAACATACACGAGTATTGCTCTAATTAAAAAAAAATCCACCATTACATCATTATTCAAGTGAAAAATATATTCAAAAGGACTCTCAATAATTTTATAGAAGAGTGGTGAATCCTTCATACATTTTCACCAATCTGAGAGCATTCTGCCAGGCTGCTACAACAATTGCATTTTCCCTTCTGTTGATTTAGTCTTCACTTGAAGCTATCCTCATGGCAGAATGAGCTTAAACTATGAACTTGGCATTGGTTATAACGATTTACAGGTTGTCCAGAAAGAGTGCAGACAAAATTATTTGAACCATTTTCTACTCTAAATGAGAATAAAGTATCTTCGTTTAGTAAAATAAATGGTTTGAGTAAATATTGATTCTTCAGGCGTATCTTCCAAGACGCCTGATATAAACATTGAAGAATTACTTCTTAGTTGAAAACCAATTTGAAGACCTGTGTATCGAGACGTAATTTGAAAGACCATTTATTTCTCCCCATTTTCTCTACTCCTTTTCTGTATATAATGCTAAAGGTATTGATTGATTGAAGTTGAAAGACAGTCTTTAGAGCTCCATGTTATGATTTAACCAATATATTCTGCATTTACATTACTAGAAATATTTTTCAAACTCTCTAGCTCTTTAGAATGTTCCCATTAGTAAATGTTTATTTCTCTCCTAGCAGAGAGCAAAAGAAGCCAAACTAGATTCTCCATAGGACATTTGAATTATTTATGACACGCGTACGATTTTTTAAATAAAATAATTTTATATTGCCCTTACTTCTATGATGAGAGAGATATAATATTCTCTCCATATTGAGCACTTACAGTACAGGTAATTTACATTATGAGGATGGTACTGTAGGAACATCCTGTGGACCTTGAGCCTGACATGGCAGATGTGTTGAGGAAGTCAATAGGGACATCTATCTGATACTACTGCGGCCATTTGTGGAAAGCCACAAGGTGACAGAATCTATTTCATCTAGCGGCCGAAATCAAAATATCAAAAATTCAATACCTTTTAAAGCGATCAGTTTCTTTATTTAACGTCTTTTTTTTTTTGGCTCGAAATCTCTAAAGCTAAGCATTATTCAAAAAATAAATAATAAAGATATTTGATATTTTGATCTGCGACTGCTTTATAGACCATAATAGTGTTTAATTCTGATAATACAACAGTATCTATTTTTCTATCTACACTTGGGTATTACAACACCCAGGTGTTACAACCCATTCACCGTATCATATCACACTATACTCATATTGCACACAGCATCCTCTCACATTGATAGTACAGTTAGAGTACCGTCTCACACTTCCTATATATAAATGTATAGCACCCGTTCTCTTGAGAGAACCAACATAGGATACACTTCACCAAATTGTAAGCGTTTATTGAAAATAAATCAATTTCAAATTCAATACACACACTTATCAAGAAGCTCCTCTACTTACTTTATTTCATATCAATTTGATCAAGATTAGAGTTATCTTATAAAAAACACACACTTAGTTTTACGATGCATTAACACGCCATCTGTTATGAAAATTCGAAACTATTATAGACGCGTATGATTCTTTTTAAAAATTAAACAATTTCTACTGCCCTTTCTGCAATGGAAAACTTAATGGGAGGGCCTGGCTCATCAGTGGTGAACCCTCCCAGCGGTTTCACCAGTTTAATCTATCATACCGCTGTTATATTGCATTTTTCGACCTTCCTTTTTTAGTGATACGGATGCTAGACTCTTGGAATGGGTATTTTCGATGAACTATGGATATAAGCTTTGAGGACAGTAGAATTACATACAATTATAAATATATAATCGAAAATACCCATTCCAAGAGTCTAGAATCAGTATCACTATAAAAGGAAGATCGAAAAATGCAATATAACAGCGATATGGTAGATTAAACTGGTGAAACCGCTGGGAGGGTTCACTACTGATGAGCCAGGCAGTAGAAATTGTTTTATTTTTAAAAAGAATCATACGCGTCTATAATAGTTTCGAATTTTCACACTTAGTTTTATTTATAACATTTACATAGCTCGAGAAAGCTAACATTTTATGAATAAAACAAATGTTAATGTTGAAATTTCTTTATTTTCAACATCATACTTCACCATACTACTAGCTATCTCTAGACTTGTGTGTTAATACAGACATGTTAACGGACCGACTTTGTTTCAGTGATAAAAGCATGACAACTTTTATCAAGTTTGATATTTTACACCGATAGAAATATGTGAATCATTAATTTTTTAAGAGTTCTAATACAGCCAAATCTCTCTTTAGCGACCCCTCTGATAAGTGGCCATCTTCATAAAATAAAAAATGGCTTGAACTGAGAGCTCTACCTTAAACTTTGGTGAGAAAATCTCTATAAGAGACCAGGAGAGAAGAGTATTTAAGTTTTTTATGTTACACTATGATCTCTGAGATTCTAAGATATAATTTAGGCCGACTCTATCTTCAACATAACCACCCCCTATGTTGGGGACCAAACCGATCTTGTCACAGGTCTAGAGCACGAACTTTCTTTCCTAAAGATAACAGACGTTTAGAGTTTAATTACCAGAACGTGCGCATGCTTCAGATTCTATCATCTCTTCTGTGATGGAAACATCAAAACTGCAAAATCTTCCTACCTCAGAGCCAATGATCAACGAACAAACGACTTGTTAAAGTTACCAATCAATACTCAGGCACCTATACCTTGACATAGAACCAATGTTCCAATGTTTTTCTTACCTATAAACAGCAATCAATATTCAAGCTCCTATACCTTGACATAGAACCAAAGTTCCAATGTTTTTTCTTACCTATAAACAGCAATCAATATTCAAGCTCTTATACCTTGAAATAGAACCAATGTGACAATGTCTTTTCGTACCTATAAACAGCAATCAATATTCAAGCTCCTATACCAATCCACCCTGCCAGTGAGTCGCTGTAACGTCGGAAATAAACAACTTTTTAAGGAATAGTTGATATGTCTATATCCTTTTAAAACAACCTCCCAACCAGCAAAAGATTGTCAACAATATTTATATAACATTCGAAACAGAAAATAACCTAGCTCTTAGGTTTATTTCCGAGAAAATATTGTGTATGATTTAGTTTGGCGTATCCCGGGGATAAACATAAACAATTTTACCAATAATAAAATTGATACGATATATATCAATCGAAATAATTGCAAAAAGTTTCTTTGTGAATTTCATGCCTCCTTCATTGCGTATTAAAGATCCAGTTAAAAATCATTTTTGCTATAAAATGGTACTTGCATTTATAAATAAGCTTTTATAGGCGAGAATAATAGGATGCTATTCCTAAAAAATAAATAAATAAAATAAAGAAACTTTTTGCAATTATTTCGATTGATATATATCGTTTAAATCCTTTGCAATTATTTCACAATCTAATAAAATTAATGCATCGATAATTCAAACTTCAGTGAAAACACTAATCAATGACAATTCAATATTCCTCCATGTTGAACTGGGGCTTCCAGTGCATGTTGCAAAACAACGTAACAAGTATTGTTCATTGCATTCACTTGCTTTCAATGTATAACAGCATTAACACGCAGGATGTCTTGTGGAATTTTATTTTTATTACAAATTGATCTTTTATTGATTGGTTCTGAGTTCAATACATCGATCACTGACTGAATATATTAAGTATTCGAGAATCTTGGAGTAGTATGGATTTGTTATTGATGGAATCGCATAAATAGAGGCTCTTTGTGATATTGATTGAGGAAAAATTGATACCAGATTATAGATCCGCTCTTCACAATCTCTCTTCTTCCTACTACTTCTTCTACTCTTGTTCGGCGGTACATGTGCTAAAATTGGAACGATACAGATAAGATTACCATGGCCTCTGGATGACACGCAAAATCGTGAAGCGTTCTTCTTTCTACAGTTCTTAATCAAAAGACGTTTTCCACTATTTTGAATATTTTCCACGAAAGCCTCTCATAAATATATAAATAATTTGGACAGCGCTGTATGCGTTTACAAGGGCGTCGGGAACAAGTATCAGCGCCTAGTCCTTGAATCTTTGGTCTCGCACTGCACGCCCAGTTTCAACCGAAAAATCGACCTCCCACCCCAATACTCCGTGTTTTACCTCGCCAATCCCCCCAGCTGAACTATTTACCTACTTTATTTTGGCTATCTTTCATGTCCATAGTTTTAAAATATTGCCAAGTTGTAACCTGAAGAAGGGCATTCTTGCCTGAAAGCTTGTTTTTTACCATTAAAAGAAAATCACCACGTTTTTATCGCCTTCATTTCAAATATAGAGAAAAGGAATCATAGCTTATTCTGTGATTTGTGTGGTGGCCAAATCCAGGACAGATTGGCCAATATAGATTTTACAGTTCCCTACTACAAGGTAAAAAAATTATAAACAATCACATTTATCAAGGAAACAATACTGATTTCCAGAAATGTTTCACTACCCTTTTGTCTCCAGTAAAAACTTTTTCAAATATCACCAAATCCATATAACTATTGTGAAAATAAGAATTGAAATGAAAGATAAAGATGTTAGCTAGATTTTTTCTAATGCCTATATGTTATACGCTAATAGATTTATAATGTAAACATTTTTGAAATTTTATCTTCTTCTTTGCTCTTTTTGGACTTCTAATTATCCACATGTATATAAGACTATATTTCTTTTAAAATGCTTTCTGTGTTTGCGATATATATTAGAGGTGAAACAAATTTAGCATATGTGTATGATATTGTAAGATAAAACATTATATATATGATTCATTCAACAGAAAAAAAAAATTCTTTCTTTTAGATTTAAAGCTATCAAACAATTACAGAAATCCTTGTAAAATACAATTGTTAAACACAAATAGATATGAAATTTGAAAAGCATCAATCAATAACCTAATCTGTTTGTATTAAAAGAATATTAATATTTTTTCCCTTAAATATGACTTCTTTTTTTGGTAGGTTTTACACCGAGAATCATCTGCATATGCAAATTATACTAGAATATTCATGGTGAGGTGAGAGAAATTATTATTAGCTTGTTTTGAATACATGAGTATTTTTTGCCAATGCTATATGCAGACGTAACCTTTTTGAAGAAAATGCAATCAAATCAATTTAAATCACAATTTGCTTTAATTGGGCTGACATATAAGATTGAAAAAAAGTAATACCTGACTTATATATAAAGCGTGAAGAATAAAGAAAATAAAAGATAACGTATTTACCTATATACAAAAAGATTTGTGCCGGCCAAAGTATAACAGTAAGTTTATATATAATGCAGAGCGGCGCTATATGGCGGACGACTTTACAGAGTTGTTCTATAGAACAAATAATTCAAAATTGAATTTACAAATTTATATAACATATATATATTTATTAAAAATAAAGAAGGCATCTCCTGACCAAGAGCACATGTGCTTTTTAATCAAGACCTGCCCCACTTATCTTTTATTTTTTTCTATTGTTTTTTCATATATATTTATATGAAAAAATGAAAGAAAAAATAAAAGATAAAAAGATCAGGTGTTGAAATGAAAAATAAAAATGGCATATCCTGACCAGGAGCACATGTGCTTTACAGAAGACAGAGCGCCATCTGGTGGAACAGAAATCAACTAAACATTGATTTAGCCTGTTCCGTGATATTTGGCCAACCCAATTTCTTGATAAATCAAGAAAAGCCATCCACGAACGCGTTTTGCGTTTTTGGCGCTCGTCAGCGTGGAGTAGGCTGTACCACTGCGACCAAAAATAATTTTTGGTCCCAGAGGCTTCTTGAAAAACCAAGAAATGGGTATTTAAGGCCAATATGTTTATTGTTACCATGTAACCATATATTGGGATATATTTTTCTTATACATTCGAGAGTGTAGAGGAACTCGTGGCATTATATATATAAGTAGAATTAAATATAATTTATATGAAAGATAGATGTATTAGAGAAGGAGTAATGATAATTAAAAACAAACTCTACTATAAACTATACTCTCAATTCGACATCAACATTTTCTATAAATTTCTTTAAATATTATAAAACCTTTATATATATATATAGATAGAAAATTTGCCGGGAGGAAATTGATCCATAGAAGCATAGGGCGCCTCTCTTTTTGACGTTTATTTTGACGGGGGAGGTGCCCTATGCTTCTATATATATATTCTTATTTATATTTTTGTGTATATATTTTAAATTTTAGCCCCAGAGTTGTAAATATTTTATATATCGTCACGTGAAGGCATCGCGTGATAAACCGAAGCAGTTTAAAAACAAGAAAAGCCCTGAAGAAGTTAGGCGTACAGCCTATTGAAATATTGGAATTTTGTATTAAATAAAATGTTTTGTTTTATTTTAGATCCAAAATATGCCTTTTAATTAATATATATATATTAGATATATATATATAAGCAAAATTTGATTATTATCAAAGATCTGAAAATGAGCGTTTTGATCAGTTATGATGAAAAGATGCATTATTTTTATGCATTTAATAAATGCATTCATTAAAAAGGAGAGAGGTGTTTTTTTGCACATATAAATATAATATACTTCAAACAACCCATGAACGACTCATTAGATGAGTGAACATATTCCTGAACGACCATTCTTATAAAATAAAAAAATTCTGTTGTAAACCAACTTCCAATAAATGACTTCCTCGAGAAGAGAGACTGTAACTATTGATGGTCTCTCACGGGAGTTTCAACTGTAAAATAACTGTTCATAATTATAAAAACAACAAGACAAAGCCTTTATTAGGGACACTCGTCTCATACAGTATTGTCCTAGTTGGGTAAACAGAAGCAATATGTATCTACAGAAAGTGGAGAATAACATCAATCCTTCCTTACGCTGGGTCGTTCTCCTGTGTTACGCCTTTTTGACTGTGCTGTCACCCAGAATTTGTAAAGAGCCAATGTATTGGTCCTGTCTTTCACTATTTTTGCCACAATAAACCATATTAATATATACAGTTATCAGCGTCATAATCAATTCTTTCTTAATCAATTCTGTCACCGTTTGCTTTGTGAATGGAATAAATACCCAAATATGGCCATTTCTCATAACCACCGGTGGTTCAGTGGTAGAATGCTCGCCTGCCATGCGGGCGGCCCGGGTTCGATTCCCGGCCGATTCATTTTTTTTTTTACAATTTTTAAAACTCATTTAAATATTATACAAGAATGACATCCACGGCGCCAATTTATAATTGTAACGAATAGTATTTGAATAAAAGCATTTAATCGGGTAAAACCCGGGCGTTGCCCGTGTCATTCGGCTAGTTATTCATAATTATCAACTATACCGTTGGATTCACAATTTCCTATTGTTTAAACTAACACATACATGATCATCATAGCCCTCTCTACCGATGGAAATTGCGACTAATTTTAACGCTACTTATTTCATTATTTAAACTATCTAACAATCCCTTTTAACTGTATACAATGAGAAAACATAATGAAAGGACCATGGCTCATCAGTAGTGAACCCTATTAGTGATGAGCCATGCCCTTGCATTGTAGTTTGTTCTAATCACAGTAGGGTCTGTAGCAATAGTTTTAATTATGACAAAAAGAGCTTTAAAAAGTATCCACCATTATTAATATTTCATCATTCTAAAAGTACAATATTGTTACAAATATTTTCCTAGTAAATTATATTATAATATTATAGAGAGAGATAATTTAAAAAAAGAATGAAATGTAAAGCCCCTCTAATTCCATTCTACCGAACTAGGGGGATGAAGTAATCCAAGAGGAAAACGGCGACAAGGAGTAAATCCTCCATTTAAAGCCTATAAATAAATTGAATAATTTCCTCGGTGCACAAGGAAATCCACTCTGGACTAGCAACCAGGAGATTGCGGGGAAATTGGGAAAAATGGAGGTTTGGATCGATTAGGTTGTGGTGTGCGGAGCTGAATTAATGCCGGTGGATAGTATTCTGGAGGGAAACATTTCACATGAAGGTATTTTTCGGCATTCTATCATATCACCTCTGTTGATTGTAGACTTTGGATTCCCATGATAATCGGTTGATGAAGGCATCGCGTTAAATGCTTGTGCATCCTTTTGGACGTTGAAGCTGATTAGAGCAACGATTCAAACCCATTTCTACAAAAGTCGTCAGCATTGCATAATTACAGAACATTAATTTCTTCAAATAACTTCGGCCAGTAAATCTTTTTATTGTCTCGACATTTCGACAAAAATCTTTTGTCCTCGTCAGGAGCGAACAAAAATTAATTTCTAACGCTTTGCCTAATGTTTTAATTTTTGTTCGCTCCTGACGAGGACAAAAGATTTTCGTCGTAACGTCGAGACAATAAAAAGATTTACTGACCGAAGTGTCTTTTATTTGAAGAACTGTGAATGCCGGCAAGGCAGCCTCTATCTTTACGATACAGAACAATAAGTTAAATAACTTAAGAGCAGTTGATATGCCTATATTTTTATACATTTGTATTAATAGTAAGTAACCGCATTTATTTACACTCATGCTATGCATTTATTTACACTCATGCTATGCATTTATTTACACTCATGCTATGCATTTATTTACACTCATGCTATACATTTATTTACACTCATGCTATACATTTATTTACACTCATGCTATGCATTTATTTACACTCATGCTATGCATTTATTTACACTCATGCTATACATTTATTTACACTCATGATATGCATTTATTTACACTCATGCTATGCATTTATTTACACTCATGCTATGCATTTATTTACACTCATGCTATACATTTATTTACACTCACGCTATGCATTTATTTACACTCATGCTATACATTTATTTACACTCATGCTATGCATTTATTTACACTCATGCTATGCATTTATTTACACTCATGCTATACATTTATTTACACTCATGCTATGCATTTATTTACACTCATGCTATGCATTTATTTACACTCATGCTATGCATTTATTTACACTCATGCTATGCATTTATTTACACTCATGCTATGCATTTATTTACACTCATGCTATGCATTTATTTACACTCATGCTATGCATTAGTCTCCTATGAGATGCTGCCTAAAACATTGCTTAACCCAGTCTTTCCTGGAGAGGTGGTCTCTTATCAGACTCTGTCATGTTAGGCCTAGTCGTGAGATGTATTTCCATCGAAACATTCTCTGATGAAAGACCACTTACAGGAGAGAGGAGCCCGGTTTAGTCATGTTATTGGCTAAGTCTCTCATGGGAAACTCTAATGTACTTTTACATAAACCATAATTTATATTTAGAATCATTTCTACTTTCAGATTGGTTGTTCAGCATCAACTTAGTTGATTTATTTTCAGAGTAGGTCTTCATTTAAGGAAGTATCCCGAATAGCTTGCTACTTTTAAACACGCTCCAGGAATCGGGGAGATGGGAAGCACTGAATGCATAACAACAATTTTTAATAATTTATTTACACTCAATTTCTATGTAATATAAGATAAAATAAAAATAAAGTGAAAATGATAAAAAAGAGAATATATACATTAATTTTCTTTAGCAGGGGAAGCAAACCTTATAAGAGTCCCTCCTCCAGACATGAAATGGGTCTTCCCGAACCTCATTTCCAGACTGAAGAAATACTTATACAGGGTACGGCAGCTAGTTGAGAACAAAATGATGTCCATGGTAAAAATGAATAGACAATGGAAAATTAACATTTATTACGCATTAAAGTTGCATATAGATGAACACATACAACTAAAGGAAGACATCATTCAATGAACCCGCCATCAGCCGCAATAACGGCTTCTATACGTTGTCGAAACCTACTGCAAGCAGTAATGAGATGGGTCTTGGGAATGTTTGCCGTTGCATCCACTATAGCAGCTTTGATAGCTGCAACAGTGTTGTTGGGAATGACTATTGGAGTTCCTCTCAACCACGCCCCACACGTAATAGTCCAGCGGATTGACATTACGTTAGGTGTGATATGGTCGTGAAGATTCTCGGCCATCCATTCTTGGGTTATTCTCGCTGTATGAGATGTATGAACGTATAGAAGTTTTTATTACCGCTGATGGCGGGTTCATTGAATCATTTCATTCTTTAGGTGTATGTGTTTTTCTTTATAAAACTTTAATATGTAATAAATGATCTTTTTCCTTTGTCTATTCATTTTTGCAATGGACATCATTTTGTTCTCAATTAGATGCCGCACCCTGTATATATCCTTGCGATATCATCTAAGTTTTCCCCTTCTCTATCGAATAAAAAAAGGGCATCTCCTGATATTGAAACTGAAAGTATCTGATGGATTACGCCATTTATCGGAATAAATACCAACAATTCGTTGTTTTTTAAAACACTTTTACAGAATACATGTTGGCTAAATAATTTATATATCTTAATAAATCAATAAAAAAACAACCACCTACGCCTTTCAGGCTGTTGGCCCTCATCAACGTCGTGCAAACTATACCTCAACGACCAAAAAAAGCTGGTCCTACAGGTTTCCTGAACAATCAAGGAACAGCTATTACAGCCAAAAGTACGTGAGAACGCAATAGTATGATAAAAAAGAGTACTAGTACCTTCAGCTGACGATCAGGAGATGTCATTGTACTATCATCTATTTATTAGCTTGATTGTCTTTATATAATTTTTCCTGTATATAAATATCATATTACCATTAAAGTACTATTACTTTTTGATTGCATGTATCCTATATTTCTGCTTGGAGAATCTGTATAAGACTAAAAGGTCTTTAAGATGTAATAAATGATATTTTTCCTTTTTCTATTCATTTTTGCAATGCTATCATTTTGTTCTCAAATAGCTGCCGCACTCTGTTTATATTCTTGCGATATCATTTGAGTTTTGCTCTTCTCTATCGCGAATAAAAAAGGGGCATCTCCTTAATGAGTCTTAATAAAGCTTTTTGTTGTTGTAGTAATTGTATTATCTGATCCCGTACCATTTTACATTTGAACTGTCTGTCCTTCTATTCCTGTAATGTGGTCCAAATGTGTTAATATCTTTGACTCTCAAATATGTCTATGATATGTCAAATGTCCTAGTGGGGATTATATAGTTTTACGAGTTTTACGTATTAAAGAAGTTAGTTTTTAGAGGGCTTTAACTCATCTTTTTTTCATTTTCTTTATAAATTACCTTCCTTTGCGAGGGATAGTATCTATGTCCAATTTTATCTTGAATGCTAAATATAAATGGTATGGAGTAAAACTATTTTTAAAATCATTTATCGGAAATTCTCTTCATATGGAGAATTAAAAACGTCAATATATGCAAGTAAGTAGCGTGTATATAAGGATTAAAATTGCATATAGTGCACCTATTATAGTTTTAAAAGGCAAGGTCAGAAACCCTGAATTTAAAATACATGATCGATACATATACTTGCTGTAAATAATTTTTAAACTATATGAAAGGTTGAATGTGTATGCATCTTGGTACAAGTTGCGTCTGAACGGATAAAGCAATATTTCTGAAATACCATTTACCTATTTTTTAAGGTATAAAAAGTACAATAAGCAAAATTTTAAATAATTCGTATTGTATGATAAATAAAATGCGAATTCCTTCAGTTCCATAAAATACCTGATAATCGAATTGAAGTGGCATCTTGGAGATTGACAGTCGAGCTGACTGGTCTCTAGGCGTCAATTCGGCTAAATGCCCTGCCTTATATAATAACACCTTTCATGAGTCACCCATCTGACTGCCTTTATAAAATGATATTAAAAAGAATAAACCAGATATATCGCAACCTTCCAGTAGAAACTATTTCCAAGAGAAACCAGGAGTATCTATTAAGAAAAAAATAAAAAAGGCGTCCCCTGCTTGTGTAACTAAAAGTTGCTGATAGCTTGCGCCATCTGTCAGAATAAATATCAACTATTAGTTGATAACTTTAGTTGCACGATCTGGAGATGCCTTTTTTCTCAATTTATCCACCTGATTCCCCAGTACAATTTCATTTTTGTACTATTTTTTCATTGGAGTATCTGTATCTTCAGAGAGGGTCATTATGAGGAGGTTCACTACTATATGCATAGTGGAAGAAGCCATTAAAACTTACATTGAAGTCCCGCTCCACAATTCCCAACCACAATAAACACACCGGCGGACTACATTCAATTTAGACGATCCCTCTCTCTCTCTCTCTCTCAAATTCCATTTCCCCTCCAACTTCATCCAGTTCTAGGCGTTTACAATTTCCTCGCCATTGATTTTCTACCGGGCACTTATCTTATTGAAGGCACGTACAGCTCGCAATTCAATTACACTTTCTTCCTCCCCGGGCGGGACGTTTGTCCAGTCTGTTGGCGGCGTAGTCTTCTTTCTCTCTCTTTCTCTTGATACATAACATCGTTAGAAAACAACGGACGTGCGGAGCGAGCTACTTGTGAGAATTTCTCTTTACCCAACAATATAATAGAGGACATGGAATTCAATTCCTTCCAACATGGCTAGGTACAATGTACCATTTAAGGATATCTATTTGATTGTCTTTTTCAAATCTAATTACAACTAAAGTCTATTTTCAAACGTTTAATTTACTTTCCATACTAAACCTTTATGGATTCTAAGGGTAAACCTGCCAAGAGAGATCTCCCATAGACAGAGATGCTGCTAGACTCCCCTGGATATGGTCCTACATCAGAGATTGGATTTAAACAGCAAAAGAATATATATATATTTTTAATTTTATGACGGAGGTCGCTTATGAGAGGTTTAAGTATCTCTTTGTGCTTCAAATGATCAAATCGTCAGAAAATATTCTGAAGTTCAAATTTTTACAGTTAACTAGCAATAAGTATATTTTATTGTTTTTGTTTTATATCGGGTCAATTTTTAGAGCACAAGTCCCTTTGACGAGCTAACCATAAATACAAGTCTCTGGTGTCTCAACTCTGTGGTGCTGGCCCGTAGATCTCCCCATCGCCTGTTATAAGGTCAGAGATACCTTTGGACGGTCAAATGTGAATTTTGAACGTTGTCGTATCTCTTAAAACAACAACAAAAAGCTTTATTATGACCATTTGGTCTTATACTGTCAAATTATATTGACAATCATAAACAGTTTTACGCTTCTCAGTTTTTATCGGGAAGAATGTTGTTTTCGTTTGTTAGGTGAACTGATCTCTCACGCCTTCTCATTGGACGAATGTGGCCATGTTTGTATATAAGAGGGGGCTAAGGGAATGCGCGAGGCCAGTGTGGTGGATTATTGTGTGGAGACGCTTATAGTGTTCTTGGTGTGTTTTATCCGGGTATGGTGATTTCCTTACATACCTGTATAACCCCGGTCCGATCCTTATCAGCGCTGCAATAAAATCTAAGTACTGGTTTTGTTAAAAATAATCGAGTGGTTTTATTTACGTCCTTCCTTTTTGTTTTGTTGTATTTCTCTGTGAACACTTTTTCTATGTGTTAAGTTACGTTTAATTCAGGCCCTAGTTTTTCCTTGTGTGTAAACCGTACAAAGTAACCTTTGTCAATAGAGATCTCTTAACTGAAATAAAAGGTCTGGGTAATATAGCAGCTCGCGAGTGTGTGAGGGAAAGATATAGAGGAGGTTGGATAGGCATTGTAGGGAATTCCTCAACACTATGCTAAATATTGTTAGAATATATAGAAAATACAAATTTTTGAATACACTCATAGACAAAACTTGAAGATGTGGAAAATCTTTTGCCACCCGTCATCTTTTTTTTTTTTTTTTTTAGGAAACGGAGGCAATGTTGTTCACACTTGGTTATCTCGTGTGTCTTCAATAAAGGTGACTGTTCTTCAAATATCTTTCAGAGTTATTGTCTGAATCTCGATATACATTCTAAAAGGTAAAACTTCCTCAAGTTTTGTCTCCATGAATGTAAAGTGTATAATTATATATTATATATAGATATAGTTAAAATATTTAACACTATCATTGTCTCCATTTTGTCTTTTAATGTATGTATATATAATTAGTTATATCTTGTTATTTCATTTTTATATTTCGACTCGTGTGTGTTGAATTTATGGAAAAGTGTACAGGTAAAAACTTGGCTTTAGTTTGAAACAGTTCACTCTTCCTATTGTTATTTTCTCAATGAGAAGGTAAATGATACTCACCCGAAAGGTCGTGAAAAATAAGTAATCTCAGCTAGTCGAGGTAGCTTTCAGATAGTGAGTTTGAGAGGCGCGGTCGGGCGACTGCCATCTTCAATATAAAACAATAGCTTCAAAATCAAATTTTACTCAAATAAATTTATATATATCTTTACGATGTTTTTTCAAAATTATATTTATAAATATTCTATATATCCTTTGTCAATATAAAATGAGTGGAAGGTTATAATATTTTAACCTAAAATATCTTTTTTTATATCGCTAAACACCTGTTTGTCTTTGACGTATGCTGTGGAGAAAATATTTGGAGGAGAACTTGAAAAAAATTCCAAATTTTGACAGCCAGTTAACCCGGGATCAAATACAGCATTAATCAGTTTTATATTCATTTTTATTTATAAGTAGATAAATTGCATTAATGATGTTTACTTTTACAATTCCAAAACAACCATTGAGTACATGAAAACAAACGGGACTTTGGTTCTTTGTAAGTTGAACTGCATTATTTATGTGTAAACATGAACAGTAAAAGCCTTTTCTAAATAACACCACCATGGTCATCATGAGCTATACCATATATTCTTGTATACTTGGAATAGGTGTATGTATATCATATGTACCTAGGTTTGTGCAGAGTAAATATAAATTATATAAAAATATTTACAAATACAAAGATCGCCTCTCCCGTCAAAATAGACGTCAAAGCTAGACGCCATCTATTGACCGTCGTCGCAAACTAGCCGCTTCGGGTCGGTGACAAAGTCACAACACTAGCTTTGGCAAACTGAGAAGCGTCCACCTAGAGACAAGACCTATCAAAGTATTGTACACCGAAACACTAGTACTGCCATCTATGTGAAAATGTCCTGATGGAAAATGTTGTAGCTTGGATAATCTTCCATCAGTAGAATCCGACACCGTCTGGCCTAATTATATAATTACCCAATTATTTATTACAATAATGAACACCATGGCAGTTTCCAAAGTAGTCTTCATTATAATATACTCTACTCGATAAAATAGACTATTTTCTTTTGAAATTCTCATTAAATTCAACGATTTGATGAGTAAGAATTCGCCTTGTGTTGCATTGAAATGTTAGGACTTTGCTGCTTATCAACAAGGCAAGAAACAATGCTGATGGTTTCCTATGACCGAAGATGCTTATGGCAGAAATCAAATTTCATTTCAAACTGGGTAGCTTGGAGGATCTTTGGTTCTGAGGCGCTGGACGTTCACCAGAGACCTTGAGACATCGTCCCACGAATGCTCCGTCATCAAACCTTGACCAGGATCTTCCTTCTTTGTTAATATTAGCTTCAGTTCAAACATTTGACATGTTGAATTTTACATTTGAAACTCCAAGCCTTCAGAGCCATAACTGACAAGAAGAAAATTGGATCCTCAGAATTTTATCATCTCGAAGAATTGTGAGGGACATCGCGTCTTAGCTTTTGGAAGCCTGTTTTCTCAATCGTGTTAGTATTGTTCAAATAATATCTTCGAATAACCTTCGTTTGAAGTGAGTAGTCTTATACAGTACTGGATACTCAACCACTCTCCGCTCAGTCCGCCGTGTAGTGCTATCCCATAACTGATCCTTCAGGACATTTTATCGTCAAGGATTTCCTCAGCTTGACGCATCAGTGAATGGTTGAATATTTGAACGCGGCCTCGACAAAGGGTAACCTGATCACCTTCCGGGATTGTTTTATCAATGCTTCGTTTGTTCGGAGCTATATGTTTGTTTAATTCAATTTTCCAAATCAAGGAAGGCGTACAGACATAAAATGTATCTGCAAAGACGTCGGTATCGTAACTCAAAGAGTGTAAATATAATCTTAGAGGAAAGAGTCATAATTTGGAAAATTACAAAACTCAATATATCATAGCCTCACCGGGACACTTTCCTGGTATCAAGATCTCACGAGGAAACTGCGCTGTTTTCAAAACTTTGAAACTGTTCTGGGATCAAAACTTTACTGAAAAAACTGTTCTGGGATCAAAACTTCACTGTGAAACTATTCTGATGTTAAAACCGTACTGTGTAAATGTTTTGATATCAAAATTTTACTGTGAAACTGTCCTGGATTCAAAACCTTACTGTGAAACTGTTCTAGGATCAAAACTTTACTGAGAAACAGTAATTGTATCAAAACGTTACTGTAAAGCTGTTCTGAGTTAAAAATTATAATGGAAAACTGCCCCGCTATTAAAAACTTACCGGGAAACTGTTCTGGAATTAAAACATTACTGTGAAACTGTTCTTGTGTCAACACTTTAATGTGAAAAACTGTCCTGCGATCAAAACTTCACTGAAACTGCTTTGGTGTTAAAACCTTAACGGGAAACTCCCCGATATCAAAATTTTACTGTGTAACCTTCTGGAATCAAATATTTACTGTAAACTGTACTGGTTTTACAACCTTACTGTTAAACTGTTATGAGATCAAAACTTTGCAGTTGAACTGTACTAGTTTCAAACCCTTACTGTGAAACTGCTCCAGTGTCAAAACTTTACTGAGAAACTATCCTGGGATAAAAACTTTACTGTGAAACTGTTCTGGAATCAAAACTTTATTGTAAACAGTACTGGCTTCAAAACCTTACAGGGAAGCCGTTTTGATGTCAAAATACCTTCACTGTGAAACTGCTATGGGATAAAAAATTCACTGTAAAAGTGTTATGAAATCAAAACTTTACTGTTAAACTGTAATAGTTTCAAAACCTTGCTGTGAAACTGTCCTGGGATCAAAACTCTACTAAGAAACTATTTGGGATCAAAACCTTACTGTGAAATCTTTCTGGGATCAAAACTTTATTGTGAAACTGTCCTGGGATCAAAACTCTACTAAGAAACTATTTGGGATCAAAACCTTGCTGTGAAATCTCTCTGGGATCAAAAATTTATTGTGAAACTGTTCTGGGATCAAACTTTCTTCTATTAGGCCACAGTCGGTCCCTTCGCGTTGGAATTTTTGTTCCAGATCTTCTAAGACGTCCTGAAACTCAGCAGTGAAAATCGACATCAAAAAGTATACAAGCCTCATTATTCACCATTATGTAGTTCTTTGTAGCCACAAAATATAGTCAAAATTCGGTCGCCTCTACCTCGCCAGTAGCAACTTCTGGTGCTCCAACGTCCGTCAAAACACCTTTCTGTTCATTATATAACGAAAGGAATTTGTTGATTATTTCTTCAGTAAGTTTCAGAAGTCTGCAAGATGAAAGTAAACGTAAACAGCAGTAACATTCTGTAGAGTGGTAATTTGAAAAATGTATTGGTCCCATGGCCGAACTTGAACGTATATCAACAACTCTCTCCTGTGGCTTTTTTGATGCCATCTATTGAGACATTGGACCACGACTAACACACTAAGCACTGTTTCTGGAGAAGGCCTAACAATATCATTATCCCCCAAGTTAACTGACTTGTTCAGTGCTGCAGCATCTGCAGACCTATCCATCTTGTGTGGGGACAAGAGCGCACTACCTTCTTCCAGTCGGCGTCGGGTTCTAGGTGGATTTGGTGAAGAGTTTGGTTTCATCATGTTGGCATACAGCCTCAAAACTGTTCTGGATGTTCTAAACATCATCGTGTTCTCTTATATCCCCAACACTGTGGTACCACATTGTTCCTACCGGCTGCCTGACTTCTGGCCGTGTCTAAGGGTTGTCTGAATCTATTTATTACAATCTTTTGTTGTCCCTATACCTGAATATCCCTATACTTTTCTCTTGTTACTTCAAAATACTTGGAACATTTTTGTTGTCCCTATTTCCACTTATCTCTTGTTACTTCAAACTACTTGTTATAATATTTTGGTGTCCCTATCCTTAAATATCCCTATACTTTTCTCTTGTTACTTCAAACTACTTGTAACAAGATTTTGTTGTTCCTATCTCTAAATATCCCTATACTTTTCTCTTGCTACTTCAAACTAATTGTTACAATCTTCTGTTACTTCTTTCTATTCCAATATATATACCCACTTATCTCTAGTTACCTAAAACTACTTGTTGCAATATTTTGTTGTCCCTATCTTTAAATATCCCTATACTTTTCTCTTTCCACTATAAACTAATTGTTACAATCTCTTGTTACCTCTATTCCAATATATATACCCACTTATCTCTTGTTATCTCAAACTACTTGTTACAAGATTTTGTTGCCCCTATCTTTAAATATCCCTATACTTTTCTCTTTTCACTATAAACTAATTGTTACAATCTCTTGTTACCTCTATTGCAATATATATACCCACTTATCTCTTATTATTTCAAACTACTTGTTACAAGATTTTGTTGTCCCTACTTTTCTCTTTTCACTATAAACTAATTGTTACAATCTCTTGTTACCTCTATTGCAATATATATACCCACTTATCTCTTGTTATCTCAAACTACTTGTTACAAGATTTTGTTGTCCCTACTTTTCTCTTTTCACTATAAACTAATTGTTACAATATCTTGTTACCTCTATTGCAATATATATACCCACTTATCTATTGTTATCTCAAACTACTTGTTACAAGATTTTGTTGTCCCTATCTTTAAATATCCCTATACTTTTCTCTTTTCACTATAAACTAATTGTTACAATCTCTTGTTACCTCTTTTCCAATATATATGCCCACTTATCTCTTGTTATCTCAAACTACTTGTTACAATATTTTGTTGTCCCTACTTTTCTCTTTTCACTATAAACTAATTGTTACAATCTCTTGTTACCTCTATTGCAATATATATACCCACTTATCTCTTGTTATCTCAAACTACTTGTTACAAGATTTTGTTGTCCCTATCTTTAAATATCCCTATACTTTTCTCTTTTCACTATAAACTAATTGTTACAATCTCTTGTTACCTCTATTCCAATATATACGAGGTGTGTTCAAAAGGTATCGCGACTTTTGAATTTTCGCTGGTTACGTATATTCGAATTTCGATCTTTTTGTGGCTTTATGTTGGTACTCATCTCTCTCACTTATGCCGACAAGCTCGGCCATTTTGAATGTTCACTTAATTGTTGACAGCTGCTTTGCTTGCAGGTGTTTTGGATCGTCTTTGATTTTTACCTATTAAAAAAAAAATGGATCAAAGAACCTGTATCAAATTTTGTGTGAAAAACGAAATTAAGTGCGCGGATGCATTCCGAATGTTGACTGTGGCATACGGAGAAGCTACCTTGGACGAAGCAACGTTTATCGGTGGTACAAAATGTTCTCAGAAGGCCGAGAAGATGTGAACGACGAAGAGCGTGCCGGACGCCCGAGCACTTCAACAACAGACGAAAAAATTAATGAAGTGGAGAAAATGATATTGGCCAATCGTCGAATCACCGTTAGAGAAGTTGCTAAGGACCTAAACATATCGATTGGCTCGTGCCATTCGATTTTTATCAATGATTTGGGCATGAGACGCGTCGCCGCGAAATTCGTACCAAAATTGCTCAATTGCGACCAAAAACAGCATCGCATGAACATTGCTAATGAGATGTTGGACTCTGTCCGCGACGACCCAAATTTGCTCCAGAGGGTCATAACTGGTGACGAAGCGTGGGTTTATGGTTATGACGTGGAAACCAAAGCTCAATCATCTCATTGGAAGCTGCCGCACGAACCAAGACCGAAAAAAGCGCACCAAGTTCGGTCGAATGTGAAAGTTTTGCTGACAGTTTTCTTCGATTGCAGGGGCGTGGTGCATCATGAGTTCTTGCCACAGGGTAGAACGGTCAATAAGGAATATTACCTGCAAGTTATTCGCAATTTGCGCGAAGCAATCCGCCAGAAACGCCCGGATTTGTGGAAGAACAAAAATTGGCTTTTGCACCACGATAACGCCCCTGCTCACACATCGTTGCTTGTGCGCGACTTTTTGGCCAAAACAACACACTAATAATGTCGCAGCCACCGTATTCCCCAGATCTGCCCCCCTGTGACTTTTTCTTGTTCCCTAAACTGAAGAGGCCCATGAAAGGACGACGTTACGCTACGCTTGACGAGATAAAGACGGAATCGAAGGAGGAGCTGAAAAAGATTTTAAAAAATGATTTTTTGAGGTGCTTCGAAGATTGGAAAAACCGTTGGCACAAGTGTATAACATCTCATGGGGATTACTTTGAAGGGGACAAAATAGGTATTCATGAATAAATAAATAATTTTTAAAAAAACACAAAAGTCGCGATACTTTTTGAACACACCTCGTATACCCACTTATCTCTTGTTTTCTCAAACTACTTGTTACAAGATATTGTTGTCCCTATCTTTAAATATCCCTATACTTTTCTCTTTTCACTATAAACTAATTGTTACAATCTCTTGTTACCTCTATTCCAATATATATGCCCACTTATCTCTTGTTATCTCAAACTACTTGTTACAAGATTTTGTTGTCCCTATCTTTAAATATCCCTATACTTTTCTCTTTTCACTATAAACTAATTGTTACAATCTCTTGTTACCTCTATTCCAATATATATGCCCACTTATCTCTTGTTATCTCAAACTACTTGTTACAAGATTTTGTTGTCCCTATCTTTAAATATCCCTATAATTTTCTCTTGCTACTTCAAACTAATTGTTACTATCTCGTGTTACCTCTATTCCAATATATATACCCACTTATCTCTTGTTATTTCAAACTACTTGTTTAAATCTCTTGCTGACTCTATCTCTATATAGCCCCACTTATCTCTTAATACCTGAATCTATCTGTTACAATATCTTGTTATCTATATCCCTCTCTATTTTTTAAATTTATCTCTTGTTACTCAATCCACACTTCAGGTACCAAGTAATTTAGGATATTTTTAACCCAAACTTGTGTGTCCCCAACAGAATGGCATGTCAAGTATGTCCCATCCGTCCAATCCTGTATTTTGACACGTGTTACCGCGGGTTAACCCGATTAGCGCCCGACCTAATTATCTAAACACAAATCCAATTGGAATAATCCACTCATGGATAATTGGTTTTAAGGAATTTTGCACACATTAAAATTCCTATTTTTACCTGTGTGTGTGAAAACATAATCCGTCACTTTCTCGGGCAAAGTCTGAATGAGGTTCTGGCAAGGACTGAATGACAACGCCATCGACCAAGGCTGCCATCTGCAGAATTTTTCTGAGCCTTGAGGCGAAGGAAGTGCGTGAAGAACCTCTGATTGTAAGGAGGAGGACTCCTCGTCGTTGTAGGAACCTCATCAACAATGTATAATTGTACATATTTGTATGCATCTTTTCTGTTTCCCTTAATTTTATATATATTATTCTCTATATTTTAAATTGCCAAGTCGGCATTTAAATTTAGACTAGTGTTTTTTTTTTCTTTTTTTCTTATTTCTACCTCGTCAAAGATGGTCATAAATTGCTTTATAACTCGAAATATCTATCTTTTATTTCATAATGGTATGGGGTTATATGTATGTTAAACCCGGAGTTCTTGAGTGTCGCTCAGTCTAGTTTACTCCATGGAACAAAGACTCGGGGTTTAGAGCAGGTGGTGTAGTATAATCCAATGTCGGTTTTTGATGAATAGGACAAGAGATGGAGTTCCTATAATTGTATAGTTTCAATCAATATTGACACACATATATATATACAATATAATACATATATACTTGTATGTATAATTTATTTTATGAAAAGGGAACTATATACAATTCTACAAATCAATGAAGAACTGGCAGCCATGAATTCCTCATCTTTATCTGTTCTGTTCGATCTGGAGATAATTGTAGGTGTGGGATGTTGAGATATAAGTAATGATTGATGTATTGTTAACATTGGAGTGTTGTTCTTCCTATTTTTCTTCGCCATTGGTATGTCAGTAGTGGGAAAACCTGTTGAAATCAGCGTCTACAATTGCAATCTGTTCAAGTCGTCTCTAGATTAGCAGTTAACTATTACTTCTAACTAGCATGGCGTGGTTGTGTAACCATTCCAAGTATACCTAAGTACTTACTGTTCCTATATTTATTATAAACAATAACGCGCGCCATCTATAAAAAAGAAATAAAACTATCAAGTATGATTTTTTTTATAAATAAAAAATAAAATTTCGGTCACTTTCTGGTGGGTTCAATTGGCGAAACTGCTGGAAGGGTTCACCACTGAAGAAGCAAGCCTTCCCACTATTTTTCAACGGTAGTAAGGAGAGTAGAAAGGTTGTTTTATTTGTGAAAGATAAATTTGTGCGCTTAATAGTTTTATTTCTTTAAGTGATGACGTAGGGACTGTGGAAACTCTTGGTTGCAGGGTTCCAGGATGGAGGAATTTATAAGAATATGGTTTTAGTTTTACAACATATTGTAGAGTCTGTTGCTTTAAGTGTGATTAAAGGAGATTGTCATTGTTATAGAATTCATATATAAATATACACATAAGCCTTTATTAAGGCATATAGTCCATGTACAACAACAAAAAAAGTTTTAAGACCTTTTAGTCTTATACAGATTCTCCAAGCACACAGAAATGTAGGGTACATGCAGGAATAATAGTAATAGTACAAGTAATAAGCAATGTTATTTTAAAAAATATCACATTTAATGATATATATATAATATGAAATATATTTACAGGAAAACTTATTTAAGGCAATAAAGTTAATAAATAGATTTGTCTGGGTAAATTGGAGGAAAAGAAATTTCTTATACCAGGATTTACGACGAAGTTTCTGCAAATGAGGAAAAAAAAAGTAAAAGCTGATCACATTTAATATTATATAGTTCTGTATAAATCTCTAACGCGACATCTATATATAAAATATATAAAACCCTCACATACAACACAATAAGTTTCTTTGTTAAAAAAACACTATTATAAAGTTTGTGTAATAAACTTATTGCGAAAGGGTTTTAGATAGTTTTGCAAAAGTATATCGCAATTTTTTATCATATATATTATACATGGAATTAACACGAAGTCGCAAATGAAAAAAAAATCTATAATCACATTTAATATTAATAAAGAAATTTATTCTGAAAATAGTGCAATTCATATTTAAATCTTTATATATTAAAAAAACATATATATATATATAGGTAAATCTTTTATTCAATCCAATATATATATATTAAAAATAATAAAGGCATATCCTGACCAGGAGCACATGAACTTTTTAGATGGCAGAGTGCCATCTAGTGGAACAGAAATCAACTAAATGTTGATTTAACCTGTTCCCTGATATTTGGCCAACCCATTTTCTTGATAAATCAAGAAAAGCCATCCACGAATGCGTTTCGTGCTGTTGGCGCTCGTCAGTGTGAAGCAGGCTGTACCACTACGACCAAAAATATTTTTGGTTCCAGAGGCTTCTTTTTTTTCTAATATATATATATGCCCTTTTAATATCTAAATGAAATTTATATACAGGAAAAACTTAATTAAGACAATTAAACTCGTAAATAGATTAGTCTGGTAAATGCGAGGAAAAGAAATTTCTCTTATACATGGAATTACCACTGAGCCTGCAAATGGAAAAAAAAAGTAAAAACTAGCCACATTTAATGCCAATAATGAAATTTATATATTCAGAGAAACTTAACTAGGCTAATAAGAAATCATATATACGGTCGGTACGTATATTGTATCCTTGGATATACCTTTAAAATGTAGTATATAGATTTTTGTTCAGCACTTCTCTCTCTGCGTTAAGAATTTGATCATTAGCGAATGTATTGTTTGGAGAAGATTGTTGATAGCCATGTGAGCAAGAGTTTCATGAATGTCTTTTTTTTCTCTATTGTTTATAGGATTTTCTGGGTAAATTTATTTTGGATATATTCATTGTTAATACTTCATTAGGAAAGAGAGCATAAGCTATATACATAATTTGATTATATACAATTATATATCTATAAAGTTTATCTTGGGAAATTTCAGACATTTTATAAGAAATATTTCGCTTCTTTTTTCAATAAGGCTTAGATTTCGCTCTACTGCTCGTGTTTATTCTCACACGTTTTTAAGACATACATTCATGTATAAAACTTAAGAAAGTTGTATATTTTAACATGCATATCGGGATGATTGGGGACAATAACTCTGAAAGATATTTGATACACAATGACCTTTATTGTGAAGGCATACGAGATAACCAATTGTGAACAAAATTGCTTCTGTCTACTTAAAAAAAAAAAAAAACAGACGACTGGGGACATCAAAATATAAAACTTTCTTAAGTTTTGTCCATGAGTGTATCTCTACTAATTTTTTCTTCAAACAGATCGGTAGAAAAGTTCTCATTACTCGAAGGCTTGCCATCTTTATTAGGTTTAAAATACAATGAATACATTTTATTGCAGAGTCCTAAAGTATTTCATAATTATATCTATGTACACATTATGCATATACATATGGTAGGTGTTCCTACACAGATTTTAAGTCGTTTTTCTACTTCTTCTCGACCGTATTTTATTGCTTCATGTATGATGGTATCCCACACCAGATGTCTTAAACTGCTTCTTTAAATTCAAGTAGCGTGAAAGGGTCTTTATTAATTGGCAGTTCTTTGTGGGCGATTATATGGAATGAGGTTTACGAGAGTAGATCTTTTTTAGAATTATATTTAATGTAGATTAGAAGTAATTTTCTCTTATCTTCCTTAAAGAGGAAATGCAGTCGACTCACGATAATTTGAAACTCAAGGGACCAGAGAAAAATTTCAATTTATAAAGAGTTCAAAATAACAGGAGTTTAAACAACCAAGAGGGAGGGAGGGAAAAATCAATTAAACAAGAGTTTGATCAAAAATTTGTGATTTATTATTTTAAACATTTGTACAGTTATTCATAAATGTTCATTTGTGGCAATAATACTATTCCTTCAACTTCAAATTACCAAGGGGACCAATTAATATTGATTTTATTCAACTTATCGAGTATTTTTAAAGGGACCGGGGAAATTTTTCAAATTATCGAGAGATTGAAATTAACGAGTTTCAAATTATCGAGAGTCGACTATGTATAGGCTCTCTACATGTATAGACTTTTTTTCTCTGGATCCTTTTCTCTCTCCTGTAACTTACGGGAATCTGTATATAAACAAGGAGGGCAGGACTCATTACATTAAGTAAAGTTGTTAATAGTTATTCAGTTTTACAAGTATGTAATTTATAAAAATTTGAAAAAAAATTTGACGCGTAGGTTTCTTTTTTAAATATAACAAATTTCCACTGCCCTTACTCCAATGATTAAAATATTGTAAGGGCCTGGCTCATCAGTGGTGAACCCTCTCAGCGGTTTCACCAGTTTTTGTTTCATAAAAAAAAAAAAAAGAAACGGCCGCGCTATAAATAGTTGATCTTCCCAAATATAGATGGCGCGCTAGTGCACTGTAAATATAGCTTATATAGGATGTAAACATTTCTGTGAAACTCTTCTCTGTTATATCGCTTTGAAATTCTATTTTCCTCTTTTGCACTCTTTCTCTGTACCTAAGAAGAATCTATATATAAGAGACTGAAGGTGTTGATACAACGGTGGATTGATTGTTTAGAAGTTGTATTACCATGCCCCCACTTAACCCTTCTTGTTTGGTCTTTAAAAGTTGGGCTCTATGTGTTTATTATTATTGTTATTTCCTTAGGTTTTTTTTTGTTTAACCATTTGGAAAGTTTCCCTAGTTCAATGGGACTTTTAGTGAATCTCAAGTTTTTTTTTTTTTTTTTCATTAGAAAAAATTGCTGTTTCAATGGCCTCTGCCTTGCACAAGTTGAACCACACTAAAGAATGCAAATAAAAAACGGGGATATTGTATTTTATAAGTGTAAAGTTGGATTGTTTTCTACATGGGTAGACATGTGTGACAATTGACATTTAAAAATAATTTATTGACATCTAGACAACAGCAAAAAGAGAGTTTACAATTAGAGCTAAAAAATAAAGACAAATATTTATACCAGACGAAGCCTTCTCCGAAGGACGTCTAGATCCTATCAGGAGCTTAAAGCCGTCTTGAGTTTGGACAGACCCTTGCCATGACATACATGTGTGTGTGGCACACTTTTGCCAAACTTAATCTAAAATCTTCATCTACTATGCTAATCTTAACCTGTGACATGTGTATTTGGGATAAGTGTGCGGCGTGTGTGTATGGAACGCTTCACGATTTTGCGTGTCATCCTTGCGCAGGGGCCATGCTAATCTTCTCTGTATCGTTCCAATTTTAGTATATGTACCGCCGAACAAGCGTGTGTGTGTGCGGCGTGTGTGTAGAAAAAGTAAAGTTTCCAACTTCTGCAATTCGTTGATTTGGATAACAACAGGTCTTGTGATATGGATTTGTGTCAAATTTGGACCGAACTCCAGTAAGATCTCTACGAGCGCCTCCATGTAATGTACGTGGCGGCTGCTTTTGGAAAATCACAATGATTTGAACGGACATATCCCAACAACCGATCAACTTCCATAAGAGACCAGATGTTATGTTTGCCCTAAATGGGGGTTAGCAATGCCATAGACAATCAAGGGACATTACAGGCGCTACTTAGTCAATTCCTCGGGCCGGAAATGAAATGTCCCATCAATTTGCGGGCCGAGGTTATAATTCGAATTTATAAAAATCAGAATGGGAGAGAGAGATAAAAGTAATTCTCATGATTTTTTCAAGGAACTGATATTTTAAAAAGGTTTAAACTTTGTGAAGAAGGATAGTTGTTATTAAAAAAATAACTCAAACTGAAATCCTTCATGAGATCCTGTGTAGAATCAAGAAATCTCCAGAATTTTCTAAAAAGGTGTTTAGTTTGTAGAGTGGCTTGATAAATTCTATAGCCGCTCAGATAAACATTTATTTAGCAAGTTCTGAGGATTTCCTCAATCCCTTGAAGATCTCATGAAATCAAAGCTCACCCTGGACTGACGAGGACCATAGCCCGATTCCATAGTCTTCAGATGGTCCTTCTTAATTTGCCAAAGCCGACATTGTGGTTTGTCATCCACACGAGTCTTTTCCTTTTCAGATCGTGTCAATAGATGGCGTATAGTTTTTGTATCGTATTTTGACAGGAAAAGGCATATTTACTATTTATAAACTAACTTTCTCCAGAGAGACAAAATTTCCATCTACGTAGCAAGATTTATTTTTTTATTTAACAGTTGGGAGAGACACGCCATATCCACAATTTGGATAATTGCGTGTATATTTTAAATTATATACAATTAATACAATTGAACATTGGAAATCATTAAAATTAAACGTTCGATGTCAAATTTTACATATAGCAAATATAAGTAGTAGCTTGAAATATGTACAGTCAACACTTTCGCCTCAAAATATACATCCTGCAGAATCTATTAAACTTGATGTATTGGTCTTTGTTGCAAGCAGCTTGTTTTGTATTAGTCAGGTAAAGTTGGTTTTCTTCCCTTAGATCAGAAGTTAATGGACAGTTTATCAGAAGGTGTTCAGGGGTTTGTTGTTCGTTTCCACAAGTGCATGCAGGTGAACCAATTTTGCCAATTCTAAACAAATATGTGTTGAAGTCACCATGTCCAGTAAAAAATTGAACATTATAGAAGTTGGGTTGAACATAGGAATTCTTGAAGTAAGATGCTATATTTTGCTTTTACAAGATACCAGGATCCAGTTTGACTATTCGCTTTACCTGATGGGGATAGACTAAAGTGTGTAAGAATAGGAAAGTGCAGAAGAAAAAATATTTTTAAAGGCATTTTTAATATATATTTATAATAACCCCGGAGACCCTTTGTTACATTTAAAGCAACAATGGTGATCATTGAAACAATCTTGTCATAAGTATATATATTAAAATGGCCTGATATTTGGCCAACCCATTTCCATGATAAATTAAGAAAAGTCAACCACGAACGCGTTTCGGACTGTTGGCCCTCGTCAACGTGGTGCAGGCCAAAATGTTTTGGTCCCAGAGGCTACTTGAGAAACCAAGAAAAAAAAAGGATATTCACTTCCAACTTGCGTAAATACGATGAACATAATACACACGTAATACACAAAATAATAATAAATTAATTAATTAATTAAAATCAGGAACAAGCTAAATCAACGTTTAGTTGATTTCTGTTTCACTAGATGGCGCTCTGCCATCTAAAAAGCTCTTGTGCTCGTGGTCAGGACATGCCTTTTTTGATTTTAATACGAACACCTGACCTTTTTTAAAAATTATTTTATTATTTTACCCAGGTGTATTTATATAGTATGTATAATGTTGTGTGTCTGGTTAAACAAATAGAGTGAATGTAATTCTACTGTCCTATAAGCTTATGTCCATAGTTTACTTGAAAACCATTTCTAAGATTCCATCCTTCAGTGTAGCATATAAAAGCAGAATGATCCAATACAGTATTAGAGCTCTGAGAAGCGGTCTGGTGGATTAAATTGGCGAAACCGCTGGGAGGGTTCACCACTGATGAGCCAAGCCCTCCCAATATATTTTTTCATCGCAGTAAGGACAGTAGAAGTTTGTTTTATGTTTAAAAGAAACATTCGTGCTTTTAAATCCTTTTATTTCATAAATAGAGAGAAACTGGGACTGTATTAAACGACAGAACGACAGAAGAGTATTTCGACAAGTAATACGTCAGAGTCGAATGGAAACAATGCAGAAAACAATTATTACAAAAATATACTCATGGACAAAACTTAAGAAATTTGTACCTTTTAACATGTAATCGGGATTCACACAATAACTCTAAAAGATAGTTGATAAACAGTGACCTTTATTGAAGGCACACATGATAACCAAGTTTGAATAAAATTGCCTCTGTCTCCTAAAAAAAAAAAAAAAACTGATGACCGGCGATATCAGAGACTTACCACTTCCTTAAGTTTTGGTCATGAGGGTGCACCAATTGCAAATAAAATCATTTGCTTTCCTAAACTAAGCAAAATATATAATTTCTTAGTTTTCCCCAATTCAGTTTTCGAAATAGCATAATATTGCCTAGAAATTAGTTTTAATGTACTTTAAACTTTACCCCGTGTTATACAACTTGTATATCAAGTTTCATTGATTTTTATTCTATATTTTTATTATCGTAATTTTTGTGCTTTTTCTTTATTCTTTGTAAAATAGTTGCCAATATAAATGTAGGACGTTTGATCATACTTTCGGTCTTTTGCCTTTAATATTTCCCAAGTCACAATTTGTTGAAGAGGGAGAATGAATGAAAGGGAGAGAGAGAGAGGGGGGAAAGATATAAGGCGGTATAAAAAAATAAGTTTTATTGTTCCAGCCTGTGGGTGTGTCATTTTTGGCCAATCCAATCGCCTCTTTATAACTTCCAAGTTGCATACTTTGCTAGAACAGCCACTTTTCTTTTAAGAGAAAATGTCAAACGATTAAAAAAAATCGAGAAAAGGAGAAAAAGAAGTGATCGTTTTAGTTAAAAATAGCTAGAAACCACTACCCAACACTTCTAAAAGATCAATTTAATTGAATGAAAATGAAGATAAATACAACAGTCCAAGTTTCATTCATGAAAGATTGAAAGAAAGTTGTAGCGCGCAGCGGTCAAGTGATAATAACTAAAGAAAAAAAAAGATAAAAATTGGCCCTGTCACGTGGCGGATAAAAAATTCTTGCCGCTGGGCGGCGCTGCGGTAGTCGGTGAGTGTGGCGGGAAGGCGGCGCTTCTAGTTGTGTTGTTCGTCTGCAGCATTGTGGATATTTTGGTAAGTTTCACCTGCTACCTTGGCTTGATACTACTTGGCTGGCTAGGGGTATATATGTCATAGCCTGTAGGTACTGTAGTGTACACGTTTACTTCTCTCTTGTTGCCCAACAAGCAAGGCTGGTACCGCCCGCCCGATTGGCTTCCTACCCACTGTAAGTCTGCTCGCCCTCCCCACCGCAGCCCGCCCCCCCTCTACCCTGGGGGGACCGGCTCTCCACCCTGGGCCTCGCCACACCTCAAATAACATGTCAGCTCACTCAACTTGGCCACTTCTTCTTTTTTTAAATACCAAACTAACTATCGTTTAGATTAATGAACGTTTTCTTGGGTATTTAACACCGGTTATTTTGTCACACAATTACATTTTAGAATATTTTTACTATCTCGACTTTACCTTGATTCTAATCTCCATGGAATACCACATGGATCTAGATGTACATGTAAGGAATGCTAGGTGTAGAACTACCTCGTCTTGTTAGAAACAGCTATGTAGATATATGAAGAAGTCTATTTTTTATGTTTCGTAACTTTTTAGCATATTTATAAAGTACGAAAGACATATAAGAACATTGACAGCTATGAGCCGACAAGCCCAAACTTTCTGCTAACTTTCACTCAACCTGCCTGCACAAATTAAAATAAAAGTTATATAATGAAATAGAGAAAGGCACAGAGAGTACTGTCGACAAGACTGGTTTTAAAGCAGGGACCTCCAGAAGGCCACACGACAAAAGGAATCACGCTATAAAAAGGCCACTTTCCCCTCAAGGATGGTTCCAGCTAGCCTCGCCAGACTGTCCGCCCACAACGTCTGCTTTCTTAGATCCTTGTTGTTAGCTCATCTTCGTTTGGTGTACGCGGAAAACATATGTTCGAGTTGTTTATTGGTGGCTCTCCATTGGACCTATGGAGTTGAACAGCGCTGAGTCCATAGAAAGAGAATGTTATGATCACCCTCCTCACGGAAATGGTTGAGCCTTGTGAATGAAACAAGGTCAAGAATCTTGTTCCTGAAGATATTCAGGTGTACAAACACGATAATCTCATATCGACTGTTGCAGAATCTGTCTAACCTCGATATACTTGTGCAAGAACCTGACCCAATTATGTTCCTCGATACATTCTTTCATCGTGTTTCAAGGATTGAACCCAAACCTTCGAGGCTGAAATATCGAAATACAGACAAATTTACAGACAAATAATGGGATTAATTATAGATTCTATAACCTCTCTATATGTGAACTGATGATAACTTCCAATTGTAGAAATTATTTTGAAGTTTCCATATCTTAACATTTGACCCTATGTTATCGATTTTGACTTTTTTATTAAAAAATAAAATTAAAATAGATACTTATAGGTCGTTCGTCATATAGACCGGCCATGGTTTTGCAGCGTTGGATTGAATATTTCTACTATCCTGTAGTCTCATCCAGGAAAAAGCTGTTTTGTGATTTTTAATTAACTTGAATTACTTAATGACACCTGCGAATAGTTATACGTATTTGAAAACTTTATTTTACTTTCTTATCGAATAGTAGGAAGTCTTTCTTTGAGAATAAAAACTATAAACACACAGCACACAATACAATCATCACCATCATTTATTTTACAAATTTGTGTAAAATGGGGAGCTACATACAATTCTACAAATTGAACATTTAAAGGATACCTCGACTAGATGACAATCCTTCCTTTATACAATAAATAGTCGGTGGACGAGTGGATAACACCCTCGATTCCCGACAGCCATGAACCGGGATTGAAACTCACGTTAACATTTTGTTTAATATGTGAATAACCTTAACATATTATTCATTGTTTCAATTATCATCAACTAGATTGCTCTGGTTGAGCGTTACCTAATAAAGTGATTTTGGGAAATCCTTCCTTTTCACACAGCATTAAATAGTTTTTAAAACACGCCTGCTCTACGTTTAATCAGGCTTCAATCCTGACATTTTTCAGAATGACATTCACCGAAACGTGAAAATAAAGAATTTTCATCTGGCCAAGGTTTCCCTTCAATATGATTGCTAGTCAGTCGAAATCTATTTTTAATAGTGTAACTTTTTTTTTTTTAAATGTTACAATATTTTTTTACAATGCTAATTTTAGTTTGTTGTTGTTTTTATAATAAGCAAAATGCAAATTACATTGTTGTTGTTGTTTATTATCGTTTTTTTTCTTCAATACATTGCATGCAATGATGATAACAAATGACTTTTTAATTTAATATACAAAAATCAGTGAAAAAAAAAAAGAAATAGTTAATTATAAAATTCACAAAAATGTGACAATAGAGTTCTTCAAATCTCTGAAGATCTGGTTGACATGGAGGATGTATTACTCCAAATTATTCTGTCTTTCAATATCTAAAGGATAACTGTGGATGAAGAATACAGTTAGACCTTTGCTATCGCCGTTGTTATGGCAGTTGATGGCCAGTTGAAGTAGGGTGCAGGAAGATGTTTCAAGAAATCTTTTTATTTATTTCTTTTAAAGTTATTTTAGAACGAGAGTTTTTACAATTTCCTTTTGTAAAATGATTGATCAAAGTATTGCCACGTATGTCGACAAAGAAAAACGTCAAAACTTACCATTTCATATGTTGTGGGACTGTGAAATTGTACGGATTAACGACTGGAGAAGGAAAATGAGATAAAAAAAAGTTTATAAACAACGAGAATCATGGGGATTAGGGAATAAAATTTGTAGATAAAGAAATTCTTGAGTATTACAGAATTCTATGAAAGTTTTTCTATTTTTGTTGGTAGATTGATGGAATATGTATGGCCCAATGTTCTTTGTAATATTGTAGTTACTTCATCTCCGATTGGTACATTAATATCACCTCTTATTATGATGCATTGGCGCGCCATCTGTTATGAAAATTCGAAACTATTATAGACGCGTATGATTCTTTTTGCAGTAAGGACAGTAGAAATTGTTTTATTTGTAAAAAGAATCATACGCGTCTATAATAGTTTCGAATTTTCATTACCTCTTATAATTAAGTAATGCGACATTGGTTATAAGAATGGTAAGGCACTTGCAATATACGTTAAAGCAACCCTTTAGAGCCTACGTCTATATGTTTCTATGAGAGGAAGAGAGTTCTTAAGTTTGAAAATGTTCGCAGATTTAAGTAATTAAAAGTAATTTAAAAAGAATAACATTGCAGTTTATGTATTTAGTTACCATTTTACAACATGTTTGACACTGGTGATGAAATTAATAAAGACATATTTGTAGAAAATTAGTAAAAAAGTCAAAAATTGTACTGGAATCAGGTTGATACATTAAGAAATTAACATCCGCTGATTGTGCAAATGAAAGTTGCTGGCGCTAAGTCATCAGCAATTTGATCCCTGGCCATCACAAGTTCCTCCCTGGCAGCCTCGATGGTTCTCTGCTTCTTGGGTGACTTGTGCCTTTTGAGTTACGACTGGTTTGTTTGGTTTGTAGCGAGGCTAGAAGGTCATCTCAATTTGGTCAAGTAACCTTAAAACAGTGATTCAGTCATCAGCAACTTTCAGTTGCACGATTATGAAATGCTTAATTCTTAAAATATATTTACAAAATTGTATTCATAAAAATGTGAATTTACTCTAACTATATATTATTGGTCAATATGTTTAAAATGCACCAACTTTGTTAATGGCTAAGGTCGTTAAAACCTATCACTCTTTATATACAGGGCGTGTGTGCATGTGTAGAAAAGCTATTTATACAATTCAATTATGAAACACGACGTCCACAGAGAATAAAAAAATCATTTCCGATTTTTTTTTTTATTTCTTTGCAATTAACCTCCCGCTCTCACGCGACAAATGTTTTGGTCCATTTACTTTTTAAAGAAGTCACGGAAGGTCGGTCCATTGCGCTTTAGAGACCATCGTGACCGATGATGTCGATGTAATTAAGTATCCCCAGATGGGATTCTGAAGAATTGAAAGAGCGTTAGATCTCTACAGATATTGCATTGAACATGGGCCCTTGGAGGAATTCAGAATCGACCAAACTCTGTACGATTGTTTCAGTTCCTGCATACCCATGTCTCCCTACGAATATTACCTTAGACCAGGAGTCGGAAGAGTCAAAAATTACAATTTTCAAAGTTTTTAAAGAGCCACAATTTTTTTTTCTTGCTAACAATAAATAGTATTCGCATAAATAAAGTTTTTTAACAAAGTTTATGAAACTAAAGAGCCGCAGCTTCATATCCAAAGAGCCGCATGTAGTTCACGAGCCGCAGATTGCCAACCCCTGCCCTTAACCTTCTAAATAAGTTAAGCGCCTACAGAGGTGATAATAGATTCAATGGCTTAATCTCACTCAACCTTATAGAAGACAAATTCGGCCAGGCCAAAAATATATATCGTTTCTCTTCCTAAACTTAACAAATTCATCAACTGTGATGGCAATGTTAGACTAAAAAAGCTATATTTTATAGAGATGCACTCGAGACGTTTATTTCTTTAAACCTTCTAAACAAATTCGAGACAGTCTCAAAGTGGAAAATTTTGACCAACAAGTTATTTTTCTGCACGAAGTTTCTCTTCTAAGCCTTCTAACCAAATTCGACCGTTAGAATCGCAAAAGTCAACCCAAAGGTAATGCATGTAGTCAACGTCTTCTGGGAATTTGTTCACCTCTCTAGATCTTCTAAACGTATTAAGTCACTACAGTGGAAAAGTTGGGCCAAACGCCGCTTCTTTTAAAACTTATAATTCTAAGATTTGAAGTGGTATCATGCATGTTGTTACTTAGATTGTATTTCTTGACCTTCCATCCCATTAACTTCTCCAACTTTGCTGTGCCATAACATCGCCAGAATCTAATTAATAAAAGATGCGAATCCTATTTTAGAAAGTATTATCATAGCACTTCTGTCTATAACCTCCCCCGTCACCAATAGTAAACGTTAAAGGCATTCAACTGGTAAAACAGTAGATAAGTTAGGTGGGCGGAGATAACATCAGAAATGAAGATGTTTACTGGAGAACATAGCCCGCTGTGGATAATGGTTGACTGATGTCCTATGAAAGTCGGCCGGAATCCTGACTTTCCTGTATAGGACTGGTTGGTGCGGGAGATTAGGTCAGGACGAGAAAAAATGGCAACATGAACTGTGGATGTGACTGGAATGTGGTTCAAGATCAACGGAAGTGGTTTTCGAGTGGTCGACCACCCGGGGTGTTTGTAACGGCAGTACTGGCCAGTATGTCGCCACACGTAGACTTGTAGATACTGAGTGTGTTTGGAATGTGGTTTAAGATTAACGGAAGTGGATCTGGTGTGTCTATAGGTGCGACATGTTGAGTGTATCAGGAAGGAGATTCAATGGTTCTCGACCACTCTATGTGCCTCTAACAGTGATATGTTGATATACACCGGAGCAGTATTTAACCACATCAACCCCAGAGAAACGACCATTGAATTAAACACACAGCCGAGTATATGACGTTGTGGAAATCCATAAAAACGAACTTCAGCATCGTACAACGCACTATATAAGTTCTGGTATATGTATCTTCAATAATAACTAGGAGTTTTTTTGGAGAAAGCACCGGCGGGTGGTGATCTGCGGTATGTGGTTGGAATGTCCGGCGGATGTGAGAAACCTTCTGAAGAAATAATTAACGACCTACAGCTGGTATTGTTCCACAGCCCAACTCGACCTGGTTGGCGGACCGTGTCATAGTACCATGGAGTACATCGTGGAACAGAGACGTTGATACATGAAATATCAAGTTAATCATATTCATTTTCAGCCTCGCACAGATATGCTCAATGAGAAGGACATTTGTCATCACGTCATCATCGTCGTTTGTCATAACTCTTTGTCAAGTTTACTTGGACTTATGACAAGAATTTCAGCTAAAGGACAAAACTTAAGGAAGTTTTACCTTTTAGCATGTATGTCGGGTTTCAGATAATAACTCTAAAATATATTTGATACACGGTGGCCTTAATTGAAGACACACGAGATAACCAAGTGTGAACAAAATTGCCTCTGTCTCATGAAACTTCTTTAAGTTTTGTCCATGAGTGTATTTATTTAGCTTTAGTTTATTTTATAGAACTTAAAAAAAAAAAAAAAACAACGATCAATCATAAATGTGGCTTTCTCTCCAGTAATGTCGGGTATGTTTTCTCTCTGAGTCAACACGATGGAAGATTTTTTAAAAAAATCTATGTGTGTGTGAATTAATTCTATCTTTTTTTAGGTTGTATAAGTTTTTTTTTTACCATCTTGAATCTCTCAAACTTGCTTTATTTGATTCTGAAACATATTTTAAAATTTCATAAGAGAGTTATGCATTTTAAAATAAACGTTTTCTGGTCTATTTTTTAAGTTATCGTATATGTTGAACTACAAGGTTGTCCCAAAAGTTTGTTAACACTTGCAAAAATATCGAAATATCAATATTATTCGCCGTCTTTGTATTATGTATAAAGTAATTGTATTATTATGTATTCGCCGTAATAATATTATTCGCCAAGTAATAAAAAAACGTTTCAAGAAAAACTCGAACTTTTGGGGAAACTTTATAAGACAGATGTATTCCATTTATTGAGGGTAAAATCAGAGTATAACCGCTGCGTGTAGAAACACGGGTGGTCGACCACTCAAGAACCACTTCAGTCAGTTTCCAACCACATTCCTACCACACTCTACGCCAATAGGCTGTCTGAAATTTCCCTGTGTATAACAATTAATTTCCTTGAAGAAGTCTCCAAGAGAATTTGCCAACTTTCTTTCATCATTTTATGGACGGTCGTATGTATTGCCTGGGTATTGAAATATGCCTTCTTCCTTCAAAGGAGCAAATAGAAGTGTTGCCAAATACTTCCTCCATATTTTCCTGCAGGACAAGGTTCCCATTATTAGAGACTCCTTCAGGATGTCGCCGCAGTCAACAAGCCGTTCACAGATTCTCAAACCTTCTATTGCTACATTCCATAGAATTGAATCTAAACTGGGTCAAGTTTGTAGCTTGTCCTTACGTATTCAATACTTTATATTACCAAAAATTGAAAAAAAAAATTCTTTATTGCCTCATTGTTGAATCAATACACCCTTAAAATAAATATATATAAATATTTCTATAATTTAAAAACTCAATATCTGTAGAAAATACTTTCGTATAATTGATACTCTATTTATATAAAACCACTGAGCTACGAAAACATTACACGCTAATGAACTCAACGCATATGGCCTGATCGAGGTCTGTGATAGTAGGAAACCAATCAGTTAGAGAATACCCGAATAATATACCTACACACACATACATATGGCGATTAAGAAGTATATTATAGTGATTGGAATATTCAGCCTCAAGAATTCAATATTTGCATATTTACTACATTGTTGCATATTTACATCATGCCAAAACTGACAAAGGAGGACCTGCCAAGTTTGGAACTAGAGATGCAGAAGCAACGACCAGTTCATAGTAAAGACAAACGAGAGAACCACTCTCTGATTGGTCGATAATGAAGCTGTCAGATGAGGAATTATCCAATTGAAAGGCTCACTCTTTCCACGAAGTGATTGGTGGAGCGTGGATAAATAAACCAAGCAGTGAGGTCATTGCTTCCATCACTTCCTACTGGAGACCTACAATTGTACCGCAGTTCTACAATACCGTCGGTATCTATTACCACAGTTCGAACCCGCATTTCTCATTATCTTTTTATATACAGTTAAACCTCTCTATAGCGCCCCCTCTTGGGACTCACTAAAATAGGATGCTATAGAGAGGGGGTGCTATAGACAGGTCACTTTTTATGTAAAATGTTTACATTTTAATGTTTAAAATCGGGCGCTATAGAGAGGAAGACACTATTTAGAGGGGGCGCTATAGACAGGTTTAACTGTATATATATATTTTTTAAATACTAAAAGTGAGATTTGCTTTCACACACAAGCCCATAGAAAAGTCGGTGGACGAGTGGTTAACACCTTCGATTCCCGACAGCCAGGAACCGGGATCAAATCCCGTATTGTACACATTTTTCTGTTAGAATCTGTTTATATTTTTCATTGTAAATAACATAATAAAGTTATTTTGGAACAGGACACAAGCCCATCTCCACCAGCGAATACAAGTTACTAAACAAGGTTTTGAAATTTTGTAAGTTTAAAGGTGAACTGTTTTCTATACAGACATGTGCTACTTATTGTATGTATCAGTCTTTTTGCGATATTATTTCCAGATACGAATTTCCATATTTATAATTATAAAATTTATATATTTATTAAATATGTAAATATTAATTCGAAACTATTATAGACGCGTATGATTATTATTATTTTAAATAAACAATTTCTACTGTCCTTACTGCAATGTCTATAATAGTTTCGAATTTGATAACAGATGGCGCGCTAATGCATCATACTATGTAAATATTATTAAAAGACACTTCTATGTGTGAAGTCTTATTCCAATTGTTCGTTCTTAGCTGATTCTTTGGCTATGTGTGTGCTGGAAAACTAAAAGTTCGCCAATAAAAAGAAATGTATTGCGATAAGTTTTGATCTCTCTGTTTTTATTCCCTATCTTATCGTAAATAGAACATCCATCAAGGTTATCATAACCTGTACCATGTGTACTTGGCTTAAATAACTAACACAATTTTCCATAAGATGTAAATACAAATGTGTTTTTTTTTTCAATAAAATAATATTTTGTATCCAATATTAAGGTGAAAACATCAGTCTTCGAGGGATAAATTTCTTAATGATGCATTAGCGCGCCATCTGGGCAGTAGAAATTGTTTAATTTTAAAAAAAGAATCATATGCGTCTATAATACTTGTGTAGTTTCGATTTTTTCATAATTTTTTTTTTTATTATTATTATTATTATTCAGATCTTATGCTCTTTTCCGGGCATGGAAGCTATGGATCTGAATATATTTAAAAAAAAAAGGAAATTAACTCTGGAAGCCTAATGTTCTCACCTTAAATGGGATTTTATTCAAGTATATACATCTAACAAACACATGCATTTAACAAAATGAATAAGCAATCCAGGGCCATATCTCTTTTAACTATTTTTTTTATATTTCTCAAAATCTTTCGGGACTTGGATCAACCAGGTACATCAACGTACAGTACACGGTAGCCAGGTTGGCCAACGTCTCTAACCATGTCAGGCCATTGTCCAGGAAGATGTGCTGTCCCCTGGCGCAATACCCACCCAACCTTTCCGCTTGAGCAACAACTTGCTGCTTTTCACAAAATGGTGTCCTCCTTAGATAGATACAACAGACAGACACACAATAGCTTTTTTTTTCTTGAATCCTGACAACATTGGATTCCTCCGTTTGAAAAGATAGGCACACAATGTCTTGATAGGTTTATAAAGTGAAATAGTTTGATTCGATTACTCAACCTATGCATATTGGTGAAAATGTGAATTTGTCCTTATTATTAGCGTTAACATTGTTTTTTTAAAGACATATTTATGTATATGTAGCTGTAGAAATTTGTCTTTAAAAATATAACAAACGCTAATAATGATGATAAATCCACATTTTTCGCAGATAGATGGCGCTATGATTTGTTTTTCACATTTACATATTTACCGTGAATACACGGTATCTGGTATCAAATCTAATGGGGACTAAAGGTGAATGAAATTAATAGGATTGAAGTAGCCCCTCCAATATATTTATTTATTTTTGAAAAATAAAAAATAAAAAGTGTTGAGCGTTTTTAAATTGATGAGTTTTCCAGCTTTGCCTTTCTATAAATTATAGTTAGCATTCTGGAATATGTGTTTAGATATAAAAACCACTGCATAGCTTATGAATTCTATCAAACACTGTTTCTTAATCTCATATTTCACTTCTTAAAGATTTATATTTGACAGAAATTTTCAATGCTATGATGGCTGTGATACAACAGATGTATGAAGACATTTCAATTTACGTTGCTTACGAACTGTATCATCCAGATTTACTTGAGAACTAGCCTTTTTATAATTTAGAAAAACTCTTGCTGTTGGGGGGTGGAGTCTTATTCTTGGTTGCATTAGATAGTGAAGTATATAATGGTTCATTCGCCTCTGCTGCTATTGTGGAAGAGAGAGAGAGAGGTTTCCTTCTGTGCGAGCCTTTGATTCTGCATCTAAGACTTTCATCGTTCACCAGCTCAACCCAGCTTCACGTGCAACGTAAGATGTAAAGAGGGTCTCTTATAGCGTGAATGTGATGTTATACGTTTGCGTAAAGTGGGCTGCGATATTGCCAGTAGCTTTTGCATTTACTATTCCATTTACTATCGCCATCTTGAGTAGGGAAGGATTCCAGTCCACTTCCGTGTTTGTAAACAGCATCAGGAACGACAGTTTGAAACCGTCGTTAGGGCGATGCAGCAGTTTAACCCATCTAGATTGTATCAGCTCTTCCCAGAATACACACCAACTTTAGAGCTTCCTCTTTCTTGCCTCTTCCTCTGGTTGTGTAACCGGTTCAGTGATGTTCTTTCTCCGATAACATATGTGTTTCTTGGTTTGCCACTGGTTCTACTCTAGATCTTGGTTTTTATCGCGAGGGCTTGGTACTGATTCGGTTTGTTCCCAACATTCTAGATTTTGTCGCTACTCTAGATCTTGGTTTATCACCAAAACGCCATATTTTATCCTATGTTGTCTATTTCTCGGTATTCCGTGGGTTGTGTGTTGCCGACATCTCACATTTTGTCGTTGGTTATACTTTGTCTTAGAATCCTATTGTCAATTACACATTCCCATTTGATTCTCAGTTCTATGAATTTATTATATTGTTCATGGCATAACACACACACACACACACTCGTTGCGTAAGTATAGTTGTATTTTTATACATAGCTACCATGATTCATTTCCGACCTTCTGTATTTTGTCTTTTCTAGTCAGGTACTTGAGACCAGAGTTAAGGAACGAGACTTCAGACCTCAGGAACACGTGTTCACATTCGCCACAAGCAGTCATAGATGTAAATTTGGAGGACCATAATTACAACAGCAGCGGACATTGCGAAACTAGGCCGCCTCACAAGCCCTTGTTTGTCTGGCGTACTTACTTGCCGGAGACGTTAGTTACATTGGTGTGGGCTTGGAATTCAACAAAACTTTTTATGGTCAGGTCTTGGACATTTGCCATGTTCTGACAAAGGCTTGACGTGGCTTTTTATCCTTTGAAGTCATATCACAGGAGATCTTTCTTTGAGAGACCGTCTGAATACTTAGTCTATCCTCTCTCTCCCTCTTTGGAGGTGGTCTCTCGTTGGAGTTATGTAAAGTGGATTTGCGTTAAAGCCTGTTGAAGGACGTCATAGTCCTAAAGCTCGCCAAGATTATATCACTTAATTAAATAATCTCGTCGCCTTTAGCTTTTATTCCTTCTTTGAAATGATATCTGGCGATTTCTTCTCTTATTATTATTTTTTTTTGCTGATCCCTAGTACACGTGGTACAGGGCATGATAATCATGGTGGGTAGAAGAAGGCGACAGCTTTTACTGTAAGCGCACCCCATGCCTACACATGTGAAAAGCAGTTCGACTTTGCACTTACAAATGTACTAGAGTTTGGTTACTTACACTCGCTAGTGCGGTTGGACTTTTGCAAGAATCGAGGACCATTGGAGCATTTTTTTTTTATTAGAAAAAAGTGTCCAATGCAGGAATCGAACCCGAGTCGTAGCTGTCGAAAACCAATGGTTTAGACCATCCTTCCACCGACCCTCCTCTTGTAAAGTTGATTATACAAAGGTGGTTGCTCATGGAGGTAGCTTCTTATCAGATCGATCTATCTTGAGAACTACATCCTAACAACATCTACATTCTACGTCGTATTCAGCGGTTAATAACTAGCGGTTTATAACCCTCTGATAAACACAAACTTGGGACCATTTATTAAAACTATACAGTCAATTAAGCTAACACGCCAATATAATTTTCATAACAAAGGCACTTTCTCTTTAAAAAAAAAACTTCAAAAAGACATTTTCTTAACAAATCTATCATTTTAAATTCAACCTAAAAAGTCAAGATTTTAAATCAGGAAATTGAATCGAGATTAAAAATGATTTTTTTTTCTCCCCCCCATCTGGAAGTTTAGAAAATAATTCCAAGTCGTTATATCCGTTAACTTTCGTGTTAAATTCTCTTTTTCTACTAACTTCTTCTATTTAAAATGGCCAAAATCTTTGTCACGCCATTTGCAACATTAGGTGTTTAAAGGAACGTTTTTTTAAATCAAAAATATTCGAAACTTTTCATTTTGTAGATGAAATTTTCAGATAATAATTTTTAACTCGGGATATGTGGTACTCTATAAAGCTTAGTTCTATTTAAACAACATTGTAGTCTCTCTGTAGCATCTTAAATATCTTAGCGGGAGGACATACATTCTTACGCATTCCTTAATGGAATTCTTATGTTGGAACTTAGAAGTCAAATTGAAATGTCTTGTCTTCTACACCTCCTCGACAACCCCACCTACCTTAGAAGCAGAAATTTCTGGTGGTCTATAGATAACGATAGAAAACTGAAGCCTTAACTCTTTTATTTTACGAGAATTTTCAGATTTGAAATGGTAAATCACTGATTAAGATACTCAAGAGAAAAAGTGATATGCATCTCATAACATAAATACATTTAATATTATGATGCATTAGCGCGTCATCTGTTATGAAAATTCGAAAGTATTATAGGTAAGGACAGTAGAAATTGTTTAATTATCAAAAAGAATCGTACGCGTCTATGATAGTTTCGAATTTTCATAAATACCCTTTATGATCATTTCATCAATAATTAGTTTGTTTTAAGACACTCTCTCTGCAAACGCTAAACGGAAAATGAAACAAATTGACAGGGCTATGGTAAAACAAAATATTATAAATGCTATTAACAATGATTTCTTTTTTTTTTTTTACTTTCACGGCACAATGGAACCGATTCTGATGATGATAAAATACTGCACCATTCAGCTTTGTCTAATTTTGAAATCTCCCCTATAGTACAAAGTTGCCAAGTTATGGCCCTCAATCAATCAAATACCATTTTTATATTGCCTGGTGAAATTGCTAAAGAATTTGCGTCAAAGTGGCTATTTTTTATATAGAAGTATCTCAATAAATCACCTCAGTGACAAAATAATAGAAATAAGTCGGTGAGATAGAGACTTTGATTTTTTTTTATTCACCTTATTCAATAATTATAGTTCTATCCTTTAATCCAATTATACCGAATTTTCCTTCGTAAATAGAGAAAGAGAGATATTTGAATAATATAAATATATTTTTAATTAAAAAGGCATATATTGGATCAAATTCTAGAAAATTTCGTGCGAATAGAATCTTTAAGAATTAAGGAAGGTGGAATAATTCCCGCTGACAAACATCTGTGGTTAAAATGTAAGTGTCCAACTGTTGATAGAAAGTCGAAGCCTTTCTATTGTTCTTGCAAGGCGTAGAGCGTCATAACCAAAACTGGTTGATATCGTTTTGAAAACAGAGCAATCCATAAATACATATTTAATTAAAAAGCCATATATTGGATCAAATCTTTAATTTTATTTATGGATTGCTCTATTTTCAAATTAAATATATAGAGAGAGAGAGATCATATGCGCATATCCCTTCATCTTTCATTATTAGAACTTTTATGCAAATAAAATATGATGAAGATGAGCTCAATAAGAATCTCCTACAGAAGGAAAACAAATTTTGCGAGATGTGTGGAGACTATTATTTTACCTTGACCAAAAATGTATAGGTACGTTCAAAATAGAGTATAAGCATATTTACATATGAAAATTAGAAATATATATTTTAAGCGCTATTTTTATTTTTAAATAGATATAATTAAAACCTATTTCTATTGCCCTTATACTTCGATGACTAAAAATTGAAAGAAGGAGGGGACATGGCTATTCAGTGGTGAACCCTTCCAGCGGTTTTGCCATTTTAATCTACCAGAACGCTTCAATATCGTATTGGACTGAATTTCTTTATACCCTGCATTTGCTATTGAGTAGAGTAAATTGGCGTTTTGAATGAACTATTCATATTTGCTTCTAAGACTATATAAATGTATATATAAATGAAAGATTTATATTAATATAAGGTTGTACCAAAAGTTCGTAAACATATTATGATTTATATTTTGCAAGTGTTTACGAACTTTTAGGACAACCTTATATGTTTACGAACTTTTAGGACAACCTTATATGTTTACGAACTTTTAGGACAACCTTATATGTTTACGAACTTTTAGGACAACCTTATATATTTACGAACTTTTGGAACAACCTTATATGTTTACGAACTTTTGGGATAACCTTATATGTTTACGAACTTTTGGGACAACCTTATATGTTTACGAACTTTTGGGACAACCTTATATGTTTACGAACTTTTAGGACAACCTTATATGTTTACGAACTTTTAGGACAACCTTATATGTTTACGAACTTTTGGGACAACCTTATATGTTTACGAACTTTTGGAACAACCTTATATATTTACGAACTTTTGGGACAACCTTATATGTTTACGAACTTTTGGGACAACCTTATATGTTTACGAACTTTTAGGACAACCTAATATGTTTACGAACTTTTGGGACAACCTTATATGTTTACGAACTTTTAGGACAACCTTATATGTTTACGAACTTTTGGGACAACCTTATATGTTTACGAACTTTTGGGACAACCTAATATGTTTACGAACTTTTGGGACAACCTAATATGTTTACGAACTTTTGGGACAACCTTATATGTTTACGAACTTTTAGGACAACCTAATATGTTTACGAACTTTTGGACAACCTTATATGTTTACGAACTTTTGGGACAACCTTATATATTTACGAAATTTTGGGACAACCTTATATGTTTACGAAATTTTGGGACAACCTTATATATTTACGAACTTTTGGAACAACCTTATATGTTTACGAACTTTTAGGACAACCTAATATTTACATATTGAAACAATGTGGGAAGACCACCCGTATCTTATTTACATAATAAAATAGCAGCAGAACGTCAGAGAAGAAATGGATGATGATAAATCGCGGTAACATTAATTATTCACTTAACTATTACAATATGTATTTATATATGAGGTTATATATATGCACACTATATATTTAATAATGAATAAATATCAACCTTTAAATATATAAATTATTTATATAGACACGTAATTTTGCAACTTAAAACTTTACTGTCTGGTGGAGATTGGCTATTTTTGGAAAGGTGTTTTTCTTTCGACTCCATCCAAAATATGATTTCTTGTGATTATTATGATGATATTCGAATAAGGAAAACTATCTTTTGGGCAAAGGGTTTCTTTATTTAATAAATTTCATTTCCTCCAATTTACCCAGACTAATCTATTAGTTTGATTGTCTTTATATAATTTTTCCTGTATATAAATATCATATTACCATTAAGGTACTATTACTTTTTTCCTGCATGTATCCTACATTTCTGCTTGGAGAATATGTATAATACTAAAAGGTCTTAATAAAGATTTTTGTTGTTGTTATTTAATAAAGTTAGTAATAGTTTACCTTATTTGAATAATTGCTCGGTAACTATTGCTGGCATTATATGGTGATCTAAATAAATTATACTGATTTATACAAACTGGGAGAGTGAGTTTCACGACCTGAGAACGAGCTGTTTTTGTAAATACTGTAGGAGTTCTCTGGCTAGATATCATTTTGTATGTTGCTCTTATAGAATCCTTTAAATTTGAACATATTTTTTGTACGGTCATAGATGCAAAATTAAAAAGAAAACTATTATAAATTATTATACAATACATTCTCATGGACAAAAATTGAGGAAGTGTAACGTCTTTGATATCGCCGTTTGTCGGTTTTTTAAAGAAGACAGTAGCAATTTTGTTTACATTTGGTTATCTCACGTGTCTTCAATAAAAGTCACTGTGTATTAAATATCTTTGAGTTTTATTGTCTGAATCCCGATATACATGCTAAAATGTTCAACTTCCTCAAGTGTTGTCCATGAGTGTATACGTATATTATAGATAAAAGTAGTAAATAGAGTGCGGTTGTTGTTGTTGTCGTGTCCAAAGAAGAGTCTCAGATGTCTCCATGCATCTCCATCACAGCAGCTGCAATGTCCACTATAGAGTGCGGTCTATATGGTATATGTGAGAGAAACAAAGACGGAGAGTGCTGACTATAACATAGAAGTGATAAAGTGAATGGTAAAAGTGAGATGAGATCGTGAATAAGAGTTTAAATAAAGAGAAAGGAGTGTTAAGGAAGTTTGTGCTCCCATGCTGAACATTGTCCTATCAGTCATTCAGGCCGCCGAGCACTGCGACCAGCTGTAGCCTCCCTCCCTCCACAGCTGCCTATTAGGCCTACCACGTGCTGCTGAACATTTCCCTGTACTCTCTCTACACCCTCACTCCAGGTAGTAACCCAGATTTATATAGTTATTCATGAGCGTATTTACGCAAGTTTGGCCTTAAATACCCATTTCTTGGTTTTTCGGGAAGCCATTGGGATCAAAAATATTTTTTTTGGTCGAAGTGGTACATCCTACTCCACGCTGACGAGCGCCAACAGCGCGAAACGCGTTCGTGGATGGCTTTTCTTGATTTATCAAGAAATTGGGTTGGCCAAATATCAGGGAACAGGTTAAATCAATGAATAGCTGATTTCTGTTACACCAGATGGCGCGCTGCCTTCTGAAAAGCACATGTGCTCCTGGTCAGGATATGCCTACTTTGTTTTTAATAGTTATTCATGTGAAGTGTCTATCTAAAAAGCATGTACATGAAGTGCTTGGATAAAATTGATTTATTCTTCCAATATTTCGATGTGTCTAATCGCCTGTCTTTCTATAGGAGAGAATTCAGCTTTCGCAAAATAAGAACAGTGTGAATGGAATCAAAGTTCCGCCAAAACGAGGGTTTCAACAAGAGAAATATGGGTCGCTTCCTCATTTTACGTATCATCCTTGTGAAAGAACCATTTCTAAACTTTTCATTCCAATTTTGATGGATTTATCGAAAGATAAGCGTGTACAATAGATAACCAACCAGGATTCCATTGATCGTAACTAACTCTTCCCTCGATGTGATCTAGTCATCATCCCCTGTATGGGCTGAACCAGCTAACTGGTTGGTCCATGCTGAGTATAGAAGGTGATCCAGGGTGAGATGTGTGAGATTACCCTAATACTAAGACTGCTTGGCCACAAGAAAGCTAAATAGAAGATGACCCATTCTCCGTTGTTCCGTCCAAAGTTGACCCAGGAAACGACTTTATCTTAGAGGACGAAAGCTTATCAGTACGTTCGACGCTAAATCTTGTTGCTCTCAGAAAGGAAATCGTCTTCTGAATACCTTCGTATGGCAGTTTCTATTGGAGATGGTGTCGAATGCCAATTTTCCATCTAATGATCCAGAGTCTATCAGCTTACCCAACACACCCTACCTTGATATTGTCCCCCACATAATGCTCTAGTTCGGCGACACCTCACATGTAGAGATCTAAATGAGGATTCCGACAAGCAGTTTTGACCGAAATAAACTTACATTGTGTTTTTTAATCGATTTCGAGCATTTTGGCTCGATAAAAATATAAAGAATATATAGAGTGGATTTTGTAATAATTGTTTTCATTCTTAAATCACAGCATCTCACATATTTTGCCGCAAGAGATGGTCCCCAAAAATATAAAGCCTTTGTTTTTAGCTCAATCTTTTTTCTTTCCTTTTTCTCGGAGAAACCTAATATTCTTGAACGGGTCTCTTCTCTACTCTGGGAGCTTGCCTAAAATATGAACAGAATTTTTTTTTGTTTCAATGGGTAAAAAACGGAAATGTGGTGGCTTTATAGCAATGCTTTAGGGATTCTATCAAAAGTTTTGTCATTTTGTAGCAGACAATCAGTCCCAACGTAGTCTCGACACAGGTGTTCTCCTTGCCCGCACCATTTCCTCTAAAATAGAGGTCACCACTTTCCTGGCCGTTGCTTCCTCCGCAGGTTTATATTCGGTGTCCGTTCCTTTTTCGGTTTCATTCCTTTTTTACTCTATGAGCTTTTCAACGCCCATTTCCCTTTTTTAGCACAACTCATTGTTATTATGTAGTCTTTTTAGCTTTCAAATTTGAATTTAGGAAAAGGCATCTCCTCTGATGGCGTGCAACTAAAAGTTGCTGTTGGCTTGTGCCATCTGTCGGAATAAATATAAATTAATTGTTGATTTTTAAATTTATTCCAGAATTATCCAAATACCCTTTCTTGATTAATCAAAAATGGCAACCACGTACGCATTTCAGGCTGTTGGCTCTAATCAGAGTAATGCAAGCTGTACCTCAACGACAAAAAAAAAAAAAAAAAACTAGTCTTTGAGGCTTCCTGAAAAATCAAGGAATGGGTATTTAAGGCCGTAAGGGCTTGAGAACGCCAAATTATATGAAAAAAAAAAAAAATAGTACAAATTTTAAATATTTTAGTATTTTTAAAATACAGTAAAGAGATAATTTTTCACGATCTCGTTCTAGGTTTTCAGCCAAAAGTGCGCGCTAAGTTAGGCAGCATTATAAACAGGGAATTTTACAAACTCAACTTTTGGAACCAGAAAATAACACAATAAGAGAACAAGAGTCTTAAATAATGAAGTTTTAGTTTGATATTTTTGTCTAGTTCTGAATAATTAATAATTATTTTATAATAATTATTCAAATAATAATTTGAACGCACCCAATTAAAAATATTCCCTGTTGAAATTGAAGTTTTTACTTCAGACAAAATTAATCATTAATTGGATGAATTATCCAGGAGCCTGGGTTATCTACACATACCGTAAATCCAATGTATCCCTGATTTAACTTAAATAAATTGAATAGAAAAACTAAATCTAAAATACACAAATGGACAAAACTTGAGGAAGTTGTACTTTTTAGCATGTATATCGTGATTAATCATATCGAAAGCAAAACCATTCTATTTACACTCATGGACAAAACTTGAGGAAGTTGTAATTTTTAGCATGTATATCGTGATTAATCATATCGAAAGCAAAACCATTCTATTTACACTCATGGACAAAACTTGAGGAAGTTGTACTTTTTAGCATGTATATCGTGATTAATCATATCGAAAGCAAAACCATTCTATTTACACTCATGGACAAAACTTGAGGAAGTTGTACTTTTTAGCATGTATATCGTGATTAATCATATCGAAAGCGAAACCATTCTATTTACACTCATGGACAAAACTTGAGGAAGTTGTACTTTTTAGCATGTATATCGTGATTAATCATATCGAAAGCAAAACCATTCTATTTACACTCATGGACAAAACTTGAGGAAGTTGTACTTTTTAGCATGTATATCGTGATTAATCATATCGAAAGCAAAACCATTCTATTTACACTCATGGACAAAACTTGAGGAAGTTGTACTTTTTAGCATGTATATCGTGATTAATCATATCGAAAGCAAAACCATTCTATTTACACTCATGGACAAAACTTGAGGAAGTTGTACTTTTTAGCATGTATATCGTGATTAATCATATCGAAAGCAAAACCATTCTATTTACACTCATGGAGTGACAGAGACAATTTTGTTCACACTTGGTTATCTCGTGTGTCTTCAATAAAGGTCACCGTGTATCAAATACCTTTCAGAGTTATTGTTTTAAGCACAGACCATACGCTATCAATTCATCAAATATCAGGATTGTTGAGAGAAATGATCCACTCTCTATTTTTAAAATTATACTTAGAATTCGCCTATAACCTCTCCATATATTTCCCATAGCAAAGGAACGCATGGATCAATCTTGTATACAACTCTCAGAAAGTGAACGATGCCAATAACAATGCCCTTGTAGCTTATGTTGCTTACACTCCTATACTACAGTACGAGAACTATAGGGAAGTTAGGCTCGTACCAGCAGACAAAATTTCTCTAAGGAAACATTGAAAGAATTAAGGATTAATGAGATTAAAGGATTAAATGATGCTAAAAACAAGAAATAGTTCACAACATTCATGAATATAAATTTTGTCTAAAATAAATAGGTATAAAGAAAAGGACACTTCTCCCGTGAAAAAAAATGCTATAGTGAATACTCATAGTTTTTTTAAAGTTATTTTGAATGAAGAATTATTCTTTCCCTTTTTTTTTTTTTTAAATCATTTTTCTCTCTTCAAAATCTTAATTCGTATTTTGAACATGGAATTGGTTAACCCACTTTAGAAGTTCAGCACCTCTCTGACAAATTCTGAAGATTTCATAAAGCTCTTATGGACAAAATGAAAAACATTGATGTGTGTGTGTGTGATGAGAGAGATCCTGGATTGATGAGGTTCTTAAGCCGTTTCTAGGTGGACGTTCTGAATTTGTCAAAACTAGTGTTCTGCCTTTGTGTGTCATTAACGCGATTGTACTCGGGCTTACAATCATGGATAAAACTCAAGGAAGTGAAAAATCTTTAATGTCGCAGCAATCGCTTTTTTAAATATATATATATATATAAGAAGAAGAAGACGGAGAAAATTTTGTTCACGCTTTTTATCTCCTTGTGTCTTCAATAAAGGTCACTGTATATCAAATCTCTTTCAGAGTTATTGTCTGAATCCCGATATACATGATGAAAGGTACAACTTCCTTAAATTTTGTCCATGAGTGTTGATTGCAGGGACAGTCTAAGGATAGTGCTTAGTTTTTTGTTCCATCTTTTTTTGACGAGAAAAGTGTCGTTTTATTTTTAAGATTACCACGTTTAGTTGTGTAACCAGACGTTCCTTTGTCACCAACAGAAGCCGGACTGGATAAAAACGATGTGTGAGCAATGTCAGGAAGGGCACAAACGCCTTGATTAGCCATCGCTATCGCCCACTGAAACGTATCCGACCTGATACGTAAGGCTTACCACACGCGCTGGAGAACATTCCCTATCGGTCATTGACGTGCGGGTGATGCAAGGAACCTAACTTGAAGGTTTAACGGCGCGTAAAAACCTACACGTCCAGCGTTTTACGACGTCCTGCTCCGACAGCGTCACAGCAGGCTGGGAGCAACGCCCTGCTGCATTCCCCACCTGTTTCCACTTTGGCAACTTTCTTGTCTCACTTATCTCAGTAAAGTTTAGACCACGGAGGGCTATCACTGCTTCTGTTTCAGCTTTGGCAACTTTCTTGTCTCACTTATCTCAGTATAGTTTAGACCACGGAGGGCTATCACTGCTTCTGTTTCCGCTTTGGCAACTTTCTTGTCTCACTTATCTTAGTATAGTTTAGACCACGGAGGGCTATCACTGCTTCTGTTTCAGCTTTGGCAACTTTCTTGTCTCACTTATCTCAGTATAGTTTAGACCATGGCAGGCTTTCACTGCTTCTGTTTCAGCTTTGGCAACTTTCTTGTCTCACTTATCTCAGTATAGTTTAGACCATGGCAGGCTATCACTGCTTCTGTTTCAGCTTTGGCAACTTTCTTGTCTCACTTATCTCAGTATAGTTTAGACCATGGCAGGCTTTCACTGCTTCTGTTTCAGCTTTGGCAACTTTCTTGTCTCACTTATCTCAGTATAGTTTAGACCATGGCAGGGTATCGCTGCTTCTGTTTCAGCTTTGGCAACTTTCTTGTCTCACTTATCTCAGTATAGTTTAGACCACGGAGGGCTATCACTGCTTCTGTTTCCGCTTTGGCAACTTTCTTGTCTCACTTATCTCAGTATAGTTTAGACCATGGCAGGCTATCACTGCTTCTGTTTCCGCTTTGGCAACTTTCTTTTCTCACTTATCTCAGTATAGTTTAGACCATGGCAGGGTATCGCTGCTTCTGTTTCAGCTTTGGAAACTTTCTTGTCTCACTTATCTCAGTATAGTTTAGACCATGGCAGGCTATCACTGCTTCTGTTTCAGCTTTGGCAACTTTCTTGTCTCACTTATCTCAGTATAGTTTAGACCATGGCAGGTTATCGCTGCTTCTGTTTCAGCTTTGGCAACTTTCTTTTCTCACTTATCTCAGCATAGCACAAGCCATGACACACTACCTCTGCTTGGATTGTAAGCGCACATATCTGACTGGTTAGTCACCTCAAACACCTCTTCTCTATACGCACCTAGAGAAAAACCTATCATGTCGTTAGTTACCGTAATCTATTTTCCGCATCATTTTTTTTTCTAACATGCTCGTGTATAGCCATTGGGCCACTTTGCTGAAGTTCATTCCAGATTATTATCCAATGGAACAACCCTTTTTGAGATTTTTCACCCATTATATTATTAGCTGATCCAAATCCCCCCGAAAGAGAGAATCGCATTCCACGTTTAGATAGATATATTGGGGTCAAAGTTTCCTATTTGAGATTTTTTTTTGAAGGGAGAGCCTCTCAACACTATACTACAATTTAACGCTAACATAAATTTTCCCATTCAATGCTTGTATTATATTATATGGGCCTCTCGGCTCTGGGCAGGAACGGTGTCTATATCTGGGCGTTGTCCTACCTGCCACCATCCATTATGCCATCTTTTCATTCTTTCCTCCACGGGCCTCTAAATCCTTATAACAGCATACTTTCCCCTCCATACTTCCATTAAAAGGCCTTTCTCCTATTTCACAAGCTCTCATTTTTCAGGTTATCTTTCCATTTCACCTTTTATCTTTTTCTTAGTAACCTCTCTGAAGTGTCATTGACACTTTAAATCATTGATGTGACAATAATTGCGATAATAATGTGACATGTTTATGTATTAGTAAACAAAGACATGTAGTTATAAACAAAAGACAATTCTCTGAGGAAAGAGTTTCTTTTTTTATCACGACAATACAAGCTTTCGGACGTAACAGCCCTTTAACAGGTATAACTACGATACTAAAAATATGTAGCGTTTGAAAAATTTTACTTTATATATATTTTTTTATAATATAAGATTTAATATATTAAAAATAATCGGCACGTGTGTTTGTTCTCAAAACAACCTGGGTGGTACAGAAGATATGCGGGGGTAGATAAATAGAGGTGACATCCCTATATGACATTTCCTGGCTGACACCGCCAACCGCCCACATATACATCTACACGGTCACCTCGGAATATCTTTCCTGACAAAACTTTCAAAATATTGCTTCCCACTTATGACACACATACGACGCGGTAGTCGAGAGGATCTTGAGACAAGAAGGTTGTGAGAGACATGGTAGAAGGGTGGGTGGAGGTTTTGGTCCCTACCTCGGCTGGCGGATGTATAACGTCCTGAATGGAGCAGCGTACAACGGAGGATCAATCATTGTCGAGAACCTTCTGTCCCGCCGTGTTAGTGGACTATATGGGGTGCCATTCGTACATTTCTTCTTCTTCAAAAGATCTTTGTCAGAATATCCGGCCGAGTTTTTCAAATTACCCCGATTTAGATGCAAATTTCGAACTTGGGAGTTGTTTTTATGCTGTCTTAGAATGTTTACAGCCTTGAAGATTGTTGCTCAAGACTGCTGGAGTAATGTCCTAGGGTCTTTATACTCTTCTTTTTAAGATATAAGAGTTCGTTTTAAAGATATTTTTGGAGAACCAAAACGTTTTGTATGCTAAGTAATAATTGATAAGATAAATAAAAGCCGGAGTTTTTCATTTAAAAAAGACGAAAAAACTATGTTTCTCGCTATTATCAAAGGTCGCTGTAAGCGAAGAGGTTTCTTTGATAGCACATATGCAACTTGTCTTTACACTTTTCTACGATTGAAATTCCCAATTTATCTTTAAATTTATGCATAGAAAACTTCAGTATTCTACTATTAATAAAAAAAATGCTGAGGAACATTGACATATGGGCAGAACAGTATGTGTATATGAGATGTCCACACTCTTTCTTCATGGACCACCAATCCGTGAGCCGGGGATTTAATCAAACTATGTAAATAAAAGTTATCACTGCTAATAAATAAAAGAGTACTTACAATACTTAAATCTGAGTCAAATTAAATTGCTGATACCTTTTGGATCAACAAAAAATACACTTACGGAAACCTAGTAAACGGTGTTAACACTTGTAGCGCCCATCCTGATGTAATCACAGCATGCGTCCTCAAAGATTGGGCAGGTTCACACTAAGTTGCCCCTTCTCTGACCCTCCACCACCTGGTGCTACTTGTCCAGCTGTCCATTCACCCCTTCTGGAAGGTAATCCAGTGTCTCGCTGTGTCACCCCCGCTGTTTGTTTGCCCTAGTTTACTCACGACAGTCCTCAGTGAATTGATTGTTTCGCTGCCAGGACACAACTTTCCCAGCTCCGCCTGACGTTTGTTTACTGTCCTACTTAATGACGCGGCAGGACGGGGTTGACCGCTGATTGATCACTGCCCGTCCCTGCTCGTATATGATAACGACACCGTCAACGATCTCTTAAATGTTTTCTTCAACTCACGCTTACTTCACCTACTCTACAACGGTAACATGGCTAGTTCTTGGCGATGATCGAGAATACGTTGAACGCCTGTTCACTACTGGTCTCTTCTTCTGTGAACGTCCACATCCATCAACAGCTCTCAGGTATTGGAACTTCTTTTACCCCACATAGCTCACCGCCGCTAACATGGCAGGGTGTGAGTTGGCCGGTTCTTGACAATGATTGATCCTCCGTTGTTCTCTTCTCCATTCACTGTTTGTCGCTACTCGCGTAGCTCCGCTAGCAACTTGCCGAAGTATGAACACATCTGGACTTTCACCCACGTTACCTCTCATACGGTTTTGTTTAAACATTCTCTTTACTAAGAAATGCAAGCCATATTTACTATCACATTGTAATTTGCCTGTCAAAAGTTTTTATAGATATTTACCTAAATGGACGTCGGTATGGAGTATATAGCTTTGATACCACTGATTCAGAAAGTAAATAGAGGTTACCTATCATTATACACTGGGTTCTGCAAGGGTAGAGACTACTTTACCCAACTTATAATAAAAGTTGAAAATATAAAATCAAATAAATAAGAAGGCATTAAACTTCAGTGACAGAGCAACTACTTACGTAAAATTCTTGGACTCTGATCTTGGAATTTGAACTTAACAGATGGTGGGAGCAATCGTGGTACCAGGAGTCGAACCACTTTTTTGTTACACTTGGGACGAGAAGCCATCTCAGACGTATCGTCTGACTGGAATGCCATTGGTGGATTCTGAAGCAAGAAACTCAATCTTATTGTAGGATTCAAGATGTCTCTTCAAATGAATCGGACATGTTCCCCACGGTTAAGTACATACGGCACAAAAAATGTTTCATCCATATCATTGACGAGTAAACTCTTCCCCTTATCTGATAATTTATTGCCTTCCAAACCTGAGCGAGCGCATTCCAAGTCGTACACTAAATAGGAACTTTATCTTCGGTTCTGCTTTCCACTGTACCTCTAAATTTCAAATCTACACAACACCGGTTGTTAGTTATCAATTCTTCACATTAAAATTAAATGCATCTTCATTTCTTGATTTCACCGATAGGATATTGTACATCTTCTGAAGATAGAATGCAGACGTACATTCTCGAGTGTAGAGAGCTGTTTCAGTTTTTAAAAGAGACACGATGTTGCCACAATGGTTCAAAAACCACTGCGACCTCAAATTACATTCCACTTCACGTCTGAGCGTACCTGACCTTCATGTCAAAATGCAGCTTACATTTACAACTACTTTCCACACCCAGATTCATAAGAAAATTCACATCACATTTACTGAGAGTTGACACTTATTTTTCACGTAAAATAGTTAAACACACCTTTACTTTAGTATATACCTTTTTTTATATATCAGAATGCAAGCCTAAGAATCCAGTTCATTACCAGTCTGGAGAAGTCTTAACCGTCTTCTGGATTTACCTCGCTGATTTCTCATCCAATACCGTCTCAGAATGAATCCAGATATCAACCACTTCTAACCTATCCGTGTCATATATACCAGAAATACCAGAAATGGGGGTCGATGGAAGGATGGTCTAAACCGTTGGTTTTCGACCGCTACGACCCGGGTTCGATTCCCGCATTGGACACTTTTTTCTGATAAAAAAAATGCTCCAATGGCCCCCGATTCTTGCAAAATTCCAACCCCACCAGCGAGTGAAAGTAACCAAACGGGGCTCTGGCACATTTTAAAGTACAAAGTCGAACTGCTTTTCACATGTGTAGACATGTGGTGCACTTACAGTAAAAGCAGTCGTCTACTTCTACCTACCATGATTATCATGGCCTTACTGCTTTTCACATGTGTAGTCATGTGGTTATCATGGCCTGTACCACGTGTACTAGGGATAAGCAAAAAATACGATCTTAACGAATATCTTCAACGTTATAAAGAATCTAGCCATATTTCTAGCTCACGCACTCTCTTCAGCATTACCCTCTATACCTGCTGTCACAGCATTCTTCTTGCACTGTAGATGGGGAAGAAGATGACAAACCATTTGAAAGTAGGGTACTTAAATATCCCGGGAGATGTCCAAGTGATTTTAGCTGTAGTTTGTAGACTTTTCCTTTTAGTGGATAAGAATTGCTTTCAATTAGAATGGCCTAGCATGTTATATGATCATGCCTAACATAGTCAAACACTTTTCTTAAAGTTTTTGAGATTTCTGTACATGTTTTAATTGCGACTTTTTAAATTCCAGTTTTTAAAGGAGTTTAAAATAGTCTTACTTGCACTGCCGTAGAGTAATTTTGGTGTTGCGAATGACCATTGAATATTTCGATATTTTAAGTAAATTCTTATGCTATTGTTTCTTGTCGACACAATGTCTTCTAATAGTCTGACATAAAATCAATCAATACAGGTATAGACATTTACTCCATGCAGTCCCAACACCAGAGAGGTACCTATATCACCCATCGCCGTCCCAGAATGTATCCTCAGCCCGTTAATCGCCAGCCCCCCGAATATAAATAAACACGGGCAGCGGCTTCAAATAGAGCCGGCGTTGGACTCAAGGCCTTTGCTCTGACACCACACCAACTTTGCCTCGTTAGCTACATATCTCTCCGGCTTGATTAGTTCAACTATTACAACACACGCACCTGTTAGTATTGCTTCAAAATCCTGGCAGTCGTTTGTATTGAGGATCTCTTCCAAATATACAATCTATTGAATATAAGGTATATGTAAAGACATTAGATTTGTTTGCCTAAATTTATACAAATCTTTAATAAATAATCTAACACAAAATCCGCCGTTCGTCTACACCCAACATTTCTATAATGAAGATATTCACCACCAATCAAACATTCTTTATCTTTAATTTCAATTATTCGACAATTCGCCTGTGACAAGAACTCTAAAAAAAACTTGATATGAACGACAGAAATTCGAAGAAATGTTGAAGAATAAATTAATGTATTTGATATAAGAACTTCATTATACGATATTCCAACTAGCGCAAACACGAACTTTCTCTAATTCTAATTATGGATTCAGATAGGATGGCCTAGTTGGATAATGCGTTGCTTTAGGCAACAAGTATTTGAGTTCGAATCTGCGTGTAAGAAGCTTTTAGAATAAAATTGACCTCTGGTAACCTGTGTGATATTCTTGTACAAGCTTAGCTCTAGGCACATATAATCAAGCGAGATGTATCCAAACATTTTGTACGTATCAAGCCTCAATATATACAGTTTGCCAGCACAAGCAGTTTATCATTATACCATCATAACTTCGTGTACTGTTTTAGGAAAAGTAAAACATTATTGCTAAATTATAATAAACACGAATTTTCAGCCTCAAAGAGTTTCGAATTACAATATATCACTATTAAATAGTTTTAATATTTTTAGTAACGAGTGCTTTGTGTCTCATATAGGAAAATCTTCACAATAAAAACAATCATATATTTTCAATTTCTTCACCTATGGCTAAGTTATAACAGGACCTCTCTTAATGTATTATCCCATCGCAGTAGAAAATTTAGAGGAAAAAAAAGCGCTGCATTAAGATTTTTTTTTCAATAATTTTAATCAAGAGGTGATGTTATGGTATATTAAAAATGTTGCCAACACAGGAAGAGTGGGTGTTCTTACAGCAACTTTTAAAAACCCCTTCAGACCACGCTGACGGTGAGAAAACCTACTCTAGACAACACTAAAGACATTTTGAATATCTTCAATTGAAATTGGCCAGTACCCTGAATTCACCATGCCATCTGAGTTGAAGATTGAATATCGCTTGTCGCCTAATCCAATTAAACTTGATACTAGAGATCGTCTTATGTAATGTTGCGACAATGCCCGAAAGAAAGATTCGCCGTGGTAGCAAGCAGGGTCAGTTCGAACAGATGTGTTGACCCCAAGAATAGCTGAGGGGGAGGACGGACCAGGAAAGAAGGAAGAAGCCCATCTGGCGAGAGTGAAGTCCCCCTCCCTGTTGTTGACGCCGGCTGTTGATTCCTGCTCTCTGTATGTTACTTGCTCCATGAATACACGAAGGTAAACAAGGAAGAGTCTAACAAGATCCCTACCGATCCCGCGTTCTTATTTGGCCATCCTTGACACGGCAGTGGTGGCGTAACAATAAGAAGAATACCATTAGAACAATCTGGACTTGGGGATTTTCCAAGGAGGATAGGGTCACATTTCTCTCTTGCAGATATTTTCATTTATATACTCAAAGAATAATTTTATTAAAGATAAATGATATATGTGTGAGAGAGAATAGAAAGCTATAATGAAACATACTTCTCACTTCTAAAATGACAAGTTTATTTAAAAGATATCCACAGAATAGTTGAAGCTCTTGTCGCTCGCTCTACTGTCCTTAATTCGATTCCTGCTAGTGATCGATCGGGTTTATTCACTTGAGCATGGCTTTAAAATGAATTGGAGAAACTGGTTCTTGGGTTTCTGGGGCAACTGGTGACAACAGCCCTGACCGTCATCAGCTTCATTGGAAGGTTTTTCTTTGTGTGTGAGAATGTTCTGTGAAGCCTAGGGCTTCATTGTTATTGATAAGTTTAGTTAACTGGTTCAACTCAACAATCAAAACAGGACGCGAGTAAAAGCGCTTAGCACTAGTCCATACTAGTGAGCTGGACTTCCCGGGTAGTTGGCATTCTGTGCTCCAGGAACCTGGGTTATAAATATCTCTTTTAATAAGTTTAAATAAAAGGGTATATATATATATAGGCTTCCTATAGTTATATATACAATATAACATAATATAAATATATATTAAAAATAAAAAAGGCATATCCTGATCAGAAGCACATGTGCTTTACATTTGGCAGAGCGCCATCTAGTGGAACAGAAATCAACTAAACATTGATTTAGCCTGTTCCCTGATATTTGAACAACCCAATTTCTTTGATAAATCAAGAAAAGCCAAACACGCTGTGCTGTACCACTGCGACCAAAAAGATGTTTGGTCCCAGAGACTTCTTTAGAAACCAAGAAATGGGTATTCATATAAATATATATACATTTTCCCGTGTCCCGTGTTTTCTATCCACTCCCATAGCTTATGGGAATCTGTATATAAAAAGGAGAGCCAGGAGAACACTCCAATAACCTATGTATGTAATAATATCAAAATAAATATAGAGATCTGTATCTACATATTACTCATATAACTTTCTAAATTCCAATTTATTCCTACCTCTATTTTCCACTCTTTTTCTCTATCTCTCAGGATAATATGTAAATAAGATTATATTTAATAAAGATATTGATTGGTCGATAAGTTGTAGCAGGAACCTGTCGTTGTAAAGGGCCAAATCAAACGAAGATGCCATAGCTACTTCCTATATGGCCCAAGTCAATATTGATTCTTTTATATATTTTATATATAAAATGAAATACGAGTTAATAAAATACACTCGGTATCAGATCTGGCCAATACACATAAAAAGTCTTATGACCACCATAAAATCCAAAAAGGAATTCCCTAACCAGGACATTATGTGGGGAAACCTGGGCAGCTGGTATTGTCCGATTTTCTACGAGTTGTTATTTTTCGAATTAAAACTGAATCCATCATTTAATTCTTCATTATAACATAATCGAATGGTTTGGTTCATTTCTCTCTGAAAAGATGGATGACAAGAAACCTCGCCTTTTTTACCGACTCATCAATAGATTCCTTGTGCCGAAAACAAGAAAACCTAAAAATCCGGAAACTGTCGTTGGTTGCCATATTTCCTTTGTGTTCCAAATAAAGGTGTTTATTTTATTGTATTCGACGGCTGAGGTGCCGAAAGGGGGATTGTCCTCTGAGCCAAGAAATATTGAATAAGTGAGAGAGACAATAGGTCATTGTTGTATCGTCCATTGTTCAGCAGGCCTCATCTTGACACAACACTGAAGCCTGGTGAAGAGGTGGGTGTCCTTGCTGTCACATGGCTCTCTCTCTATTTCTGTCTCTCTCTCTACATCTTTACATTATCCACAGTCTACAAATATTAGCGTTTAATTTTCTAAATCTTACCTTAGACACATCTAATTCTAAAATTCGATTTAAGATATATTTTTGTACAGTAGAACCTCTATGAGAGGGTACTTGCGCTAGATTACACCCCACTACAAAGGACAGTTTTCATTTGTAAAATTATCCTTTTTACTATTTAGCAACTCTCCAATAAGAGGACACCTCTCCTTAAAGGACACTTTGATTATGCAATTAGGTGTCTTTTACAGGGTGGTTCTACTGTACTAGGTGAATGGAGGTGTTCAAAGGTATATTAAAAGTCAATACAGTATTATAATGGATGTAGAGTGTGTCTTCAATGTCAGCTTGAAGTCAAAATTACTAGAATCATTTATTCTAACTAATAAATGATAGTAGTATGCAATATACGTCGTAGTATCTACCGTCAAGTCTGTATGTAGCATTGTAGCATTTATTGTAAAAGGTTAAAGGGAGAGGTACCACTTCTGGTACATGAATACTATACTATCGTAACTTTATATTGTATCGTCCAATTTTAGTATATGTACCGCCAAACAAGCGTGTACAACTTTTTATTGTATCGTTCCAATATCAGTAAATGTACCGCCGAACAAGCGTGTACAACTTTATATTGTATCGTTCCAATTCTAGTATAGGTACCGCCGAACAAGCGTGTACAACTTTATATTGTATCGTTCCAATTTTAGTATAGGTACCGCCGAACAAGCGTGTACAACTTTATATTGTATCGTTCCAATTTAAGTATATGTACCGCCGAACAAGCGTGTACAACTTTTTATTGTATTCTGGCCTGAGAATCAGCCCTGTCACTTCACCAACTTAAACGTCTTTTTAGTAAATTCGACCGATTTCATAACTCTTCTCGTAGAATGTTATGAAACCGAAGCCGCCCATGTGTACTGATGAGGGCCATAGCCTGAAACCATGGTATATAGGTTGGCTTTTTATGTGAATTTTCTAAAACTGGTTTGTGACTCATTTTCCTTATCACCATCATTACGTTTTGAACTGAGGTCAAAAACAATAGGTATTGTTTTAATGTACTTTTTAAAGGAGAGATGACACTTTAGGTATATGAATACCATCTTCCTGCAACTTTATCTCCATATTGATAAGGCACAATTTGGATTATAGATTTTAAACACATGGTAATAAGACCAAATACAAATAAATAAATAGTGTGTGACGTTTCGGTAATAACGTTGATGCTAAAACTATTTATTTAGATTTGGTCTTATTACCACGTGTTTACCTCCATATTGGTTCTTAAATATTAATGCATGCGAAGCTTCACATGGGTGGATGTTGAAATTCACCAGCACTGTACATTTGACCATGTAACTTACTCTTTGGTAGTGGACATCGTTCCATTTTCGGTGTCTCTGCTCAATATTCTGGTATTGAATAAAGCTAATTTTGACCTAAATTTTTATTACTCTTTTATCTAATATCTCTAGGTGTCTTTATAATAAATCACTTTTAGGAGATTAAAAGGATTTATATATAAATACATCTGCTTAATTTTAATATCAATGAACATTATAACCAAAGAAGATAGACAATTTGACAATATAAACAATTATATTGATTCTGCTAATCAATTGTTACAAAGGTGGAAATATATATAATAAAATAGTAACTAAAGGGTATATAAAATTTAGGGGAATATATATAGTTGTGTATGTGTGCAAATTTTTTCACCAAAGATAGAGGTTACCTGGCCGACATTCATATTTCTTTAAAAATAAACACTTCAGCCAGTTACAGCTTTATTTATTCTCCTGACGAAGACAAAAAAAACGTTGTTGAAACGTTGAGAAAAATAAAAACTTTAACTGGCGCCGATGTGCCTATTTTAAAGAAATATTAATCAAAGAATTAAATAAAAATAAAATATATCTGCCAATAATTTTCTTTATTAAAAGGTTGTTAACCTTGGGATAAATATCGTCTTCCAACTAAATCAATATATATATATATTTTTTAAATACGTCTGAATCTAGGAAAATGTCAAGCCACTACCTTTGTAAGAGGCGCCACGCTAGACTTCGATTATGGGGACATGAGATTGGTAGCGGCCTTATCTGGTATAATTGAGATCATTTATCGTGAATCTCTAACAATCCTTCAGTTGACTCATCACACCACAAGATCCTAGTGAACATTCAGACATCCGAGCAACTGCGCGTAATCCGCAGGACTCCAGGAGCAGTCGCCAAATGTCATCATGAAGAACCCCTATCTACCTACTTATGTTCCGATAACACCAAGATAACACTAAGATAAGACAGAGAGAGATAAGTAACGGTAAGAAGTCGAGTTCTGATCTTAATTGTAGTTTAAAGGGCGGGACTTTTCATTTAATTATCTTTTGTTAGCAGAGGCATTGATGGAACCCCAGGTGATTTCTTACCTAAGAACATTTAATTTATTCTTTTTTTTATCTCTTTCTGACGGTTTTATAGCTTCTAATAATGGAAGATCTATAAAGAGAGAGAATTCTTCAAATGAAAGACACTTCGGCCAGTAAATCTTTTTATTGTCTCGACGTTTCGACAAAAATCTTTTGTCCTTGTCAGGAGCGAACAAAAATTAAAACATTAGGCAAAGCGTTAGAAATACAGAATAATTTCTAACGCTTTGCCTAATGTTTTAATTTTTGTTCGCTGAGGACAAAATATTTTTGTTGAAACGTCGAGACAATAAAAAGATTTACTGGCTGAAGTGTCTTTCATTTGAAGAACAATGAATGCCGGCCAGGCAGCCTCTATCTTTACAATATATAGAGATAGATTGAGATTTTAAAATATTTTATTGACATCATACACAGGTCAATGGTAGCATAGATACAAATTATTTAAAAGAGAAATAATTAAAAAATAGTAAAAAGATAAGATTAAAAAGTAAACAATTTACAGTTAGGTAAAGTCCTTCCCCAACGACGAAGAGTCCTCCTCCAAGACAGTAAAGGGGCTCTATAGAAAGAGAGACAAGTTTTCAAAGCCCGCATACATTGGTGTCAATAAAAAAAAAAGCCTTGCAATCAATTCAATAAAAAAACAATGTTAATATGATACAACAGCGCGCCATTGGTTATAAGCAATGTAAAATATTTTTGACGCATATGTTTCTTTTTAAAATAAAATAATTTTCTACTGTCCTTGCAATGAAATAATGGAAGGGCTCACTACTGAAGATTCAGGCCCTCCCATACTTGCCGTGTGTAATGTATTTAACTTTATGTCAACATAGATAAGTCTGAAGACTATATATAAGATCAAATATAAGATATATAAGATCAAATCTTCAATAATCTGCTTCAATCATAAGCCATGATAAGTAATCTATTTCACTTTGAGGATCAATTAATTACGACATTACTCCTATTTAGGATAATGAAAGAGTCGTAGACACGTTTATTCCGTAAAAAAATACTTAAATCTGAGCATCTCTTTCCATAGTTTCTTCTACTCGCAAATTCAGTCTTCCAAACTTTACAAAACAATCATCTCAGATAAATCCTGCACTCTGTTCCCAGTTTAACATTGATTAAAATAATACATTAATCTATTAATTAGCTTGATTGTCTTAATTAAGTTTTCCTTTATATACATTTCATATTACCTTTATGCGATTAGCTTTAAAAATAATCATAACATTGCTTATTACTGGTATAGTTACTCCTGCATGTAACCTACATTTCTACTCGGAGAATCTGTATAAGACTGAAAAGTCTTAATAAAGCTTTTTATTGTTTTTGTTGATTAAAATAATGCCGCTACACCATTATAGAAAATATTTCTTTGAGATGATGATACTTGCTGTTTGATAAAATATTGTAATGAGAAGTTCTATATCAATCAAAGACCCCCTCCTTGTCTGGAGGAGGACTCTCTCAAGGTGGGGAAGCCTTCCTTGCTGAAGAAATTTGTACACAGACACAACTATATATATTACAATATAATATAATGCGGCTTGTGATTGTAAAACGACATTTGAAAACCATCCCGCATGTGTTTCTTTTCAATGAAAAATCAAAATTTATTTCAAGGAGAAATAACGATTATTTCTAACCTTTAGGATGAGGTATGAAAGGATGAATTGTGAAGAGCAATGATGAACGGAAAATAAAAGTGTTCAGGGATGGTTCATCATTGCTCTTCACAATTCATCCTTTTATACCTCATCCTAAAGGTTAGAAATAATCGTTTATTTCTCCTCGAAATAAATTTTGATTTTTCGTTGAAAAGAAACAAATGCGGGATGGTTTTTCAAATGTCGTTTTACAACTATATATATTCCCCTACATTTTATCTACCCTTTGTTTACTATCGTAAATATAAAGGTTGTCTGGCCGGCATTCATATTTCTATGAAAAATAGACACTTCGGCCATTACTAGTTTATTATATATTTTCCACTTTTGTAAAAATTGATTAGAAGAATCAATTTAGAAAGAGGGAATCATATATCGCCGCAACTCTTTTTTTATTTTTATTTTTTATTAACGCGATTAAGGAAGCTTTCGGGCAAGCCCTTCTTCAGCTAACTATAGTGTACAAACAAGGAGAGATTATATATCGTTTTTAATATAAAATAAAATAAAAGAAAAATTAAATTTTGGCCCTCGTCAGTACAGGAACGGTTTCGATTTCATAAAATCCTACATGGGTAATTATTAAATCGGTTGAATTGGTTAAAAAGATGTTTAAGCTGATGAAGTGGCAGCTACGATTTTCAGGATAGGATACAACATAAAGTTATGTATTTAAATTCTCAATTGTCTATATCAATCAATATTTAATTTTTTTACCCAAAATACCCAATGTTTCAGTGACTGACTCCCTGTCACTTTTGTTAAAGGGATGTCCCTTGACACCCACGGAATGACAGAAACGTATAGAACTTTGAATTAAGGAAGCAAATATTAGTTGATGGAGGGGAAATTCTTTCATTAACATTCCGCTTAATTTATTCTGAGACTATATCAACAGAAAACAAAAGTTTTTTTGGGGGGCATTCTTTAGTTAGGAGGAGGACAAATTTACTATGATTGATTTAACACGACTGGAATAAATTTAGCTATTTATAAAAATTCTATATTTTAATTAATTATAAAATTTTCTATTGACACGTCAAGAGTGGATTTTTATTATCAAGTGGTAAATTTGTAGAGGATACAATTACTTAAAATTATATTATTTAAATTACTCTTTCAATATATTTCTTATATCTTTAACTGGAAAGCTTGTGAACCACGATTTTATATCTTTAACTGGAAAGAGCTTCTGAACCACGAGCTCACAATGTACTAAAAGGATATTTAAAATGTGAAATTTATTAATTTAGAAGAATATGTATTCAGCATCGAGAAATTTGATAATAGAATCTACGATCTATATCAGTATATGACACAAAGTTGCAGGAAGATGATATCCATCTACCAAAGGAAGAACCTCTCCATTTAAAAATGAATTAAAACAAATGTATTTGGTTTCTGACTCCAGTATGAAACATGATGATGATGATAAAAGAATGCGCCACAACACCAATTAGGCAAATTCAAACAAAAATCCAAACCTGTATACCATGGTGCTTCGGGCTATGATCCATACAGTACAGGGGAAGCTTCAATTTCTTAAAATCCTACGATGGGATTTATGAAATCGATCGAATTATGGCCAAAAAGGTGTTTAAGCTGGTAAAGTGACAAGGCTGATTTTCAGGCTAGAATACAACTTTTTAATTATTATTATTCCTAGTACACGTGGTGCAGGCCATAATAATCATGTAGAAGTTGGCGACTTCTTTTACTGTAAGTGCACCACATGTCTACACATGTGAAAAGCAGTTCGACTTATATTACGGGAGGATGATATTCATGTACCAAAGTGATACTTCTTCCTTAAAAAATGCGTTAAAGCAATGGTTCAACACCCCAGTACAAAACGTAATGGTCATGATAAAGAATGAGCCATTACTTTATGTTGTATCCTATCCTGAAAATCATAGCTGCCACTTCATCAGCTTAAACATCTTTTTAACCAATTCAACCGATTTTATAATTACTCATGTAGGATTTTATGAAATCGAAGCCGTCTCTGTACTGATGAAGACGAAAACCCGAAACAATGGTAAACAGGTTGGTTTTTGTCTGAATTTGCTCAAATTAGTGGCTTTGTCACCACCATCACGTTTTATACTGGAGTCAGAAACCAAATGCTCTGTTTTAATGCATTTTTAAAGAGAGACATGCTACGTTGGTACATTTATATATAACCTTCCATTGAAGATTGTCTCTCTGAAGAACTCGTGGTTTGAATACTTGAAGGTTAAGGAAATAATATAATATGCAATTCAAAGTGACGTACTGATTATGCAAAAATAGTTTAATACCAATAACTAACTCCTAACTGTACGTATAACCCAGACTCCAGGAGCCATGTACAGAAGTCGCCAATCACCCGGATAATACCATCACTTTTATTTTATAAAAGCCTAATTCACACATACACATAAGCCTTTATTAAAACATATACAGTCCTATACATAGATTTACCACGGAGTCTCTGTAATTGAAAAGATTATTTTCCGAGCAAAAGCTAATCCCATTTAATGGTAATAATGAAATTTATATACAGGAAAACACTTAATTAAGACAATTAAGCTCATAGTCTAGGTAAATCCGAGGGGGAAAAAGATAAAAAAATAAATTAAAACACTAGTATTTGCATAATCATATGCAAATACTATATATGCATACATAAGCCTTAACTAAGATCTTTCGTCTTTAAGAATGGAAGTTAAAAGGCCTAATTCTAATAGACTCATCTGTGGAAGTTTCTAGAGATCTGTGGCTCCTAGATGATGATGGACGATCGGCCTCGTCGAAATATGGGAGAATAAGATTTAATCCAAGATGAGCTCATCTCTTGTCATTACTGAATAATAGCATATAGATTACTCTATATTTCACCAGTAATCCAAACAATAGTGGGAAGACTGAACATACGGAGTTGGGTAAGGTGACCTGCAGTGATTCACGGCGATGACCAGCGGTGACCTCTCGGCCAGGACTTTCCGCTTCCAGGTAAACAATGTGAGCCACCCAATTCTGAACTTCTTCTAGAAACTCTCACGAAAAATACCTAGAATAGTTCTTCCGAAATGTCAATAAGCCGCCAAGTTGAAAAATCCAAGTTCAAGATTGAAACATCCGAGATGTCAATTAGCAGCCAAGTTGAACCATTCCAATCCCAACACTGAATAAGCAGCTAAGTATAACTATTCCAAGTCCAAGACGTAGACATCCAAGATTAATGATAAGCAGTCAAGTTGAACCAATCCAAGTCCAAGACTGAAACATCCGAGATGCCAATAAGCAGCCAAAAAAAAAAAAAAAAAGGCTTAGACATCCAATCTGTCTTAAAGATAGAGGTTGCCTCTGTGGCCGCCATGAACATTTCTTTAGAAATGACACTTTGGCCAGAGAAGTTTTTTTATTTCGTTGATGGTGCCAAAAAAATATTTTGTTCTCATCAGAATATTTATCTTTATCCTGTCGAAAGAGGACAGAATATTTTGTCACAAACGTCAATGATATAAAACAAAACTGTACAAAGTGCATTTTATTCTAAAGAGAATTCTAACATGTCGACAAATAAATGACTTTAAATCAATTCAAAAATCGGCTGAAACATCCAAGATATCAACAAGCATTCAACTTAAACCAATCCCAAAAACAAGACAGAAACATCCACGATGTCAATAAACGGCCAGCTTTAACCAATCCAAAATCAATATAGAAGCATCCAATATATTGACAAGCATCTAACCATAGCCAATACAAGCCAGAAAAATCCAAGATGTCAAAAAGCACTCAGCTCTAACCAATTCAAGTACAAGACGAAAACATCCAACATGTCAAAAAGCACTCAACTTGAGCCAAAATTCAAGTACAAGACAGAAAAATAGAAGACAAACAACCAACTTGACCCAATCCAAGAACAAGTCGGAAACATTCAAGAAGCCAACAACCATTCTTGTATTTCCACTTCGTCGCGCACGACTTTTTACCAAATTCTAAACTTGAGATTTGTTTTGGCCTATTTAAACTTTTAATCACTTTGAATAATAAATGATTAATTAATTAAATTTATTATTTTTCTTCTTAGCTACACTTGCTCTTCAAGAGATTTAATTAAGTAATTGGATCAATTAGCGAATAACGGATTTTTTTATAAACTACTTTTTTCTTGCTCCGGAGTCTCTATTGATTGCTTAATTTGCACTGGGCGTCGCTGGGAAAATCTGTAGAGCACAACTTGAGCGCATTCTGCGCCAATACTATGCGGATAAAATAACCTAACTTGCAGTTTCGACTTCCAACGTGGACTTTGATGTTGGATTCTAAGCTATTCCAGCTAAATAGAGCTAACAGAGCTCTGTACAATTCCTTGATTATTCGTTAGAATGTACTTATAGTAGTGCCATTACAAATGGGTGTATATCACTATTGCTTCAGGTTGTTCTGTAACGATACCATTTGAAAATTGTTTCTACCACTATCTTTTTTTGCACCGGTACTTTGCACCTGATTCAAATTCTTTTGCATAAAGCAATAACGCGCCATCTATATATAGGAAATGAAACTAATAAACACAATTTTTTCCAATTAAAACTAACTTTCTACTGGCCTTACTGCGATGAAAACTATTGGGAGGGACTGACTCATCAATGGTAAACCCTCCCAGCAATTTTGCCAGTTTGATCTAACATACAGCTTTTTTTAATATAGCTCTACTATTCTATTGGATCATTCTGCCTATATATACGATACTATAGGGAGAATCTTGGTTTTATTTTGATGGTGTTATTTTTTATCGCAGTAAGGCTAATAGGAAATTTGTTTTATTTGAAAAACTCTTTTGCATTGTTTAAAACATTGTAAAAACAGAGCATTCTTTTGGATTGATGCCATGACAAACTTTTACCATTTAAAACTTTTCTCTAATGGGAGAGAGATTTCACTGATAATACCATCGCAAATAGCTTTAGACCTATATCTTTATGATCTTAACTGATAATATTACAAACTGTTTTGTTGCAAATGCTTGGCTTGACGTCTACCTATGTACGCTCCAGTAACCTGGGCCAATAACTCAAGTTATTTGCCATACAAACTATTCTGTACTGAAACCGTTATAAGCTGTTTGGTAATATTATATATCATTATCAATATTTTTACAAAAAAAAATAAAAAATGCTCCAATGACCCCCTATTCTTGCAAAAGTCCATTCCACCAATAAGTGTAAGTAATCAAACGGAGCTTATGAAACACACGTAAATGCAAAAGTCGATCTACGCTTTTCACATATGTAGACATGTGGTGTACTTACAGTAAAAGCAGTCGCAAACTTCTAGCCGCCATGATTATCATGACTTGTACCACATGCACTCCCGCTCAGAAGTCCAACCCCTCCTCTACCTGGCGGGCGGTAGAAGCACCACAAGTAAGGGACTGCCCTGTAGGGCGAGTACGGTGTCGTGTGCCCCGAGCCGCTACGGTAACCGTGAAGGCCTACAGGTAACCCTGAAATGCGGCTAACTAACGGAGCAATGGCATCCTCCCTTTCCATGGAGCAACAAAATCAGGACCACATGCACTATAGGGATAATAATAATAAAATGTTTTACAATGCCACTATGACCATCGCGGTCAACATGCACAAAAGAAAATACCAGACGAAGAGAGAATTCTCAGATCGATCGTCTGTTATTTATATATTTGTGCTGACTTCCACCAATTTAAAAATCTGGGTCGCAATTCTCTACTTTTTTCCTTCTAAATATTCTTTTGTTAGAATTTAAAGAATACTCGATTTCTCCCTTTTTTTCAGAATTTTTTTATTTCAACCGGGATATTTTGATTGATTCCGTGTTTTTTTTTTATCCTTATATAAATTTTGGGGATCTTCTATTTTATGTAAAGTATTTTGTTGGAGAACGAAGAGAATATTGTATTTCATAGTAAATGGGAAATAAATTTGACTCTTGCTAGGGATGGAAGAAAAGAAAGTTCAACCAAGATTACAAGGGAGATTTTTCCCCCTTTGGAACAGAATTTCTAAAATATCAAAAATATATTTCTAGACATTTTTTTTTTTGCTTAGGAAATAGTGACTTTTGAGTTTCGGGTTGGTTCCTATTGTTGAATTATTTTGGGTTGATTGTAATTTTGACCTAATATTTCATCCTATTCTCCATGGATCCTCCCACACAAAGTTTTTTTTAATAAGGCCAGTCCCTTGCAGGACTCCTTATGAGAAAGAAATCATCATAATAGAGCAAGTGGGAAAAAATCTTTCATGGGATTCAGCCAATATGTCGAGTACCTTTTCTCTCTACAATTTTAATGGAAGTTATATGCACTCATGGACAAAACTTAAGGAAGTAGAACGTCTTTAATGTCACCCGTCGTCTGTTTTCTTTAAGGAGACATAGGCAATTTTGTTTACACTTGGTTATCTCGTGTGTCTTCAATAAAGGTCAATGTGTATCAAATATATTTCAGAGTTATTGTCTAAATCCCGATATACATGCTAAAAGGTACAACTTCCTCAAGTTTTGTCTATGAGTGTACATTTAAGACATCTCAACAGAATCATAAAAATAAAATATTATACTAAAAAAATTAATCCATTTTAGCGCGATTTTTTTTTATAAATAAAGCATTTACTAATGTCCTTACTGCAGTAGAAGAATATTGAGATGGTCTGGCTCATCGATGATGATCCCTTCAGAAGTTTCGCCAGGTTAATCAGCCATACTGCAATGGGTTAATTACGGATGAGCCAGACCCTTCCAATATATTCCCATTGCAGTAAGGGCAGTGTAGTAAACGTTTAATCTCTTCTTAGCAATGGTACCCGGAGATTCATCTTATTGTAAAACGTTTTATTTGTAAAATAAAAAGATAAAATGGTTCAATTTCTTGCATATGGCTGCCACGCTATATTGCCTTATGGTTAGAATATTATTTAAAGAATTTTTACAAGATTGTTTACTAGTTTCCTCCCTCCATGAGCCAAATAGTTCATTTATATGTAAATACACTGATAATATTTGACCCGTGACTTTATTATGACTATTAAGGTGGTTTTTGTAGTCATTGTGTACGTACATTTATTATTATCGGTAAAATGGAATACCTAACGCTCTGGTTAGGATTAACTATCCATCTAGGAACTGGGTCTCCAAGGGATACCTAAGATTTAAAAAAATAATAATGAAACTAAAATTTAATTACGTAAAGCATCTAGAATTCTTGGTTTCTGAAGAAAATAATTTGACCATTTTTTAATTATTTTTCTATCGGATTTGTTTTTTTTATTTTTGAAATACAATTTACAATGGTCTATTAAAATTTCTTGGAATAGGTGCTGAAGAATTCTCTCACACGAGTATGTCTTGTTTAAAAGTGCCAAATATTCGTAGAATATGGTAACTCTATTCTACATTGAAGTAACTCGGGAACGTCTATATATATTTTCTCTTTTAGTATATTTCTATGAGATATAGAAAATATACCATTAATGTAGGCTGGATAAATTTAAGACAATGACAATTGAAAAAAAAACTTTATTTACAATTAGTCAATGGTTAAATAAGTATAAGAGACAAAATAAATGGGGAATGATATTCTATAGAATTAGGTGATGGAATATTTACAGTTGTTCTCAGTTCCTCCATTTTGAGAGAGTCCTCCTCCAGACAAGAAGAGGATCTGCCTGAACTCCTATATATTGAGAAAGAACCTATAGAATCTTGACAGAAGCAAGCTAGGATGGAATCTTTATCTAGACCTCGCTCTAAGACCCAGCCATGAATAATTCAAGATGTAAACTCATTAACCCTCTAAGAGAAATGTTGTTGTTAGGTATATCCCAAATACACATAGCCATGATTATCATGGAAGGTAGAAGGGGGTGGAGTTGTGAATACGTTTATCGTCGGTTCCTAAACTTTTCGAGCCACTCCCCCTCCCAACTTAGCAAGACATAAATTTTCCGTCAAATGTTTCCGAATCCATTAGCACCCTCTCCTCCCTAGAAAGCTTCAGCCGCCTACTCTGTGTAGTTTACATACTGTTAGTGCACCCACACATGTGGTGCTGGTGATATACATCAGTCATATACAACATGATATAGCATTGAGTATAATGCTTATTTTATATTCAACATGTTAAAAAGGAGAGAAGCTGTAACTTGTAAAATATGAAAAGTAAAAGAATTTGTAGATATCGACCTCATATGTACACTCCAGGTAAATTTAGAACTATTGTAGCGTAGAAATCAAGTCTTGGAATATCTTAAGATGTCAAAGTATTTATTGATGACGTCAGTACGACTAGTTGTCATCTATCAACAAAACTATCTACAGCTAGAGAATATTGAACAAGAAATCTAAGGAACGTTTATGCTGATTTTATAAATATAAAGTATTAATCTATTTTAAATATTTTCATTGAATAATTAAATAATAAATTATTTCTTCGCCACACTATTATTAATAAATATAGTTTTATATATTTTTAATAATCAAACATACAATCCTATATCCATTTGTAGATTTAAACTAATGAAGTAATTGACTTTCTCTCTTTGGTTGTCTCTGTTCTCTTCCCTCTCCCTTGGAATTAGAGCACCAATTCGGTTTTTGCACTTCCAAAGTGTTCTTGTTTTATTACCTTTACTCACTTATGAGGCTTCATTTATGCTAGAATTGATAATAAAGGTTAAAAATACAATACTCTTTTTAAAAAGCGTTCTCATTTGCGAGTTTGAGCCTGTTTGCCGTCAGGTTATAGCTTCATCCCTCATCAAGAAACCTACACGCTCTCTACTAACTGCCACAGTTCTACATAGCACATTAACTTACGTCCAGTACTTCACCACTTTGTGGTTCTCAAGAAGCACAAATTGATTCCATAAACTTCCCTGAAAGCTAATTTTTAAAGTAACGAGGTGATTGAGTTGATAAAAGAACGATAAAATAAAATCTACAATATCATAACTTTTATCTTATCTCTACTCGTTCTATGTGAAGTAATTTCTCTCCAAACTTCTCAAGAATTAAATCTCCATTATTTTGTTGAGGAACTTAATTTATCTATACTTTTTAAAATCTTATAACTAGAATATTATATCGTCACACCTGCTGCTTAAAATCTCAGGAACAAATCATACAGAAAATATTGACTTTTGGATGTATGAAAAAATAAATACTCTTGTATATGAAAACTTAAATAAGGTTGTTTGTTAGATGAGAGAACATTGATTGGGCGTTCAAGAAAGGAATGGAACCCTCCTTCAGAAATAAAATAAATTCAGTTTCAACATCGTCTAACCATTAGCAACCTTTAGTTTACATGGTCATGAGATGATCTTACATTAGGTTACGCTTTTTTACCCCTTTTTAAGAAGTGTAATCCTAATTTATATATTTTCTAAAAATAAAAAAAAAAAACATTTTTTATTGTGTTTTTCATGCCTCATTTGACAACTTCCAACTTAAGAAAATAGGGGGAAAAAAAAAACAATGTGAATTTAACCACCTATAAAAGGCTTCATTTTAAGACAGCCTAAGTTAGGCTCTTCCCTATTCCTCCCCGATATATCTCCTATTCAACCTGCATATGTATCATCAAGTACCTTACTGTCATCATCATCATCCATGTCCTTATGTTCCTGTTGTTGTGTTCAGCCTAACCACAACAGTAGACGTGGAACTGACCACCGAATGTGTAAGTGTTTTATATAATTTATATATTGATAATACACACACAACATTGGGAGGGGAATTCTTTATTATATGTTAAAATATACATATAGAGTTGATATTTTCTCCGAAAGATGTCAGTCACCATCAATATACTCCCTCCTTATCTGTGTCAAGTTTCCTATGTTGTTTATATATACGATAGGATAGTTACAAATACCTACACTATGGTTATGGATTGGTTAGCAAGCTGCCACATTCTCTTCAATGTCCATCTAACCTATTTTATGATGTCAAAGTGAACTCCAATATCGAACTTCTACCTTCAATTTAGAAATATACATTTACACAGCAGTAGCAAACTCCTATTCACCACGATTAGCTTAGACTGAACCATTGTGATAAAATATAACTTTTTAAACTTGTCAACAAAAAACCGGGCCAATGCCAATATGTTGTTGACAAAATAATCATCTCCCTCACTTACTCTTAGATTATAATTTTGCCTGTTGAAGAGCGATAGCTCGCAGTGTTTTTGTGATAAAGAAACATATTGAGAAAGGTTTTTCGAATATTTTTATAAAAGTAAATCGCAAATTCTTATATCTGAAAATGTTGTTGATAGCCTTAACGACTATATATATATATATATATATATATATTCTAGAAGTCTATCTACCAAGTAGACCATCTTGCAAGTCCTCAATATGCAATGTCATCGTAGATTTATTCAGTAGGCGATTGTATGAAACCTTTCTGTGACTAAGCGCTACACAGCACCATTACAGGTATTGTACCACAAGCTACTTCGCTATTGCATATACGCCTTTATTAAGACATATTGAATGATTCTAGGAGTTACCAAAAGGAATAAAAAATATTGAAATTTTATATCTGATTGATATTAATATAATGGTGGTGTGACTGAAGGCTTCAGATAATCAGCTCTTCACTTAACTCCATTTTTGTGAGAGAGAAGCGAAGTGCTTAGAGAATACCAAAGCAGGAAACTACACTATCAACTATTCTTACACAAATTATACCCGTTTAACGGACACAAAGACATTTTTTATGCCCCAAGATTCGATATTCTACCACCACAAGAAATCTAGGAAGTATAGAATAAGCTCTGGTAAAGAGTTTCTGATCATAGATCTCATCAATAAATAGAACCTTCAACTTTAATTCAACGATTTGAGTCTCTTAGAGACTAAAAAATAATGTTGTTTGCAGACTTTTCGACAAGGAAATCTGTTATCTGCCAATATTTTTGTCTCTTTTCAAGTGTTTTAATCTTTTCTGGGCGGCAAGGATTCTGCAGCGCATCTATTACGTCGACTGCGGCTGTGGCCGTTGCTATGGGAACATATCGGCGGCGCCTTCTGGAAATTAAACCCCAACTTTTTATTGTTATTTCGTCCTTCCATAGTTGTCTGACCAGAACTTCACAACCTTTTTTTAACCTCACGCTACCACACCTCAAAGTTAAATAGATTGTTGGCGACATGTAATTTAAATATTGATGGAAAGTCTGCGCTAAATTTGTACCAGGCGTGTCTACTTGAGAGATCATTTTTCGGGCTGACTGACTTCAGCTTTTTAGCCTTATTACAGTTTTTTTTTATTATGATAATATAGTGGCACATTTTGTCACTCTAAAGCTCTTGTCCTGCCTAAACAAGCTCCTATTGCAGTTCAGAACACTCTGGCGGCAATAGTAGACCAACGATCTTAGACTAATCACCCAGTAAAATCATAAGCTTGTATAGATAGAAAGATGGATTGTGAGGTAGTTCAAAGCTAAGGAGAATGTGAAAAAAATTGCAGTAAAGTCTTTAGGGGCGTGAAAAGGAATAAATAAATAATGAAAATTGTTGTTGTGTTTCTTAATCCCTCTGATATAATTTAGATGATATCCAATAGGTTCCAGAGTTTCAGTTTTTCTAGTGTCTATTTTGTATTTTCCCAGAGGTTCTTTTTAGTGGACTGTATGCAGTATGCGGGTGTTGCGGGCAGGCGGGTTGAGAGTCACATTTTGGGCAGTTCGGGAAAGCTCGATTTTTCCATATAAATTTAAAAGTCTTTAGGTGTCCTGCTCGTAACCTAGAGATTTCTGTTTGTTCTTCTCTTGTGTTAGAGCTTGAAAAAAAGTAGATTTGGAGAAAATAATGTAAATTAAATTAATAATACATATTTATAGAGGGAGAGCTCAAGCAAAAGTGAGCAGGTTCTGATGATGAGAAGGTATTATTTTTGACTGAATCTTATTTGATTCTATACTACTTGGTGAACACTGCTCTCACGTGGCCTCAGCAGCTCTTCCTTTCACGGTATATTGTTGCAACAGATTGCCGTTTGGCAGAATCTTCAGCCTTGATTCTTTCCACCTTAATTCTTTCAGACATGTCTTATATCTTTCCAGAACGTGTTTCAACCATCCTACAAGGTTAGATAAGTGAGATAACTCTTATTTTAAGTAGCCTCCAGAATAATTTATTTATTTTTCACATCAAAGTTTAGAGAGTTGTGAAGTCACACAGTCTACCAAAATACAAATGGTGATTTTTATAGTACATAATATGTTTATAATATATATTCTGTTTTAATAAAATAAATAAATGAAAATTTCAATTTGAAAATTTAAAATATATGAAAAATAATATTACAAATTAAAATAAGTGCATTAGCAAAAATATTTGTTCCTTACTGGGACATTTACTTATATCACACTCCACAATTGTTAACTACGAAAGCTGATATTTATGAGGCAAAAAGGTTTGTTATCCATTCGTATCTTGCTGGGGATTTTAATGCAAAGAATTTTTACAAAGTTTGCTTATCTCTTGTAACAATGTATCCTGTATAAAGTGAAACTGGATAATCTCGACTTTTCACTGTTTTAACTTAAGCTGTAGGATTCCAAATTGGGCTGTATTCCTCCCTAGTGGGCGCTAGTAAGGTTACTTACCTGGGAGGCGTTCAGGCAATTGAAATTTTGTCCAGGAGGGGCATTTTCTTATTAATCAAGAGCGACTAATATTCAAAAATTATATATTATTGATGCTAACGTGAAAATAATACTTTATTTATACTCTAAAATTGAGGGTAAAATGAAGGCAGAGGACACTACAATAAAAGATAAATCCCATCCTTCAGAAAGTTGACCGGACTCGCAAGAAGAGTGGAGAAGACATTTCATGGAGAACTTAACTTGGTTGATAGGGAGTGACTAATTTCTAACATGCAAATACCATTTGTTTTAGGTACTAAAAACCTTTCAAACTGGGGAGAGAGAACTATAGCTTTCATGTTACTAGAATAAATTTACATATTGTTACTCTATGCAAATTTGAAAGTTTAATTATCTGCTCGGATTCCCAGTGGTGATTAGGGAAAGTTCATTCTGGGGCAGTTGATCCTGGTTTAAAGCAAAGTCCTTCTGAAGACGTGGTGTCGAATGGTAATGCACAGTAGAAGCTGTGTTGGTAGAAATGTACCATCAAATTTACTACGTTTCAATTTGTATTAGATATCCTCAAAATGGAATAATATTTAATATATTCTACTATCTCTTTCTATATATAAATATATTGAAAACAAAGAAGGCATATCCTGACCACGAGCACATGTGCTTTTTAGATGGCAGAGCGTCATCTAGTGGAACAGAACGCAACTAAACGTTGATTTAGCCTGTTCCCTGATAAATCAAGAAAATGGTTTGGCCAAATATCAGGGAACAGGCTAAAATCAATGTTTAGTTGATTTCTGTTCCATAGATGACGCTCTGCCATCTAAAAAGCACATGTGCTCATGGTCAGGATATGCCTTCTTTGTTTTTAATATCAACACCTGACCTCTTTTTTTTTTTCTATTATTTTTTCACATATAAATATCTATACCTTATATTCAGGGTATATAAGTAGGCCTTAGATGAATGTCTATCCATTCTATTAACCGGATTCAGAAAGACATCCAGTGCTAAGCCTCTTATTAGAGTTTTACCTTTAAAATAATTTTTATTATCATTATATCAGTATCATCAAACTATTATCATTGTTATCTTTTATGTTTATCGTCATATTTTCGTTGTTGCTATCTTATATTGTGTGCGTATTTTAAAATAATTATTATTATCAAATTATTTTAGGATTATTTTTTAACATTATCATCACTATTATCTGTGATGAAGATTTCCCTCCCATAGATAAATAAACTTACGGAATTTTGCGCTTTTAAATAATATGATAAACCAATAAACAACTGGGTACAATATGTGAAGTTATTATCATGCTACCGGTTATCCATTTTAACTTGGTGGGCAATGCCTATAAAATATGAAATTTTCCAATCAAAATGTATTTAGACAGTAAAAAATGTTACATATCTAAACTAAAGATTTCAAGAATCCAGTCTTCCCCATCTTCTACAGGTTAAAATCGGCCCACGTATGCAACAGGCTGTAGATATGTAGATATACTGTCTGGTTGAGGCAACACAGATTTCGGTATTCAGGGCAACACTTCCCGCTGTTGGAGAGCCTGTGGGGCACAAGGTGAGCGAAATGTGAATACGATATGACCCCAGGGACTTAGAGGCATCTTAGAAAAAACAAGATTTTCTTTGTTATTTATTTTAAAGCTATTCATTCCCATATAGATTCATTGAAATTAAAAAGAATGCGTTATATTAACTCTTTTTAGAAAGTTTTCGCCTCATTGGTTTGAATATGGCATTTCTATCAATAGCCCCATTTCCATCCTAGAAAATATAAATAGACCTCGGTAAAGCAGAGAAGAGAAATGTTTAACCTGACTCACATGCAGATTTATTAAGAAATGCAAGCCTCAGAGTGAAACATTTGAAGCCAATTATTTTTGAGGAAGGAGAAAACAGCAAAAGTTCCTGACTCATCTAGCTGAGAATGTTTTACAACATAAAGTTGCTGGAAGATTATATTCATCTACCCTTTAATTAGGTTTCAGAACGATGAATTTTGCTCATCGCCTTAATAAAAACTTTACTGGTGGTGATGAAGAAAGGTTTTACTGGGGTGATGAGGATAATGTATCGTTCTTATGCATATATAAAGGGAGTGATGCCTCTATAGGTACAGAGAATGTTTTATGATGTAAATAGGGTGCTGATATTTATTCGTGGATATGTTAAAAGAATTAGTGAAATTGAAATAGTTCGTGCTAATATTGATGAAAAGTCGCGCGACAGACATGCTACGAGTGCATATTACTGGCACGTCCGTTCAACGATTTTTCATCAATTTCAGCTGTTACGCGAATTCATTGAGTATTCTCCTTAAAAGCGTATACAGTCCACGCTACACAGAAAAGATAATTATCTGTGAACCAATTAAAAAAATTACTCATAAAAAGAATATACATGACTCAATGAGCAAGCACCATTCTTCCCAAATTATAATTTGCCAGTTCTGTGGCTTTCAACTTTTGTTATATATATTTATCTTTCTACGATTAGAGTATAGGACCATATGTTCTATTAAAGAATATACTAAATGAAACTATTAAGAATATAATTTTCTTTTTAAAATAAAACGAACTTCTACTAGTTCTTACTGCAATGAAAAAAATGTTGGGAGAAAACTGGCTCATCAGTGGTAACCCCTCACAGCGGTTTCTCAAGTTTAATCTACCAAACTGCTTTTTAGAGCTCTACAGTTATATTGGATGATTCTAGCTATATATCCGAGAGAGAAATACTGTAGGAGAATCTTGGTTGAATCTTGTAAGAGTTCACCACTAATGAGCCAAGCCCTCCCAATATTTTTTCATCGCAGTAAGGACAGTAGGAAGATTGTGTTTTATTTAAAAAGGTTCTGCTTAATAGTTTTATTTCGTATATATAGATGGCGCGTTATTGGCTTATATTTAAGAGATTTAAGTTTATATACAAATGGGGTTTGAAAGGCTACTCCAACAATGGAGAACCATTCTTTAACTAATGTGTATTCCATGTTACCGCGGGTTGACACTCAAGGTAGCATTGTTAAGACAAACCCTCTGACTTTCTGGAGATCAAAATATCCAAATCTCTTACGAGACTTTGAAATCAACATACTTAATACCTGTCGATCTTACATTTGTTCAACATGTAACAACACATTTCAAGTCAATTACACTGATAGACAAAACTTAAGGAAGTTGTACCTTATAGCATATATATATCGGGATTCAGAAAATAACTCTGAGAGATATTTTCTGAATCCCGATATATATATGCTATAAGGTACAACTTCCTTAAGTTTTGTCTATCAGTGTTATAAGGATATAACGCACCATCTATACACATCTGTATTAAGCATGAATGTTTCTTTTACAAATAAGCCTTCTCACTATTTTTCATTGCAATAAGGACAGTAGAAAGTTTATTTTATTCGTAAAAGAAATATTCATGCTTAATATTTGTATTTCTTACTGATATATAATTATTGTAATATGGGGATTTTTATATAAATTTAAAGATGAAAATACACATCAACCTTTTACAACCTAATTGCTGTAGTTTCGGCAAACCACTGACGCCTTTTTCAAAGTATATACTTTAGTCTGGGTGGTCAAGACGTCAGGAAAAAAGTTGAAGATGGTTGATATGTTTTCATCTTTATTCACACTACAGAAATGGCGTCTATACTTAAGATTAAATAGATTTTTAGCGGCAATGAGGGTTAACGTGCTACTGTAGTATCTATCCAAGACTTGACGAGAGAGAGAGAGTCAGGATTTTATTAGAATATTCACTATCGAATATAAATAAATTGAAGATCTATAACGAAATCTTCTATTGTATTAAAAAAATAGTTTCTCTCTCTCTCTCTCGGTATACCAATTCAATTATTCGCTGTTGTTAGTGTTTCTCTTATATCCACACTATGAGAGAGAATCTGAGAGAAATCAAACAAATGTTTTTTATGTTACCTGTGAGGGGCCCAGTTTTGGATCTATTGTTGATTTCTACTCTATATATAATAATAATAATAATTATTATTATTAGTAGTAGTATATGTGTTGGCGACACTAATAAAGAAATCTGTTTTCTGGATTGTTGATTTGATTGAGGTATGGCTTAAATATCGTACAGCAGTGAGGAGGGAGGTGTCAGTGAAAAACGACGTGCTAACTTGGTGGATGGAATACGGGGGTAATTCGTGCAGAATGTAATTATCCAGGAATTGTTGCAGGAATTAAATCCACGCAATAGAAATTCAAATTCGTTCATTTAACCCTTGAATTAGAGGATAGAGTCGTTTAAACGGGAGTCCCTAATTGAATCTGACAACTCGGGAATTTAAATATTAATGGGCCGAGTTCTGGGCCCAATTACCCAGGATCTCAGGATTCTAATGAGACAAACCTTCGACATGATGGCTGCTCTCGATTGGTTTGAAAGTCTTGGCTTGCAGAGCATGGGACTATCACCGCCACAACAGGCCGTAAAACTTTGTTTTGAGGCAAGCGTCAACTGATAACGCTAACCGGGTTACTACGCCTTTTTTATAGGTCTCGGTTCACAAAGTATTTTTTAAAACTTCTATTTAACTGGCTTCCACACATCTGTCTGTTCACAAATATTGTGATCAATTTTATTATACTTCTAGACTACGTTGAAGTCTGGATTTTTTTTTTTTTTACATTCGTTCATTCCTGGTGACAGTGAAATTGTACAAAATTTCAGACTTCTAAGTGTCCGTGGTGATCGGTAATACAATATAAAATATAATTTGTGTGTATTTACTTTCAAACGTATAAAATAGGAACAGCCGTTTATGCGGAGTAATGAGCAAAAGGGCATTCGACTGGTAAATAAATAAAATCATTGAATATTGAGAGTATATTTGGGCTTAAGTTTGTTAAACAAAATCCTGTTTCAAGTTTCTTTTAAACAAACGATTTCACACCAAATTTGCTTGAATTTGATAATGGAAATAGGGAGTAGTTTTCCAAGAGTCCAGTTTTTTCAAATAACTTTTTCCAGAGTTCATAAAAGTAGAAAGTAAAATTTTATCAAGCACTTTGGAATATAGGGCCTTATAAGGTTTCCGATTTTTTCCAAATCTAAGGACATAACCTTGAAACTTGATGTGGACATTAAAGAATCCTGTAACCTCGGGCTGATGAAAGAATTGATTCAAGAACAGGAAAGAAGGATGAAATACTGAAAATTGGCATAAACGGTTGGGTTTTGGAAAGCTTTCTTAATCCCTATCTGACCTTGGTCTTGAAAAGAGAAAATAATTTGAGAAAACTCAATGAGATGAGAGAAAATTCTGGAGAGGTCGAACAATCTGTGGAACGTACGAGGGAATCAGCCAGTTCCTTTTACCCAGAAAAGAAAAATAACGTGGAATATATTAAGGCTGTGCTCTGGCGACACTTGTAAGTACAAAAGTCGAACTGCTTTCAACATGTGGTGCAATTACAGTAAAAGTAGTCGTTAACTACTACCCACCTTGATTATCATGGTCTGTACCACGTGTACTAGGGATACTACCAATAATAAAAAATAAGGTTATAAAGAAGAGTTTGCCAGGAGTTCACTAGAAAATGAAAATATCTAGAAGTGGAGATGCAGAAAGAATCTATTGGCAGACTATTAAAATACAAATTCTGTAAGGTATATATAGCGAGTGTCCTGTTAGATTTCAAGAGAGCAAACACTTCAGCTTGGAAGTTGTGCTACAAAATCTGGAATGGAGAGTTCAAAATTGGGCCATATGTTGACTGGCGGTGGAGGGAGGGAGTGTCCCGAGGGGGAAGGCAACGGGCGGGGCCGGCCAGTAAGGAACGCAGTACCGCAGATTTACCACCCAACGTTGGCCCGCGGTGTCCGGATGAAGGCCGCCAGGGGGTGATCCTGTAGACTCGCCACGTTAGATCCAACACCCTGCCTATAGACAATCTGACAATTAGCTTAATTTTATTGACATCTTGTCGATACATGTAAAAGTGCACAGTCTGCCTGCCTATAGATGAATGGTGTGCTTCGTTGAAAGATAAAATTTAAAGTTTACTTACCTCAAGCCACCCAGAGTTTAATCCTCGCCCTCGAGCTGACGGAGCTCGATGGCTGACGATTTCCTCTTGGCCTAAAGGCCGCTCTTATGCCCTGGCATTTTTTCGCCCTCTCCTGGGCCTCTTCTGCTGATGTTTCTTATCTCCTTGTTTAAATATTACACGAATTCCAAAGGTCCATGCTTCTCGAGCTGTTTGATGATAAGCAGCGGCCTCTCCCAAAGGTCCTGTTTAGTGCATCTAATGCAAGCCAAAATGTGTTCTGGAGCTGCAGGTACCAAGCTACATTTTTAGCAAGTAGGTTAGGGGCCTCTTCTTGTTGCTACTGATGGACATACAGCTGATTTCCCACTGCTATTTTGAGTCGTTGGAGAGGCGTGGTCCTACCTCTCAGGGAGTTGGGTGGGGAGCAGGGTGTTTGTGTTTTCTCCTCCCTGGAACTAAAGAGCGCATCTTCGGCGATCCGCCTCCACGGTCTAGATGTTAGCTTGTCTGGCGACACCGGCTGCCGAGAACTCGTTAAACTGGAGCTCACGACCAAAATTGATCCTGGGACAGCGATGATGATCTTCCTCTACAGTTGGTAGAGCCGGGGCACTCCACAATGGCTCATAGCTCCAGAGGTTGAGGCGCTCTTCGCCGTGAACGAGCCTATGTTGTACAACCCCCTTCATGCAGTTGCCATGGTTGATATGATTTATTTTCCCATTGTTGTACCAACTTTCTCTTATAGAATCAATTTCCTGGACCTTTTACTTTTTATATTTGACAATTTTTTAAATAATATTACTAAACCTTCATCATCTTTCGACTTTTATTAATCTCATTGGTTGTTTTGAATTTCACCAAAAAAAGCAGAAATTTCAAGGAAGTGATCAACTAACGTTTTAATACCTCGAACAGCAATCGGTTCAATTATACTTCAAGAACGAAGTTTGCAAAACTGGGTTAAGACTTTAAGTGTTGCAGCCACCTACAGGATCTTAATTTATAGGCCTTTTCTCGTCTCAATTACTTTCTTTTTAAAATTCAAAGTATTTTGGTAATCTAAGTTGTGATCATGTAACGATTTATACATATCAACAAAACATTATGTTATAATCTTGATTATGATGCCGTAACCATCTACAAGGGCAAAAATTCTGTTATAATCTTGATTATGATCCTGAATGCCGTAACCATCTACAAGGGCAAAATTTCTGTTATAATCTTGATTATGATCCTGAATGCCGTAACCATCTACAAGGGCAAAAATTCTGTTATAATCTTGATTATGATCTTGAACACCGAAACTATATTTATTTGATACGGATTAGAATTCGTTCTGTAAGGGGTCTCTGCCGACCTCGGAATATGTAAATTAATCCGATAATAGGGTAATTTGCATATTCTATTTATGCCACATTCGTTTCCACCTCATTGGATGAAACGTAACAGTATAAAGAGTTGGTTTTTTTAAAGAAGTTACTTTCTACTTTGTAAGATCTGTTCATCAGGCTGATAGCAGGTCAATATGCATATTCAGGGGCCGGGAAATGAATATGAGATTAATATGTAAATGTTAAAATTCCTATCTTTATTACCACACAAAAAGTACAACTATTACTACATCCTCTCTAATAATAAATTTATATTACTAAATATAAATTTAATAAACCACTCTTCCTCCACACACACAATTATATATAATAATAATAATAATAATACATTAATAATAAACATTTGGTAAAACCATATAGATTGGGCAAACATTCACTCAGGTAGAACTCACGACATTGTTCTAGTTGTATAAAATCAATTATAAATGTTTCTGGTGGAATTTACTTTGAAGGTCTGGAGAACACAATTCTGTAGAAATACTTCCACTTATTTGTTCGCCGCCCGCACCATTCTGTGTACATTGCCACGTGGATGCTTTCATGTAGATTGAAGGCCAACTGAGGCAAGCCAGCCTATGGCGTGAATCAGTTGGCAGCTTGCTGCCACACGCGTGGGAAGCGGGTGAAGTGAATCAGATCCCGGTGATGTAAGAGCACCTAATCACCTATCTGTCTGGCTGACTGACCCAACCTTTCCTTGAAATCGGTGAATTCCATGTCTGCTTCCCCGGGAAATAGGAAAACTACAAGCTTTCTATGTAATCAGATTGTCTTAGACTTGAAGTGCTGCCCTGAGATAGCGGACGCACGGAAGTTTTGAGCTCTCGATGTTTGTTTCATTAGTTATTCTCTTCTTAAAAAAAAAAAAAAAAAAAAGTTAACACAAGTATCTGAAAAAGGCATCTCCTTATCGTGCAACTGAAAGTTTCTGATGGCTTGCGCCATCTATCGGAATAAATATCAACTATTCTCGTTGATTTTTAATTATTCCAGAATTGGCCAATAAAAATCAACGAGAATAGTTGATATTTATTCTGATAGATGGCGCAAGCCATCAGCAACTTTCAGTTGCACGATAAGGAGATGCCTATTTCATAATTTATGCACCTTATCCCAGTACGATATCACATTTGTACTATTTTTTCACAAATATCTGAGTTCTTGATTTTTTATTTATTTATTATTAATATTTTTTTGTAAATTAGACTTTTTTAAACGGAATTTTTAGACTTTATTTAAAGCAGCGAGGATAACAGACTATAAGTCTAGAAATGCTGAAAACACACACGCACACACATAGCCTTGTTTTGAATAGTATGTGATACTTTCCTGGAGATAGAAGTTGCCTGGCCGGCATTCATATTTCTGTGAAAATTAGACACTTTAACGCCTTGCCAAATGCTTTATTTTTATTAATTTCTCCTGACGAAGACAAAAGATTTTTGTCGAAACGTTGTGAAAATAAAATAAATAAAAAAAACTTTAACTAGCCGAAGTGTCTAATTTTCACACAAATGTGATACTATGTTTAAAATTGCTAAAAGCAACGAGGTATAACTAGCAAGCGTTCAAGCTGAAGACTTCAATGGGTATAGAAACGTTCGATAAGCCCATAGAAGAACATTTGATTCGTACGCTCGTGCCATTTATGTTTTAAGAATGAACCTCTTCTCTAAATTTCTTGATCTATTTTATTTTAATTTCAATTTATTTCAAAATATCATCATTAACTTAGCGCATAACTATCTTTGAAAATTATAAACATGTTTTTTTTTACGCTACTTTCCACACAGGTTCATTACATAAATATAAGATGCATAAGATTTCCTATATATAAAGAAAATAAATTTATCCCATAAAATTTTATTTGTATTTTATCAGCTGAGAAAGCGTCGCAACACATGATGGCAAAACTAAAACAATACAATCGCACAAGATGTAGTTGAAAACAAAATCCAAACATTGCAACTGCACTGGATGACGAAATCTACACACGGCTACTGGAATAGGTATTTGTTGGTAAGAATAAAACACTACAATAGTGATGATTTCTCAATGACAAAACCGAAGCATGTAATGAAACTACAGTTAGAAAACCAAATTACTACACCTGCAACGATAAATCGGATGGCAAAATCAACTACCATAAAAACTTTGAGGAACTACTATCATCTGCAATGAAACACCCATACAATTGATGAGAAAATCAAAATACTACAACTGAAAGCTATCCTTGCTTGAAAAAATTGACTAACGCTAGTGCAAAGTGTTCTAAAGGGGAAGTAACTACCTGATAAAACCAGACAAAACTGTAGCAAAGTGTTGGCCACAAAGGATGCGCTGGAGCGAGACGGCCATCGCAGGTGTGGTGACACCTAGGTCAACGTGACACCTTGGTGACACACCGTCACTCCTATAAAGTTGGTTGTCTTCAACAGGAATGTTGAAGTTCATCATATCTCCGCTATCAACACGTACCTTCAGTATTTCAAGAAATCCCTTGCTCGCATCTGCCGAGACAACCTAAGTAACACTGCGGTCTTCAGACATCTCTGAAATGTGAAGCGATACAGAGCCTATGTAGATGAGTGCAGCGGGCAGCAACTGTATTTAGAGAGGGAATTCAGTCTAACGTGAAGTTCGGGACTTCAGTTCACTCGCGGCTTGAAAAAACGCTCGATCTAGAAAGGCATTCACGCCAACCTGACTTCACTGTGCAGTTATTTAACTGGGACCTCCCTGTAATTAGTGGCTTGCAAGCATACACTCACTCCGTATAAGGATGGATCCGGGCGGACGTGAACACAGGAGTCCAGTAGAGTTGGATCATCCAGATAACCGCGTATGTAGCGGAGATTTTTGTGCAGCCCGTTGCTTGCAATTACTCACTCACAGGGAGGAATCCACGGGGAGGTGAACATAGGGAGTCCAGAAGTAGTTGTTCTCTAGATAGCCACGTATGTTGCCGGGAAACAGTTTAGTGCGCGACTTGCACTCAGTCCGTGTAGGGATGAATCCGTGCGGACGCGTCCAGTAGTAGTTTGTATCCATGTATGTTGTCGGGACTTCCGTGGCTACACACACACTCCGGGAGAAATCCACGGGGTAGGTGGAGCGTGGCGTCCTCTAGCCAGCCAGCCATGATTCAGCAACTGCCATCCCGGAAGCTGTTTATTGCCGGGTCACTGGCCGCACTGTCTTCTTCGCCTGTCACGGGACCTCATCACCTTCTCTCTGTTTGGATGGTAGATCTATCATCTTATATAGAATGTCTGGCTAACTGATTAGTTCATTGTATTGCTGTATACTTATTTGACCAGCTAACCGGTTGGTTACCTAGATGTCGCTATAAATAAGTGACTGATTGTCTGGCTATATGGATGGTTTTATGCTTATTTGGCTGGCTCAGATGGCTTGTTGTTTGGCTGGCATATTGCTCGACGTATCGCTTTGGCCGTATGGTTACTTGGCTGGTTAATGTGTTAAATGGTTCTCTGGAGAGAGATACTAGTTGACGAGCACACACTTTACGTTGATGTTTGTAGAGGGGAAATAAAATTGTAGCTTCTTCGAGGGAATAGGGAAGAATAAAGGCGCGCGTTGACAATAAAACGTGAAGGTTAGGTGATGTAAAGGTCCCGATTTACGTAGTGATTCATCCAAATTTTATGTGTCAGCGTTATCCCAGTTGTACGCAGCTCTTAGGCGATTTCACGTGTATAAATGCCGTTTAACGAATCTGTTATTTCATAATAAAAATAGATATGGCTGAGCCAATGTGGAATGTGCTGCCTAAAACAGCTTTACGACCAGAAGATCGTTGCTTACGACGAAATGTCGATATAGAATCTAACTTCAGATCATCCACAGAACCCTCTAGTTCCTCTATTTAAGATGTATAGGCAAAACACCATCTTGTACTTTAGAAATAAAATTTTCTTTGAAGAGAACACTCATATATGGCGATATATATCATTATATCACCGAATAATAAGCTAGAGACACGCAATAACATCAACATCCATGCTATAGCTAGCATTGTTTGTCAGGGGAAAAAAACCTTTGGGATTCTACCAACCATTGCATTCTGTGAGAAATAAAGACAATTAACACTCAATACTTTATGTAATCTTATAGTATTTTAATATGAACTTGAGGTGGAAGTATCAGACCTAGTATGAATGTGAATTGGCTGGCAAAGAAGAAAACAGGAGGTTTCTGATCTAGCATGCATAGTGTTTGACTGGCAAGAAATAAAAACATGGAATTCTACCAACCATTGCATTCTACAAGAAAAAACAAAATAGTATTCACACAATACTCAATGCAATGTTATAGTATTTGAATAGAACGGAAGAGTTCCTAATCTAACATGCGTGTTGATTGGCTAGCAAGAAAGAGAAAATACTGAGGCACCGTATTAAGGAAGAGTTTCTGGTCTTTTGCTGTGGCTGGAAGAATAAATGTTTAATGGCCACGCGGTCTGGCCACTACTGATTTGGCCAGTAAGCTCTTCTGGCGCCTAATTCCTCTTGTTACGTGTGGATTTGGGCGGTTGCTGGCGGGGATTACATCGCACACATTTCTTCCCTAGGTTGGAATGTTGTTTGCTCTCTATACATTGGAGGAGATCTTGAATCAATGTTTGAGAATTGTCTTAAAAACACTTTTTTTGATTAGTTTCACAATGATCTCTTAACCATATGTATGTTATTAATTTATAAAACATTTATCCTATATAAATTAGGATATAATTGTAGATATATTAAAATCATGATTTGGATTTAAAAAGCAAATCAAAAATCTATACACAGTCTAGCCATAAATTCTGTTACAAACAATTTTATAAATTAATTGATTAAGAACAAAAACTAACGGAATATATAAATACATATTTTATTAGCCAATAGGACATAGATTTTAAATATATACAATCATTCAAAATGTCCTCCCTTATTTTTGACACAGGATCTCAAACGTTCGGGCCACTGATCTATGGCGGCACGCACCTTTTCTAAGGGTATTTCTTTCATTGTTCTCACCAATGCTGATTTCAATTGATCCAAATTATGATATCTTTAAATTATAGTAGTGAATATATTATTATAATTGAACTAAATAGTGCTTCGTAAAGATAGAGGTTGTCTGGCCAGCATTAATATTTCTTTAAAAAATAGACACTTCGGCCAGTTTTACTTTCTCAACGTTTCAACAAAAATCTTTTGTCTTCGTCAGGAGAAATAAATAGCATTTGGCGTTAAAAATAGAACAATTTAACCCTCGCCGAAGTTTTTAAAGAAAAAAATAGGGCTTGTATACGAAGAATATCCTAAAATAAATGGTAGCAAAATATTTTTGCAGGTTGGATTTATAAATATGATTATAATTATCCACTATAACCCTTCTTTTTAACATCATACTTCATATATTGACAATAAGATTAGGTTTCCTTTTTTGAAAAAGGGTAACAGCCGGTCGCTGAAACTTCAGAAATAAAGAAAGGTTGTAATAGTTAATGAATCATTGAAATGTCGCTAGTAAAGCATTTTGAATTCTGAAAATAGCCATTATAAAAATTCCCTACTTTTTATTTCGATTTACTGAGTTGGTAACATAGAATTATATAGTTCAACAAAAGAGCAATTGACAAACTTATTTTGGACAATTGACAATGGTGAGGGTATCCTATAAACATGCTAAATCTCAAGCAAACAAATGTCACAGGTCTCTGGGGATGGGGTTCTTTTATCTTTATTAAACGTAATCCCGACCTTTCGGGAATCTCTCTGCCCTTCCACAGGATTACATAAGCACACACACACATATATTTATATATGTTCTGAAAATATAGCAATCTATATTTAAATCCAATATATGCCTTTGTATTATATAAAGATTTAAATATGGATTGCTCTCCATTTTCAGAGAACGATTTTAACCAGTTTTGGTACCAACGCGCTTAGCATAGCAAGAAGGCAAATAAATCTTTTATTAAATCCAATATATGCCTTTTTATTATCTGAATATATGTGTTATATATATGTTTTTATATACTCCTGTAAAATTGCAGAGATGTCCGAAAGTTCGAGAATACGTTTGATAAAGATAAAAAGAAACTGATCCCCAGAGACCTGTGGCATTTGTTTGAATGATATCCAAGAGATTTAAACCAAAGATACTAAATTTCAATTGAAGAATATTTCCAAAGAGAACACACATTCCAAAGAAATGTAGAGAAGTGTCGCTAGTTGGTTGGGCATCGAACTCTGTTTGCACTTCGTTAACTTTTACGACGTTTTTATGGATACCAACCTAATTAGCATATTTTACAGAAAGGTTTAATCTAGCTAAAACATCTTTTAAACTTTGTTAAGGTGCTTAATTGCATCGCAAACTTTTTGCTATTAGAGCCTTTATTTATAAAGTTTTCATTCTCCCCTGGCAGAGATTGAAAGCTATTGTTCCTATGTTAAATTCCCCACAGACTCTTTGATCAGTTTCTAACCTCCCTTCATTATCCACTTAGTTGGTACTGATACATTTATCTTGGGCTTTGATAAAGGAAAACAATATTATTTTAATTTATGTCATTTTTTGTGTTGTGTAAATTAACACGTTTTGGTTCTTATTTTATGCCTTATTCAATACCTATACAGAAAGTATTCCATTGAGACGTGAGAAAAGTGCTTATATAATGATCTTTTCACAAATAACTCTTCATTCCTGAGAATTAAGACAGGTGTAAAACACCATCAGCCTACCGATAACACTGCACATGATTACAAAAATGTCCGAATGGCTATAAATGGTTTGCACACAAGTATATAGCCACTAGCAGACCTGATACAGATGACTGCACACATGTGAGAATGAAGACTAGTGTAGAGCTACTAGCAGACCTGATATAAACTGCACACATGTGAGAATGAAGACTAGTGTTGAGCCACTAGCAGACCTGATACAGATGATTGCACACATGTGAGAATGAAGACTAGTGTAGAGCCACTAGCAGACCTGATACAGATGACTGCACACATGTGAGAATGAAGACTAGTGTAGAGCCACTAGCAGACCTGATACAGATGACTGCACACATGTGAGAATGAAGACTAGTGTAGAGCTACTAACAGACCTGATACAGATGACTGCACACATGTGAGAACGAAGACTAGTGTAGAGCTACTAGCAAACCTGATATAAACTGCACACATGTGAGAAAGAAGACTAGTGTAGAGCTACTAGCAAACCTGATATAAACAGCACACATGTGAGAACGAAGACTAGTGTAGAGCTACTAGCAGACCTGATATAAACTGCACACATGTGAGAACGAAGACTAGTGTAGAGCTACTAGCAGACCTGATATAAACTGCACACATGTGAGAACGAAGACTAGTGTAGAGCTACTAGCAGACCTGATATAAACTGCACACATGTGAGAACGAAGACTAGTGTAGAGCTACTAGCAGACCTGATATAAACTGCACACATGTGAGAACGAAGACTAGTGTAGAGCTACTAGCAGACCTGATATAAACTGCACACATGTGAGAACGAAGACTAGTGTAGAGCTACTAGCAGACCTGATATAAACTGCACACATATGAGAACGAATGCTAGTGTTATGCTACTAGCAGACCTGATATAAACTGCACACATGTGAGAACGAAGACTAGTGTAGAGCTACTAGCAGACCTGATATAAACTGCACACATGTGAGAACGAATGCTAGTGTTATGCTACTAGCAGACCTGATACAGATGACTGCACACATGTGAGAATTAAAACTAGTGTAGAGCCACTAGCAGACCTGATACAGATGACTGCACAGGACAAGTGTAGAACCATGTGTCGCGAAGCTTTAGATCAGCATCCCAGGGCCATTAAGTGAGGCAACTGGCAGACAGCGAGGCCCGTTGTCAGAACCGACAGACTCACCTTTGTACGCCATGAGTCATGCGGACGCTGCTGACTCACTTGGAGGGCTCTCCCCCTTCCTCCTGACATCTCCAGATGACCGCCGCAGTAGAGGTCAGAGCAGTCCAATGTCTGCAGTCCTTGTTTCTGACTACAAGTCAGATCGTAGCGGTCTGACTGTCCATAGCTATTGTCAGAGAATAACAAGAACCACTTCTTGGAAACCCACTTTCTGTCACTCGAACTGCTCAGCGCGGCAATTTTGTTCAGATCACAACAGTAACACAGCTCTCAATACCCGCAACCATGGCCAGATCATAGCAGGAGCACAGTTTTCCACAGCCGCAACCATGGTCAGATCATGGCAGGAGCACAGGTTTCCACAGCCGCAACCATGGTCAGATCATGGCAGGAGCACAGGTTTCCACAGCCGCAACCATGGTCAGATCATAGAAGGAGCACAGGTTTCCACAGCCGCAACCATGGTCAGATCATGGCAGGAGCACAGGTTTCCACAGCCGCAACAATGTTCAAATCCTAGCAGGAGTACAGGTTTCCACAGCCGAAACCATGGTCAGATCATGGCAGAAGCACAGGTTTGCACAGCCGCAACCATGGTCAGATCAGAGCAGGAGCACAGGTTTCCACAGCCGCAACCATGGTCAGATCATAGCAGGAACACGGGTTTCCACAGCCGCAACAATGTTCAAATCATAGCAGGAGCACAGGTTTCTACAGTCGCAACAATGTTCAAATCATAGCAGGAACACGGGTTTCCACAGCCGCAACCATGGCCAGTACAAAGCAAGAACACAGCTTTCTACAGCCGCAACAATGTTCAAATCATAGCAGGAACCGCCTCCCAGCTGTTCATTACCAGAGTCATATTGAAGCAGGAACCGCGTTCTGACTGTTTCTTCTGACTGAGCACTCCAGCAGTTTTCAAATTGTAGCAGGAACAGCGGCTTCGATTTTCAAAGTCGCAATCATGGTCATAATGTTTCAGGAATCGCAGCTTGGGTTTCCACTTCTTGTCCCTCAGCGCCTACTGACCATCGCAACAATCAGTTTATAGGTTGAATAATCATCTGGAGTGATGTGTTATCAAAAGAATAACAAATTCGCGAGGGGAAGATTTTTGTAGTTTTTTTTTAATTTTTATTTACACGAACTTTCGAATATTTAGACATCATTTTGCTGTCCATTCCAAAATACCGTTATTCCTACATACTTCTCTTCCGTCCCAACCACCATCCTTGGCCATAGATTTCTAACATTCCATTTTGATCTAACAAATTTGCTACAAACACACAGAACTCCCGGAGTTAAAATATTTATATCATCGCAATAGCATACACGATACTTCATTACTTATTGAGTAATCAACTTCTTGGCTACGTGCTATAATTAGCCGAGAGATAAAAACTCGAATTAAAATAATAGCCAACCACCATTATATATTCACCTGCGAGGAGAAGTTTGCACACAGACAAAAAAAAAAGCGATTTAAAGTTATATTTAATGTCAAGTTGTAATGAGGCATCCCTCGCCCATTTAGAACCATTTCACAGAACATCAAACGTGCCAACACTATTTCAAATTCTTGAGGGACATCCAAATCTGGCAGCGGCCCACATACTCTTTTATGATAAATCCTTCACGACAGGAATTTTTATCCCCCTAAAATCTCTTTTATTGGCACAACCAAGTTTATCTTATCCATAACAAATCCGTCAACTCAACTTCTATCCACTTACAGGCCAGGAATTCAATTGGTGGATTCTCTTGCCTTTCGTTTCCCAAGGCGTGAAAATATTTACATTTATTGACAAACAATTATTGATCGTTCTGAACAAAGAATGGGAAATGATATTATTTGTGATGAAGGTAGGTAAAAGAGTGGTTTAAACCTTTGGTTGTCGACAGCTACGACCCGGGTTCAAATCCCGCATTGGGCACTTTTTCTGTAAATACAAAAAAAAAAAAAAGCTTAAATGACCCTCTTTATTAACTTAACTTTATTACCATCCTATAACGCGATATCCCAAAATCAAAGATATTTGTGTCAATACATTTTTGACATCATATCAATGGTACCCCATCCATGTAGAATTCAAACCCCACCAGTGAGTGCAAGTAACCAAAACTACGCTCTGGAACATTTATAAGTGCAATAATGATAATATTTTTTTTCTGTAATTCTAAACTAAAAAATGAAATCACTCACTATATTTTTGATTGCTATGCTCTGAAAGAAGAAAGAAGAACCCTTATGCTCAAAACTGGGCAACTCTGTGCTTCACTTCCATCAATAATTGACAATATGACCCAGAATAAGTATATTGCTACGGCGTTTTATGGTTTCCACAAGTCCCTATCTCAGAAGAAGGCCAAGTGACACTCACTCCTCACTTTCTTACTGCTACTCTTTTTGTGTTGTTTTTCTTGCTTCCCTCTTTCTCTTTCTTGTTTTTCTTGCTTCCCTCTTTCTCTTTCTTGTTTTTTTTTTCCTTTTCTTCTGTATATATCGCTATTTCCTTTGTCTCACTGCTTTGTTCTTATGCATACCTCTGGTGAATCCTGTATAGGGTCAGTGACCCTGAATAAAGGCTTTTTGTTGTTGTTGTTGTTGATAATATTTTTTTCTACATGTTTATTATTCCAGGATTTCGAAATTCGACAAATAACAAAAAAGATATAAGACGCCACACAACTCTTTTTATTAAGTATTAAATAAGAAGCGTCTTATAATTTTTTGTAATTTTCTACATGTGTAACATGTGACAAATTTATAGTAAAAGCTGCCAATAACTACCCACCATAATAACTTACTTATACCACGTGTACTTGGGTGTTAAGTAAAAAATAGAGTTATAGTTTTGCGTGCCTACCTTCTTGAGAAAGTTTCCCAGTAATATTTAACCTTTCAATTTAAATATAAAGACAGCTGGGGATTTTCGCAGAAAGGTTTAAAAAGAATTAACATAATTGTGCCTCTCTTCACACTACTAAATTTGATTAAAATTCGCAGAAAAATTCTAAGGGATTATTGTTGGACCGATCGTTCAGATTTCCGTCAAATGTGGCACAACCACTCTGCTGATTTGTTGAACTCTTCCGTGAAACACTTCTGGTGTGACACCAGGGTCCTTTTTTTAGGAAAATCACAGCTTCACCTATCAATCACAGTAATACAATACACGATTATAAACAACTGTAATTTACATCTTCCTTATTATAAAACAACAACAAATTTAAATTAACAATGTATACATATATTTTGACATTTAACACAAAAACGTTACAATATATGTTTATATAAAAAGGACGTACCTGGATCTGTAAAGAAAAAAAAAAATTTCTTTTTTTTTTTCGCTAAATATTTCGAGATATTGCTCCCTCTTTATCAATTTATTGCACAGTAAACTTAATTTACAAATTCTTGTAGATCACATGAAAACAATTGTCATTGGTCAAAAATAATTAATTATAATAATACATTAAACATTAAAATTGACAATAATAATAATAATAAAATAAAAATATTATGAAAATTAAAGGCTTTTGTGGAATTATTAATGCAGTATTTTATATGTTTTTTTGTGTGTGTGAAACAAAATGTAAGGAAATAAAAAAAGTTGCAATATATATTTACTCTTAAAAAAAGATTTTTTTTTCTTATAGATTAAAAAGATAGAATTTTCTGTGTTGATGAAGAATCAATCCCAGTAATATTCATCAACACAGGACATCCTATCTTTTTCATCTATAAGAAAAACAAATATTTTTTTAAAGAGTTAATATATATTGTAACGTTTTTTTGTTAAATGTCAAAATATGTTTATACATTATTAATTTAAGTTTGTTGTTGTTTTATAATAAGGAAGATGCAAATTACATTGTTGTTTATTATCGTTTGTTTTTAAAAAATTCATTGCATGTAATGATGATAACAGATGACCTTTTTAATATACAAAAAATCAGTGAAAAAATTACCAAATTCACAAACTTGACAATATATAATGCAATAAATTCAATGTTTTAGAACAAAAATAATAAACATCCTAATTACAATTTTTTTTTATTAAAAAAATATATATATACAGTAGAACCTCTCTTTAGCGGACACCTATTCACAAAGGACAGTTTTCATTTCCAAAATTACCATTTTTACAATTCAGCAATTCTCCGGTAAGAGGACACCTCTTCCTAAAGGACACTTTGGCTCTGCATTTGGAGTCTTTTACAGGGAGGTTCTACTGTATATGTATAAACGCTTCACGATTTTGCATGTCATCTTTGCGCTGGGGCCATGTGTAGTTTTTCTTAAACAAAAATACATAGTATATATATGTGATAACACATTTAGATCCTGGTAAAACATTAGAGAAAAGTTTGTAAACTGTGGGTGTAGAAAGGACATTATATTTACCATAGTTACTATATAACTAAACTATAATTCTCCAGATTTTTTAATATTGTAGTTAGAAATTAAAAATGAGAACAAAAAATGCTACATTTAAAAAGTTTTTGAATTCATTCACATTTTTTTCAAATCAAACAACTTTTCACTTTTCTTACTGCCATATAAAAAATATTGGGAGGGCCTGGCTTATCAGGTGTGAACTCTTCCAACGGTTTTGTCAGTAAGAAGTTCTTTATTTGAGGAAAAAGCGAGCTAAACATGTATTTTCTTATACACAGAGGGCACTAATACTTTACATTTATAACTTTTATTCACCTATTAACAGACTTTTATTCTCATGTCAGCTTCTTAATGATGAAGGATAACTTAAGGGTTGTGTGTGTGAAATAACGGATTTAAAACCGAATCAGAGTAAAGATTTCTATTCCTCTAGCTGTGAGTTTAAACAGGATTTGGATGCAGATAAAATTCTAAGTTCAATTAGGAGTCGGTATTCAACTGCAATTCTTACATCGCTGTTACAAGTATTTGTATTATCTTAAAAGCTAACTGTAAAAAAAAAAGTAAAACAATTTTGAGCTCATTTGGTCAATGAGAGTCAAGCACCAAATGCAAACTGAACCACCACCAGCCCCTTGACGAAATTAATTTCTTTGCCGTCTTAATTAAGAACCCCCTCATCGATCTCGCTCTTGTTTGCTGTCACAGCCGCAATTTGTCGTCTGTAAATATTTCGTGGGCTCATTTACACAATCGTCTGTCCATCTTCTTGTCTCTTTTAATGGCTTGCTTGCTATCGGCGGTCAGATCTATTATATTTTACTACTAGATACAAGTAATTGAATGAAAAATTTTTATATTAAGAAAAACAATTCTGATTGTGTAATTAAAAGTTGATCTTGGTTTATCTTGCTAGCAGTTATCATTGAAGTAGATAAAGCGCCTCTTCTGGGAGAGTCCTTGTCATAAACAACTTCTGAATGTAAATAAACCTTCTTCCCTGATTTATAATATTATATGACACAAGCATCCCTTGTGGAGATATCGCGTCTTATTTGATAATAAATGATTAAATAATATTATAAAATAAATAAAGCTTCCAGGGCTAAGTTTCTTTTTCATAATGTTCTATGTTTTCCGGGGTGATATTGATCATTTAACTCTTGTTTATAAATAAACGTTCTTCCCTGATTTATAATATTAATAAATAAATAAAGTTTGCCCTGGAAGCTTTAATTTCTCAATGTCTTACTGTAGAATGTAGGACTGGAAGTCAAATATATATTTAGAAGTTTTTCTATGATCCAATGGTCGATGGAAGCATTGTTTACTTGTACTAGCGGTTCAGCAGTAGGACTGGAAGATAAGTCAAATGTATATAAGCTTTTCTATCATTCAATGGTCGATGAAAGCATTGTTTACTCGTACTAGCGGTTCAGCAGTAGGACTGGGAGATAAGTCAAATATATATTTATAAGCTTTTCTATCATTCAATGGTCGATTAAGCATTGCTTACTTGTACCAGCGGTTCAGCAGTAGGACTGGGAGATAAGTCAAATATATATTTATAAGCTTTTCTATCATTCAATGGTCGATGGAAGCATTGTTTACTTGTACTAGCGGTTCAGCAGTAGGACTGGGAGATAAGTCAAATATATATTTATAAGCTTTTCTATCATTCAATGGTCGATTAAGCATTGCTTACTTGTACCAGCGGTTCAGCAGTAAAATTAAGAATATATTAAGAAAAAAGGCATATCCTGATCGTGCAACTGAAAGTTGCTGATGGCTTTCGCCATCTATCGGAATAAATATCAACTAATCGTTGGTTTTTAATTATTCCAGAATTGGCCAAATACTGTTTCTTACCTCTCTACCGTCTCTAGAAACGGTATTTGACCAATTCTGAAATAATTAAAAATCAACAATTAGTTGATATTTATTCCGATGAATGGCGCAAGCCATCAGCAACTTTCAGTTGCACAATAAGGAAATGCCCTTTTTTCTTTATTTATCTACCTGATCCAAGTACAAATTCATTTTTGTACTATTTTTCATAAGAATATATTGTTACAAAATATGAAAAACAAGATGACTAGAAGACACACAGTAGTGTTATGTCTCTCCACTATGACTATCTATAGCTGATTACCTATTTACATATTGCTATTTTCTACCTATTTTCCCCTTCTTTGACCCTGAGTCTCTAAGTAAGACGAAATATCTAATGTATGTCTATTGTTGAATAAATAATGAAATTTAGCTCAATTAGTTAACTTTAATTATTACATACCGCTTATACACTAGGTATTATTCAATTCACCTACTTCGGATCTCAAATCTCTGAAGCTCATGTCAAACTAAACAAATCCTATTCAAAAACACGAAAAATATATATTTTTTAAAAAAATCCGGATTTATTTTCAGGGAGGGGAAATGTGACATTTCCCAATATTTTCTAATCTCTATGAAATGTTTAAACTTCCCTAGGTAAACATTTCAAGTATTATTTTTAAAATGTATTTTCAAGATAAATAGTTGTGGGTGGCTTTTTTACAATTCAGTTTAAAATCTGTTTAACATGTGTGACAACCAGGTTTAATTAATTTTGACCCAAAAAGTTTTTGTCCAACAGCTAGTCGTGTTGGAATGTCTCCCCGCAGCAGAATGAGTGATCTAGCATTTAAAACAATCCTCTTGTTATACTTTTTAAATTCGTTATTTAATCACCTGAACTTTGATAACTTACTAGGGCCATCTATTGGATTAAATATGTATTAATAGTTGAATATTATATTATTATTTATTTACTAGACAATAAATTAAACCACTAATGCACGAAAATTTCTTTTACAAATAAAACAACGTTTCTACTGTCCTTACTGCGATGAAAAATAGGCTCATCAGTAGCGAACCCTCTCAATGATTTGCCTAACTGGTTTTTATTGTTTGCGGAAGAGAATGCAAATATTTATATGTAAATCCACTCTCCTAAAAGCTTCTGTCCATAGTTTTCTAAAATACCAAGATTCCATCCATCATTGTTGCATATATAAGTAGAATCATACAATACAGTATTAAAGCTCTAAAAGCAATCTGGTGGATTAAATGGGCGAAACCGCTGGGAGAGTTCACCACTGATGAGTCATGACCTTACACTATTCCTCATCGCAATAAAGACAGTATAAATTTACATTATTTGTAAATATAAACTTTCGTGTTTAATGGTTTTATTTATTATGTATAGATGGCGCGCGTTATTGCCTTTTAGTTTACTTATTAGGCTAACCCAGTTTCCCCTGAAGTGTCGTCAACAGATGTCGTGTGGTATGAGAGGTATTCCAGAATGCTGGCCAAGTCATCAGCAGTCATTAGTGTCGCACTATAGGGATATACATCTAAAATAATCTACCATTATGTCTTATTGTTCTATTTTTGTATGTTTTCTAATGAAACAGTATCAAGACGTGACCCCATATTTCAAAAAAAAAAAAAAAATCCAAATCTATATTCTTATTTTCCATAGGATTATTCAAATAATAATCTGTATATATTTACCATGTGTATATAATCTTTCTCCATTTTTACCCCTTTGTATACTTCCCACTTTCATGGGTTTCTCCGTCTTGTAAGGAGAATCCTCTGTAAGACCTGTGTGTCTTAATAAAGGTTTTTGTGTGTGAGGCCAAAATGGCCAGAAGCAATAATTCCCGTCTTATGTTTTCGGATAAATCACACGGCTGTTGACATTTACAGTTTGAGAATCTGGCGTTTAATTAATGGGAGGACCAGGCATGGGCATCTGGAGAATATCACCTCTCGTAAATAGGTTATTTACAACTTCAGCATGAAAGAGTTGTCACTTGGGGTCCTTTATTTATACGAACGTTTCTCCAGCAAAGAAACATCTGTGTATATCGTTTCTATTCCTGGTAGTTGCTATTTATCATTTCCTCATAGCGCCGTGTTCGTTCACAGTCTCCTTCTTTCTCGGATATACTCAGATTCTCGAATTGATCTTTTTCTATTTTAAAAAACGCTCCGATCACCTTTGCTCTCTATTCTGTACAAGTAAAACTCCATCAGTAAATACGGATAATCAAACAGAACTCTAGTACCTTGTAAATATACAAATTTATCTTTACTTACATATGTAATCATGTGATGGACTTCCAGTACAAGTATTTTTATGATCCTTTATCTACCATGATTCTTGCATGTAATAATAATGAATATAAATTTTCCCCTACACAGAGAAGAGTAAGACGAAATAACGAACATTATTTTTATATTCTATTCTTCTCTCTTTTTTTTTATAATAATAACATGTCATGCCTATCTTTCGACTAATTGACCAAATAAATATGGACTTCTAATCCTAAAAATTATAATAATAACATATAACAGGATTTATTTCCGCACGCAGGCCATAAGAGATCAGTGTCAAAAATATAGAGGGGCCATGTACAGCCAATAAACTGGTAGGCCTTGAGGAATTCCCTACCATATTTACATACTCAGCTCGGTCCCTGGAACTTGTTCTCACAAATTTTCATTAAGGAGACCATCGGTTGTCAGGTTTATGGCTCAGTAGCGCCCTGTGATGGATTCCTTCCACCAAGAGACAACATCCAGTCTGTCGTCGTCCTGTAGTTTCCTGTGGCGGTCATATACCTCCAAGGTAGTTTCATTGAATCTATAATCGGGTCTTAGATGGTTCACAAATTGTATTGTGAGTGTATCTAGAGTATGACAAGAAAACTTTTGAGTTAATGACCCTTCCAATCGGGACAAAGATTAAAACGAGATTTCAAAGACGATTATTAGAATAGAAAATATATATAAGAGTACTATATTTACATACGATACTCCAGCAAATATATAAGAGTACTATATTTACGTACGAGTCTCCAAATACAAGATCAAGTAACCACAGTTTCTAACAAACAGTATAATAATCAGCTTCTTCTTCGAGAGAGAGAAGTCTCGTTTTATTCTTTGACCTGCTGAAGATCCCTTAGGCAAATCACCTAAAAAATAGCTCAATTCAAAATATTTTCGTTTTTAATCATTTGGTCCATGTAATATCCTGTACCAAGTTTAATTAAATTTCACCAGTTTCTTCTGGGTTCAATACTATGTCCATTAGAGTATTCTGAAAAATACATCTAAAAAATCAAAGTTTAGTTGATATTTCTGTTAGATGGAGCAATCCATCAGTAATGTTCACTTGCACGATCAGATTTCTTTTTTTTTTCTTACTTTTTATCAAAGAAGAATAAAAAAGATTTTTTTTTCCTTTTCGAAGACACGGTCTTCCAATCAGAGAACGTTCATCTTACTTATTCACCTCGAGAACTTTCCTTCCTCTCACACTCCACAAAAAGAAAACCTAAGAATACAATTTTGAAGTAATTTCACTTAGAGTCTTCACATTTATCATTAATGATATACCTTTTAGACCTTATACTAGAAGAAATGTAGTTCTAAAAAGTCAAGAAATGTTTAACTAATTAGTTTAAGGTTGTCGCCAATAGGTAAATAATTGATGATGCATCCCCAGATTACTGCTGCGAGGGAAAAACGCTCGCTTCATTAATCTTTCATCCACTCGGATCCTGCAAACACGGCTGCTCTGTTTGTTGAACCCTCGGATAATGGATTGTTGTTTCGCAGGACCCAGGTACTGAGGTGCCATAGAAATCGAGGGAATACTTTTCTAATGGAGATTCTATCTTTGCTCTTTTTTATTATGTACTTTGAATATATATATATATACTTACATTAGTGCCATAGGAATCGAGGGAATACCTTTCTAATGGAGATTCTACCATTGGTCTTTCTTATTATGTAGTTTGAATATACTTACAGTGGTTCCATAGGATAATCAAGATTAAGTGCCCCTATGGTAGAGTCTACCATTGCTCTATCATACAATACTTACACTACCTACAATGGTGCCATAGGCCTCAGCATTATATGCTTCTAATAAATAGTTTACCCATGCTCTATATCTTACTAAACGTATCTAAAGGAGTGCCATAAGAGTCAATATTAAGACCTCTAATGGGAGTTTGTCAATGCTCTATCTCTCAGTGCTGAGATGAAAACGGATGTGTGTGTATGTTCCATAGGAATCAAGATTATTGCCTTTAAAAGAGGATCAGCTAATGTTCTATAGAAAGTATTATCGATTGAAAGATGAAGTGATCAATATAAAATATTGATTAATTGACTGTTGCGTGATATGACAATGCCTTTTGATCTTAGGAGACATTATATGGTCGTACCGCCGTGTTTTAACGTCGAGGTAGGTTTGCGAGTAATCAACCGATTGTGCATTTTCCAGAACTTCTGCACATTCACCTTTGTGTGGATGGCGGTTGTTAGATAGGGGAGAACTATTCCATGCTCTGGGTTGGTTAAAACTGCTCCTCGGAATCTTAGCTAATCATTTTATAATAGTTTAACTATTAGTTTGAGATGGAGCTGCTCTAGAATACGTGGAATGGCCTATCGCCCCTGCGCCAATCCTGATCCTGTATGAGCCGTTAGGATTTCAACTCCAATAGGAAGGATTCTAAAGATAAAATAAGGATTGAGTTTTTTTTTTATGGAAGAATGCAATATTATAAATAGACAAATACTTTAATAAAAATACCTTTAATTTATTTTAGGACTCAGAAATCAAGTCGAATTTCAAAATTATGGATTCTCCACACCACCTCTAGAATTGTCCTCTATTCATAGGCATTTGTCGCAATCAGTTAAGTAACCTTGGCTGAACAGTACGCTTTTATATTTAAGATACTATTTATGAATATACAGTAAGAAGGATCTGTGTGGCCGAAAAGACGTAAAACCTAAGAACATCATAGAAATGTTTGGCTAAGAGCTAGTCCTATCCTAAAAGTCCATATCGGTGAAAAATCGAATAGGTGTAAAAAATATCCAACCCCACATTTAGCAGTTTAACAATAAGTCAATAGTTTATTTACACAACAAATATAGAAGCGTTCAAGCTTTATGACAGGCAGTAAAACTATGTTTTTGTGAGTTAGAAGAAGCTTGTTTGGAGAATCTTGTATCAAAGTAGCAAGAAGTCACCCACCGCGGCGAACACATTTTCCCAGAATCATTAAGAGAACATGAGAGAAAAAAAAAAACGAGGGGTGGTGAGGGGTAAGTCTTTACCCCGTCCCCCGTTTTTTTTTTTTTATCAATCTGTTGCACACCAAATAGCTAATGGTTCCCAGCTGTATCGCCACCTCCAGATACCAGCGTCCATTTGATCGTCTCTCACTTCCATTAAGCTATCAAGTCTAGCTTTATCCACAATAAGATCAAAGATTGTTAGTACATTCCTCAGATGGGGTGAGACGAAGAATAGTTATCTTTCCGTAGAATTGGAAGATGACCTAGAATCATTGATCATATCTCTCAAATACCAATCAGTAACTGGACTCCAAACATCATAGCGGGCGTTCAGAAAGCGAGAAGGTTCATATGTAGCGGAAGTCCGAGACTGCAAACGTAGTTTGACTCACATTTCAGAGATACCGGCATCTCGATCACAAACATTCCCAACTTCTCCTCGGTCGTGCTAGGAAGATTCCAACATAGTGGATATCCGAGGTCTAAAAAGAAAATCCATTCCCATCAATTGATATCATATGGTCCTAAGTATTCCATTTGTTTAGCTAGCAGAACAAAAGGCTAGAAGATGAATACTCCAAGGACATTCCGAGGCATCGCACAAAATGTGTGTAGGCTCTTTCTCCCAATCTTCCATTTAACCAGATTGCCTCATACATTTGAATAGCTTCAGTCTTCCATATAGATGACTTGTTGTTAGTGTCCATCAAGTCGAGTTCGACTTTTGGTAAATATATGGACAAATATGCTCCATTTTGATATGTTGGTGATCATTACTCGCAGCTCATATATTGACCTTCCGGTGGCTTATTATCCTTAGTACACATGGTACAGGCCATGATAATCATGATAGGTAGCAGTTGGCGACTGCTTTTACTATAAGTGTACCACATGTCTACACATATGAAAAGCAGTTCGACTTTGCACTTACAAATATGCCACAGCTCCGTTTGGTTACTTGCACTCGCTGGTGAGGTTGTACTTTTGCAAGAATCGGGGGCCATTGGAGCATTTTCTTCTTTTTTATTATTATTAGAAAAAAAGTGCCCAATGCGGGATTCGATACCGGGTCATAGCGGTCGAAAACCAACGGTTTAGACCACCTTTAGACCCCCATTCTTATTTTACTTACTAACATCGCGATTTTTGATAATAAATACATATGACTACCAGATCAATATTAGAGATGTTGGGACCGAATTCTCTGGTTGCTGCCTCAGTCCAGCGCCAAGACTAATCTGATCCCTTGCAGCCCTACGTGTAGAACATCTAGGCTGACGTCATCCAATTAGCAGGAGGTCGAATAAAAATGTATAATTAAATCTCGGGCGTGTTTAATTAAGTCCAAAGAAAGGCCATAATTGGCTGTCAATACAATTAGCGATGTGACGGCCTGACTGTGTCAATAGGACGCAGCCGGGATTCCACGTTTATTGATGATTCATTCATCAGGGAAACTACCTCCTCTTATACCATCTCTAATTGCTTGGTTTGAGACTGAAATATTGAAATTTTGCTCCCTTTGAGCTACGAGCGAGGATTACATAGTTAATGACTTAATAGGCTTGGGTTGTCCGAGATAACTGGCGCTTATGTTGATCTTACTTATGCATGTTATACCAGACGTTACAACACTACTCATGGTAAAATCAAAATATAATATCTATGTCAATTGCAGCAGTTCTGTTACAGAATCTCTAACTTAAAAAAGTATTATTCCTAAATATACATAGTATAGGCCTAAGATAATCATGGTGAGTAGAAATTGGCGACTTTTTGTACTGTGAGTGTAACACATTTCTACAACTGTGGAAAGCAGTTCGACCAACGTTCTCTAACAATGACCCTACAAGAACACACATGGTAAAAATATGACCCCACAACTGAAGTATTTCACCAACACACACTTTAACAATGACGCTACAAGAACACAAATGGCAAAAATATGCTCCCCATTTCTACAACTGTGGAAAGCAGTTCGACCAACGTTCTCTAACAATGACCCTACAAGAACACACATGGTAAAAATATGACCCCACAACTGAAGTATTTCGCCCAACGTTCTCTAACATTGACCCTACAAGAACACACATGGTAAACATCTGCCCCCAACTGGAGTAGTTCACCAACTCTAACGATGGTGTTTGTGCAGAGATGGAGCATTGCTGACGAAAGTTAAGCCAAGATGGGATACCGCAGTCTGATCTGTAAGTACACTGACAAGACATCCTTGGTGACAAATCTCCATTCTTACTTACTCTGCTGACATTGTCGCACTTATGACGTATTCTTTCAAAATTGTCAAAATGACTCGAGGCATTGTACATCTAACTTGAAATTCTGCAGAGAGAAGCGTTGCGCGTCACATATATTTCTCCACAATCACAAAAACTTAATTATTAAGGTATACTAAATGTTTTCACCCCTCAAGAATAGGCCAACGAACACAAGAACTCATAAATCAGAACTAATAAATATAATAATTGAGATATTAAGATGTACAAGGCCCTAATAATAAATATATAATTTTTAGGAATGGTAAGAAATTTGCGCTTTAATTTTTGATAAATTGTGTTAGGTATTTTATGTTTCGAAAAGAATAGTGACATTCAGGTGAAGCAAGAAGTTTCTTCCAATGTAGCTTCTGCCATTTTGTACCCGTGAAGTGGCAAGTAACGCTCACTAAAAACCTTCAACAAACGAAATATGTACCTTTTGAGGATGTTGTGATGATCTCTTAAACGACACATTATTATATTAGCTGTGACTAACACCGATCCACACTTATTAGCGAGCTCGTTCTCAATCCTGGTCAATGGTCGGAATTAAATATTCACAGAAAAAATGTTCCGAGATAAAACTTTTTAACACCGTTAACTTGGAATGCCTCGACGGAAATTTTATCATCAGGTATAAAGACCACGGTGTGGTTTGTATATTATCTAATGATTTTTCAGGCGATTCCTCACTTGAGTGGGCCCAATCTTAAGCGGTCCCTATCATAAGCGGGCCCTGTCTTAAGCGAGCTCTGTCTTAAGTGAGCCCTATATTAAGCGGGTCTTGTCTTTAAACGATCTACTTTATTTTCGAACGAAGACTACCTGTTCTATGAAGCTAAATTCACGTGGTAGCCTAGTACATATACCCGGTTAAACCTGTGTTAAGAAATAGCTTGTGTTATTTGGTCATTTTGATTTGGTTCTCTCAGTCCTGCCAGGAATGGAATCTATGTACAAACATTTATGTAAGATTAAACTTACACAGGGCCATATCTACCATGGCGTTTATCGTCAATGTCTCTAGTGTATTCTGTTCTAATATTCTATGACGTACTCTCACGCGACCTATCCCAGCCAACTAACCAAACCTCCCTCCCCTGAGACCTGGTTTCCCACCTCTAACCTACTTGGTGAAGCCGCTAACAAGCTTGAAACACTCCTTTCTCTATTGCGTAACACTGACCTACTTACCTGGGTAGTTAACTTTTTATTTAGCTATAACTTCGCCCTTACTTGGATATACATTTCAACCTGTTCAGCACCACGGTGAAGCCTTTCTTAAACGGAGTTCTGTTATATGTTGTTATCTGTGATCATGTGATGCCGTGTTTAGTTAGTACTGCATGCACTCGAACCTGTGTTTTTTTCCAGACAATTTTTACTTCAAATGTCTGGAGAGGACAAGATTTTGTGTAGTTAGTTAAGAGATCTTTGGTCTTACTATGTCGAAATCAATAAAAGAGTAGGTGATGCTGAAACTTTTGTTTTAAAAAAACTAAATCAAGAGTAGTTTTCGGAGGCAAATTTTCTTCAGATAAAAACGTAAACATACGGACATGATATAGTTTATATGTACTATTTTTAAAAAATGGATATTTTATTTTTTAATAAACAAAGTTGCGGCATCATATATCCCTTATTCATTTCTTTAATCGTTCAAAACCCGCAAACCTCATTATTACGAAAATTGAAATAATTTGTATTGTGGAATAGATCCCCGCTTCCTCAGTATGAAGGGTTACTGAGACTAGACACCCATGTTAGATTGAAGATTTTAAAAAATAATGGGATTGTCTGATTGTATCCTTCTATGTTCAAAGATGATCAGCGCCATCTATCAATGTCAGCAATGTAAACAATATATATTTTATTTTCATGAATAAATGACGAGACCAATTGTGTAACTCTCGTTTATACCTCCATCAAAATTATAGACGAGTGAGAAGTTTTATTATAGGACAACATTTGTGAATAAGTGGAAATATACACTCATGGACAAAAACTTGAGGGAGTGAAAAGTCTTAATGTCGCCGGTCGTCTGTTTTTTTTTTTTTTTTTTTAATAATAATTATTATTATTTTAAGAAGACAGAGGTAATTTTTTCACACTTGGTTATCTTGTGTGCCACTGTGTATCAAATAGCTTTCAGAGTTATTGTCTGAATCCAGAAATACATGCTAAAAGGTACAACTTCCTAAAGTTGTGTCAATGAGTGTACTTTTAAAAATATATATTTAGAAACAAATCTACGTATTCTAAATGTAGCCGTCTATCTGTCCGTTGCCAAAGATGGCCACTGCCATATATCGGAGAAAGACAAACTAAACGATAAATTTAACTTCCAATATAACAATTGTGTTGTGTGTGTTCCTAAAATCAACAAATAAGAGTTTTTAAAAAGTTTTATTTCCTATACAGCAATTCCGTAGTTTTATTTTAAGAAAATTCGTATTCTCTCCAAATAGGTTCTGAACAAACAAGACATACGTCTTCAAGCCAGATCCGTACGATGGATTGATTAGAAAGATCTCCAATGTGGTGGAACTGGAGTTGTTCTCAGAGAAAATCTGACAGTTCTGAAATGTCCTACTTGTGGTGATGTACGTAGACAGACCAGACGACGCCTCAGCATTGATCGTCTGACAACGTAGCGTGGAAGACATTACATCAGGAGAATACAAGCATCCGCTTCATGGCATACTCGGGGGTCGATGTACTCGGGGGTCGATGTTCAGTGAGACATCGAACAGCAAACTTTTAGTATAATGTCAAATTTCAAACTGTTATTATAATTTTAAAAGGCCATTTAAAAAAAAAAAATAATTTACAGTTTTTCAATTTTAAATATGATGAACTGGGTTACTCTTTTTATGCGGCACCCAGTAAAGTTATTTTAAAATGGGACTGAACAGTTTTTTACATTAATGTTGCTTTTTGAATAAATAATAAATTTCTTCATCAAAGCTTACTGCGATGATTTAAAAAAAAAATAGAGAGATCTTGACTCATCAGTGGTGAACTCTCTTCTGCAGTCCCAGAAGCTCCATAGATACCTTGAATACCTCTAATATAAATCCCTTAAAAAGAAGACAATTATAGAAAATAATTCCAATACAATAGTAAAATGGTCTGGAGATTAATTTGGTGGAACTTTCTAGAATGTTCCACTGATAAGCCAAGTCCTCTTATCTAATTTTCTATCATTGCAGTAAGGTTTGAATAAGTAGTTTTTAATGATTTATTCGAAAAGAAGAAATAATATCAAATTGTATTCACTTTATTTTAAGAGTACAACAATCTCCCAAAATCTCTGCTACGATATAAAATATTTGGAAGGGTCTGGTTCATCAGTGATGATTCCTCTCAGAGGTATAGCCATCTATCAGACGGCTCATTTATTGTATTTGTTTATAGCGCTGACAAACTGGAAGAATTCGTGGTGTAAAGGTATTTAAGACAAGTATGGACATAAGCTTTGAAAACAATAGAATTACCTACAAATATATGTATAAGGCATTGTTCATCCGATATCAAACACTAATGAACCAGACGCTCCCAAATACGTATTTTCAATTGACGAAATGAAAAATAGGAAATTGTTACAATTGAAATATACCTCGGAAACAGCTTCACATTTTAATATCAGCTGGCTTGCTATAAGATACATAAAGTAATGTCATTTGCACAGGTATTAATGGTTGGATGAAAAACAAGTATGGTACCAGTTTGTGAACCTAGTACTAGTTTTATCATTTGAATATTGCGCTGGTTTGACAAAGAGAATCTGGGTTTGAATTGTTGAAGTCTAACCTATCTTATTAATATAACATTCTCGTAATGTAAGAAACGAAACCGTTAAGTACAATTTTTTCTTTTTCAAATGAAACAAAATTTCTATTGTCCTTATTGCAATGCAAAAATAGTGGTAGGGCTTGGATCATCAGTGGTGAACTTACCCAGCGTTTCTCCAATTTAACCCACTAGATGACCAAAAGAGCCTCACAATATTTTCATCGCAGTAAGAGTGTTGGGGAGAAAATGATATAGATTCGTAGAAAAGAAAGAAGGCTGATAATTACGAAGATCCTTTATTACTTAAAGGTATTTATAAACAATAAGGAAGGACAAGAGGTTAAAGAAATTGAACTTGATAAAATTATATACACACCAGCAGCTCACGCCTATCATCGCCCTGACTTATCCAAGAACCGCTAGCCAACACACAATCCAACAAAGATGCGATATATAAGCAGAGATGGAAATTAGCATAGACAATACTGCAACAATTTGTAAATTACAACAAGGTATTACATCGTTGAAATATTCTAGAATTGTCATTTTCAACAGTAAGGACGAAAAAATGTTTGTTTTATTTTTAAAAGAAAAACTCGGGTTTAATAGTTTTATTTATAATATATAGATGGCGTGTTATTGCCTTAATATTCGTGATGGGTTGTTGAATGTAATCTGGTTTGTTGGAGACCATTCTGATGGTGATTTGTTTAGAAGTAATTTGGTATCGGTTTGATGCTTATCTGACATGGTCATTGGTTTGTTGGATGTAACCGGCATGTTTAAATCTTCTGTCATGCAGTAGATGTGGTAACATAGACCTCATCACAATTTACCATCATCTACATTAGATATATTACACTTACAAACAACTTGATAAAGATTGGCATTCTACCAACCGAAATAAGAGTAAATAAATATTATTGATGATCCAATATATATATAGATGAAAATTTTTTCGGGAGGAAATTGATCTAAAAAAGTATAAGGATCCTTCCATCAAATTTAAACGTCAAAACTAGACGCCATCTATTGACCGTCGCCGCAAACAACGGCCTCGGGTCGGTAACAAAGCCACAACACCAGATTTGCCAAACTGAGAAGCGCCCACCTAGAGACGTCGAGATAGATGGCGTCTAGTTTTGACGGGAGAGGAGCCCTATAGGCTTTTATATAGCCTTCTTGCCACAAAGATTTAATTATTTAGAGCGTGTAGAAAGTATTACAATATGTACATTTCTAAAGGATGGTTCTCTCAGGGTAATGCGCTGCCTCAACCATACCTAGAGAGTAAATTAAAGAACAATACTGAAAATTAACCCTCTAACTACAGTTAAACCTGTCTATAGCGCCCCCCTCTAAATAGCGCCCGATTTTAAATACGTAGTACGATTCGAGTTACATTAAAAGTGACCTGTCTATAGCACCCCCTCTCTATAGCACCCTATTTTGGTGAATCCCAAGAGTGGGCACTATAGATAGGTTTAACTGTACTAATTTTAAAATGGAATTTGTTTTACTGAAAGCAATATCAATACTCATTTGTTGAAGTTGAAATATAGCATTCTTAAATATCTACCATATTCACATATATACCAATATAAACTGGCATATATCACACCTATATTCAATATAAAAGATTTTTAGAAGTTCTTCTTCTCATTTTGAGGAATCACCAGTTACATGTCACCTGTTGAGCAGTTTCCAACATGTCCACAAGATACGTACTGAAGTACAAATGTGAAACGTTGCGATAAAAGAGTTCAGCCAGGCCAGGAAAAGAAGTCAACTCGATAGAAGGAAGGTTTAAGACGTCATTTAAAATTGCATAAGGCAATCATCCATGAAACTTGTCGCAGTTTTTCCTCATTAGCTCCTAGCCTAATGAATGTTTTTCCTTCCTCTATTTTATTTCATATCTATTGTCGTCTCTGATAACTTCCTGCACGAGGAACGGACGGATGGATGGCTTGGAGGGTCAACACTACTCATACAATATTGTGGAGAAGAAATAACTAATATTTTATATTTAAATTTAATTATTCAATAAAAATATTCAACAGATTATATAAATATATATTCCAGTTGGAAGAATCAAGAAAATAATTCAAATTTAGCTTAATCAATTCATATTCCACTTTAAAGAAGAAAAAAACTTGATAGAAGAAAGTTTTACCAATTTACACTCCAATTTGTATATATATTTAAAAACTATGTACATAAAATAGATTAAACATTTACACGCAAATATACACATAGGATATAGTGTGTGTTTTGTAATAAATAAATTTTTAAAAAATTGAAAAAAAAAAAAACTGGAGAAACTATTTTATAAGTTGGAAAATCGCCTGGAGATCGGTATATTATAAAAGATTAGAAAATAGTGAGGCGAGAGTTTCTTGCAAAGTTTTTTATTCAACCAGGCTTTCGATAATTTCTGCTCTTCTGCAGGAGTAAAAATGTGAACTCAATTTTACTTTTGTGGAAGAGCAGAAATGCTCGTAATTTCGGTTAAATGAAAACCTTACAAGAAATCTTCGTCTTGCAATTTTCTACTTTTTTTAGAAAAATATTTTATAGCAGTTATACTAATTCTTATTCTAAAAATATCTTTCATGCCGGTAACTAATATTTAATTAATAAAGAAAATTTGCCTCTAAATGCATTTCTAAAGTCTTGCCTTATTTCTTCAACCTGACGAAGGCAAATATTTTTGTTTATTGTTAACAAAATAAGCAGTTTTACACTGGCCTGTAATTCCTTTATTAATAAAAATAATTTGTGCACGCGCGCGCGACTTGGAATAATCCAGAAAAAGTATTTTCCAAAAGGTTTTACAAGTCGTCTGCATATTTTGAAAAATCCAGAAAGTTATAAAAGTATCCAACAATTCGTATTCCACACTTGGGAGAATCTTAGCAGTTTTGATTTTGCACTAAGCGTGAAACACGGTCCTTAAAAATATTAATCGGCTTAACTGAGGACAACATTTGGCATCTATTTAAAACTTTTTAAAGTTGTTATTTCTATCTCAGGGTCACTAAATTGTATTACATGCAATAAGTTAGAGCCACCAGGGGACTGAGTCAAGGCCAGGAGGAAGCGCAAGGGTTCCGGCCACAGATCGATATCTGGCGCAACTCCAAGCAGACGCCGCTGCACAAGGACGCGGGGCGGCTGGGTGCCGGGAGTGACCCCGGTCCGAGGCTAGGCCCAACATGTGACCGGGTGCCGGGAGTGACCCCGGTCCGAGGCTAGGCCCAACATGTGACCGGGTGCCGGGAGTGACCCCGGTCCGAGGCTAGGCCCAACATGTGACCGGGTGCCGGGAGTGACCCCGGTCCGAGGCTAGGCCCAACATGTGACCGGGTGCCGGGAGTGACCCCGGTCCGAGGCTAGGCCCAACATGTGACCGGGTGCCGGGAGTGACCCCGGTCCGAGGCTAGGCCCAACATGTGACCGGGTGCCGGGAGTGACCCCGGTCCGAGGCTAGACCCAACATGTGACCGTGTGCCGGGAGTGACCCCGGTCCGAGGCTAGACCCAACATGTGACCGGGTGCTGGGAGTGACCCCGGTCCGAGGCTAGACCCAACATGTGACCGGGTGCCGGGAGTGACCCCGGTCCGAGGCTAGACCCAACATGTGACCGGGTGCCGGGAGTGACCCCGGTCCGAGGCTAGACCCAACATGTGACCGGGTGCCGGGAGTGATTCCAGTTCAAGAGCAGTGCGGTCGACAGTAGAGCAGGGTAGAGTAGAGAAGTAGAGCGCGAGAGAGACCTCCCTATCTAATCAGTCAAACACCCGATAACCTCCAGCGATATCTCCCGGTTGTACTTGACCGTCGCTGTGCTCCCACCCTGGAGCCGCATCATCTCAACTCTTCTTTGGATCAGATCCTTCTCTCAATAGCCCACTCCTCTATTAGGCGAATAGCATCGTCTTTCGAGTAGCCAACGACTATTAAAGCGAAGGAAAGAACCATGGCAATTCTAGTACAGCAAACGGTCTCCACTTGTACACGCATGTGTACATTGCAATCAATTTGTCGCCTATTCATATTTGTTATCTTAGATTCATCTTTTAGATTTATACTGATTCCATTGGCGATGTTCTCAAACCTTGTGTTGAAACTGATTGGTCTTTTCGTTACACTTCCAACATGCAATGTGTGCCATAATTCTTTATTCTTCTCATTCCTATCTCCCAATCTCTCCTCTGTCATTGCACGTGGACTGCCCACCTACTGTATTGAGGTCAGGACAAGGTTCTCTGTCGTGCTATACTTGCCTATGTTTGCTTGCCCGCCTGAAATAGGCGCCGGTGCTAACGAAGCGCAGCGCTGACCTATTTCCTTGAAGCTTTCCAAGAGTGAGAATAAATTTGCCCCAAAAATTTTATTTTTAGTGTTTTATTTAGAGCCAAGTATTTGTGCTTTCCATAAAAGTTCTCATTCCTATGAATAAAAAAATCGGAGTTTAATATCATATTTAAATGTATTATTCTTTTATACTGCCTGTAATATTGCAATACTACGAGATGATAGACAATGCATAGGAGAAAAAGCTATTAAATAACAACTACTTCTCCAATGCATAGCAATACAAGGTGTAATCAAAGCCTAGAATATTTTTAATATTTTGGGAATCTTTTCAGCCAGCTTTATCCCTAGATGAAAGAATACAACAACAACAAAATCTTTATTAAGACCTTTTAGTCTTATACAGATTCTCCAAGTAGAAATCTAAGATACATGCAGGAAAAAAGTAATAGTGCCTTAATGGTAATATGATATTCATATACAGGAAAATATATATATATATATAAAGACATCAAGCTAATAGATTAGTCTGAGTAAATTGTGTGTGTGTGGAGGAAAATAAATTTAGATGGAAGAATACAAATTAGCATAATGTCATCTGAACTCCCCTCATATCTTAACAGCTTTCTAACCTGAAAAATCTCAATAATCTAATTACTTGCGATATGAACAAACGGATAAAATTCTAATAATAAAATATTGTCACATAGAAAATAAAGGAAGAGACAAATGCGAGGTGACATGGCAATTTATTCTGACCAAAACAATTATTTTTATTGACAATAAATAAGATAGGCAATAAGGAGAATATGCTGAGTACCAAAATATACAATATGTTGGTTAAATATTATGCGCTATATAATATTCTTCAGTTCTATCTATGGCCTTAAGATTGCAGTAAGTCTGCCACCGAAACAAAAATTATAATCCAATGTTGTTTTGTAGAGAGGGATCGGCTTTGGGCACCTCAACTCGATTTGATTCATTGATTATTAATTTAAAAAAAAAGATTAGGATTTGGGTATTTTCTAACCTCACACAATTTGAATCGTATTTAATCCATGAAATAAGAAAACCAGAGTGGACGTCAATTCTTATAGAAGCAATGCCCATCAAACCACGCGGGATTTCTCAAATCCCATTACAATAAGGAGATAAAGGGATGAAATAGAGAATTCCGGTGGTGTTGTTGTTGAGAGCTCCTCTCCCACTTATTTTCTCACACAGGCGTTCAATATATTGCTTCTCAATATGGGAACGATTATTGTCTTACTTGTACATCCTTTCTTTCTGCGATGGTCCTCCCCATCCCTAAGAAGCCGACTTGACCATATGACACATTGTCAAAGAGTCTATCCATGTAGGAATAGGCAAATAATATCTGTTATACAGACTATTTTACTAGACATTTCTGTTTATGCACAGTACTCCTGTGATTATATTGTTACATATAAAGAATAGGGAAGAAGCTATGTAACATAGTATTTCTTCTATGTAACATAGTATTTTTTAATATGTAACATAGTATTTCTTAATTTTATTATTTTTTATTTAACAGAGTGGTCATTTTTATGTTTTATATCTTGCGACTCTGTAAATTGCCCTCGTGGCTTATCGTTTGTTTACTTTTGCTAGTTTGTCCTTGCCTGAAATAAATGTTGTTTCCTCCTGAAGTTTTTGTCTTCCCTAATTTTCCACGTGGCAATATCCTGACACCACAACACGTTGTCCCAGGATGTTCAATGTTTATCTCTATATAAGGATACAAGGATAGTATTAAGATATCGATAATCTTCCTATTCGCCATTTAAGAAGAAACACCAAATCAGGGAGAAGAGCTTCTATTATAAGAGGATGATCATACAAGATTTCAGGCAAGACGCCCTTCTACGGGTACAGAAAAAATCGTCCTCATGTAAAAGAAGCTATTCTCCCCAACTAATGTTTCTTCTTCTATACAGGGAGAGTGTCCCGCACCCTATCTCCTTGTGTTGACAATTAAACAACTTTATTGACATCTCGTCAATCTTTACACTCAAAGGGAGTTATAAGGTAATAATAATGGTAGGAATGAAGAGAGATATACACTACCTCCTTGTGGATAGGCCAATATTTAAGAGAATGTACACAACACTTGAGAATAATCTTAAGTGTGGTTTTCTACATGCATTTCGACTCGTTGTTTAATAATGAATGTTCCATCTTAACTTCAAATATGGCTACAGGAATTGTCCGGTACCGTCCCTATGAAAGATCAACTTCTAAGAGATTGATTCATATAAAGTGTGGTTGCTACAGATATCATAAGACGTTGTCCAAGAATGGAGATAGCTTTCGATCGGTCAATGTCGCCAATAATGTTCGGTTTGCTCCCTGTATACAGGGACAGTATCCCTCTGACATATACAACACACTTTCTATGAATTTATTCCAGGGGATTAGTATAATAAACAGTCTATTTTCGACAGCTACGACCCGGGATCGAATCTCGCATTGAGCAAATTTTTTTCTATGGAAAAAATTGTTTCAATGGTCCCCGATACTGACTAAAGTCCAACCCTACTAAATGGGGCTGTGGAGGAAACATCCCGAAGAACTGAAAAATCAAGATGAAAACATTGAATAGTTGATTGCAAGATTATTTGTCAGGATATTTTCATATTACAATTGGGGGACACTCCTATACTATTTATCTTCATATTATACATAATAATTTTATTTATATAAGTAGTATACATTCTTTCCCCATGAGAGCATAAAGAACATATACATCGAGTATAATGAGCATAGAGGAAAAATATAAGGTATATATTCAAAATATCCTTAAAGAAAGCACAAAAAAAGGAATACAATTATAAAATATCTACTCCAAAAAACATAAAGCATCCATAAAGTACATAAAGAGAGAACTTGGAGTATAAGCATATACATATAGGGGGCAATTTACGCTGTAGGCAACAATAAAAAGATACGGGCGAGCTTTAAAAAAGATTTTGAGGAGATAGGATCTCTTTTAGATGCTCCCCACATTAATTTTACCCCCACCACTTTACCACGGCACATATAATGTACAGCTATTCTTGCTTCTAACTACTGCACTGATCCGGATTTTAAACTTCATCCTTTGGCGAGTAGAAAACTCTCCAAAACCTATTACTTAAATATACCACGGGTTTCATAATCTAATCTGCATACATTTGGAATTCCACCAGCCCTGAGACCCATGTGTTTGCCAGCAGTAAAGAAACATATGCTATTGTGTAAAGATGTAAATATTTTAATTCCATTACCTACTTTTTATATATTTTGTAGATTAATTCTGTTGTCTCCTTGTGTAAGTGTTCTCCGAAAATAAACGTTTGTAATTTTACCGCCACTTATGCCACATTACCACGGTAGATGAATATAATGGTGGGTTAACGTTTTATTATTGTATTAATTGAGAGAGGGCGAGAGAAATCAATACGCTAAATAATTGTCAAATATATTATTCATATACATTATTTTATAATTACAGAAGCACGAAGTCTATCAGTCTAATGTGCTATATTAGAATTATTTACATATATATATCTAATTATTTACACGATGAATTAGTAGTGATTTATAAATCTGTCTACAAATAGCTCTAAACTTGTCAAAGTTTTCATAAGATTGAGTATATACAGAAAGATGATTTGGTATTATGTCAAAGCAAGCAAGTACAATTTGGTTAGTCAGAGGCAAGCCAACAAAAGATTCCCTGGTGTTTCAACATCTAGACAGCATTCACATGTTGGATCATTTATAACTCTCAAGTCAAAGAGAAAACTTAAAAAGGGTCCTTTGCCTGTGAAGAACAGAGTAGTGTATTTACATTATAAGTACAGATATTTCATATTGTGGCTTGTCCTGTGTGAAGAGATCTAATTATAAACTATTGTATAACTACAGATGCGAAGATTTTTAACAGTTTCTAAAGATTCTATATTCCCTGCCATGATCCAATGTGCAAGAAAAGACTGCGTAATGAGCGAGTTGTATAGGTATTTCCCCCGTGAAACCAGTGCCGAGCACACAGCCAATTATCCACGTACGTTCTGTATTAACTCTTACATTCCGTGTTTTTACAGGGAACGTGTAATTAGAAGTAGAGAACGGTATTTTTTCCAGTCGCTTTAAATTACTCCTGAAATTAGCTATTGGATTTAGCAATGGAAGGAATTGCTCGTGCGGCGAAATTAATTTGGAAATTGAATTATCTTCCTCATCTCATTATACCACTGTTCTATCGCGCTTTTTTTTTTAATCGTTAGGTACATGGCTAACCTAAACTGAGCTTAGTTAGGTACATGGCTAACCTAACCTGACCTGACCCTATTTAGGTATATGGCTAACTTAACTGACCTTAGTTAGGTACATGGCTAACCTAACCTGACCTTAGTTAGGTACATGGCTAACCTAACATGACCTTAGTTAGGTATATGGCTAACTTAACTGACCTTATTTAGGTACGTGGCTAACCTAACCTGACCTTAGTTAGGTATATGGCTAACTTAACTGACCTTATTTAGGTACGTGGCTAACCTAACCTGACCTTAGTTAGGTATATGGCTAACTTAACCTGACCTTAGTTAGGTATATGGCTAACCTAAACCTGACTATACTTGAATACTTTTTTTATCGCTATAGTCCTCTTATACTACTAACCCATCTAGGATACTGGGTTACCTATATGTTACTACTGCCCACCCATCTGTCAGAAATATTGTGAAAATAGATAAATAAAATAATTTGTCTATTGACCAACCCTGTGGTTTTATAACATGTCATATGTTCGTTTGAGAAGGAGGCAAGATTTACGTAATGAATTTTTAGAACTCTTTCTATTGGAGAGTAATAACAAGATAGAAGAGATACCGTGTAAAATATACGAAGACACAATAACGATATGTGCATAGAATAAGGAATGGCATTCTTTGGAATTTTTACACTAAATTTGGTGTTTCTTTTGTTAGCGTCCATCAAGCCGACTTTGGGTGACTATATGAACAAGTGTGTAACTTTACGTTTATATAATGCACTTGAATTCGTCAGTTCATTATATTTACTAAAACAAGTACGTGTTCAGAACGATATTCGAACTATTTAGAACACCTTTCTCACTAAGCTGCGTATCGGTGGGCACCTGCCTAACTTTTCATCAACCAATCATTCTTTAGCCTCAACATTCTGTCGACTCCTTGTCATCTTTTTCAACAAGAAAACCTTATTTACTTATTATCAAAAAAAATAACAAGTATACCTTATCAAGCGGTGTCGAAGATCAAAATAATACCTTTTAAAGAAAGATGTTTCTTTATTTAATTTTGTTCGGCTAGATTTCGGCCCAAATGGTCTTCAACAAATAACGTATAATAACGAACGCTTCTATCTTATTCTATATCTTCGTTATTAGACGCCAGCTGTTGAAGGACACTTGGGTCGAAAAGCTCTCTAACCAAGCAAAATTCAATAAATAAACTTATCGATTTAAAATGTAATTGAGTCTTTGATATTTTGATCTTCGCAACCACTTGATCGATTATTGACTCAATGTCTAATCTAACCTCACTCTCAGGGACCTAGAGCTAGGTATACCAAAGACATCAGTGTCTTCGACGTTTTAAAACCTATTTCGTCCGTTTGGATAGGAGTCTTTTAGGATGTATGAACAGATGATTGGATCTTCCTAACACTGTTAAAAGTTAATATTTTTTCAAAAATCTTCTTTAGCGCCATATTCGATAGGAATATTCATTGAACAATATTTTTCACCTTGTTCTCATGGACAAAACTTAAGAAAGTTACATAGTTTCATGTCGCCGGTCGTCTGTTTGGTTTTAAGGAGACAGAGGCAATTTTGTTCACACTTCTCGTGTATCTTAAATTAAGATCACTGTGTATCAAATATCTTTCAGAGTTATTGTGTGATATACATGCTAAAAGGTACAACTACCTTAATATTTCTCCATGAGTATACTTCGCATCTTCTAACTCCAGACTATTCTATTAGATTATCGAATCAATTCTTCCTTTGTCTCCCTTCACACTCTTCTAGCCATGTTCGTCCACCGTGACCAATAGACGACGATTTCCTGAAGATCTTCTAAAATAAGTGGCCTGCACAAAGTTGCAATTACTTTTGTTATTATTATTTTTATTATTATCCCTAGTGGTAAAGGCCATGATAATCATGGTGGGTAGAAGTTGGCGACTGCTTTTACTGTAAGTTCCCCACACGTATACACATGTGTAAAACAGTTCGACTTTGCACTTACAAATGTGTCAGAACCCCGTTTAGTTACTTGCATTCGCTGGTAGGGTTGGACTTTGCAAGAATCGGGGGCCATTTTGTTATTTCTTCATTTAGATGGGGTTAGAATTATAGGCATAGAATGGTGGAATGAAGAAAAACGTTGTGCACGAGCACAATACTTTCAAGTGGGAGACGATGTGTAGGAATAGAAAGAAATAAAAAACAAATATACTCGGAACGGCGACGTTTCCTCAGAAGTTGGCGGAAAACGACAACAAACAGTCGAGATAGCGACTTCCGGGACTCCAGGTTTCGTCTGACAACATCACACCGGAAATCGCCTGATCTTGAACTTTGACCACGTGCAGTAGCTCCCTCCTTCTGGTTGGTCCGATGTTGCTTTCTTCACTCCGAGACACCATCCCGGTCGTCCTAAAATTCTTTCAAGTATTCATTAGATATTTGTTTTCAAACTCTGCCAATTAGGTCTGTACAATGTAGGACAGCTTTTATCATTCTCCTCTCTGTGCAAGACCTCCACAAAAATTAAGATTATATAATAAGTTTTTTTATATTTTAGTTTGTTTTATATATATTTCAAATTTATATATATACGGTTAAACCTGTCTATAGCGCCCCCTCTGAATAGCGCCTCCCTCTCTATAGCGCCCGATTTTAAATACGTAGTACGATGCGATTTACATTAAAAGTGACCTGTCTATAGCACCCCCTCTCTATAGCACCCTATTTTGGTGAGTCCCAAGAGGGGGCGCTATAGACAGGTTTAACTGTATTTCAAATATATTCATAGATAAATTAAGTATTCACAGAGTAGTCGTTTTATTTCTTTTATCGTGCTGTAAATAAGTTTTGATGTGTTGTACATTTTTGCCAGATGGTAGCAGGCGTTCAATCTATTCCCAGCTACCATTCTCGACTTCAGCTTGGAACTTCCTGGTTTTGCTCAGCTATCCATTCAGTACACAGCACTGTCTGTACTGGTGAGCTGAACAGCCTTGGTAGTTGGTGTTCTGTGCTCCAGGAACGTCGGTTATCTCGATCTAAACATGTTGATTTTGTTAATTCATATGATCGATAATAAAAATTAAATGCTCCTTCAGGATATTAACTTTCCCGGTCAATACTGAGTAGACTATTGCTTTCACACTTTGTTTATTGGATATAGCCAATGTTAGTTAGAAAGCAAAGTTTATCTGCATGGTCTTATCAACCTGTCTCATTAAATATTTTGACATGTTGATGAGTGTTTCTTCTACTTTGCTGATTGTATTTGACTGCGTTTAGAGATCTGTTGTTATTTCCTCCATTGTTTCCTCTTCTGTGACACCTCAACAACATATTTCCTTCACTTGTTCGACATCATTACGGAGTTGTTGGCGTTCAGACATGGTTCGTTAAATCTATTCAATATGGGTCAAAACAAGCAGTCACCATTTTGGTTCGTTTTATTCTGTATCATCTCATCAGTGTGTGATTTTCAATTATTTTTATAATAAATAATTATCGAGAGATTGGCTGGAATTGTACAAGCATCTGTGTAACTTAACCCCATTATTCAATAAGTGACTTAGCAATGGGTCTCATGGAACTCCTAGAGGATCGATTACTGTGGTGGATAAGGTATAACGAGAGTGTTCGGTAGATTTCGTTGGTACTATGTAATTCACTCTTTAAATTCTAGATATAGTTGGCGCTCGAGTCTTCACCAAGAATGCTGCAAAACCCCCCAGGATCCAAACAACCACCCTCTAGGCAATTGGTCTTACATACACTCTATTTTCTAATCACAACATATATAATTCGTTTATACATGTGACCGAAATTTTTGGTCAAATTTTTACAAATAATACACAGATTAATTGATAATAAAAAATAAAAACTCCAACAGAGAGGATCCAATATCGTTTCAGACAGAAATCCGAAGACATATATATGCCCGGGTTTTTTTTAATTCAGTAACGCGGAATAATTCCCTATAGATCTAGAAGTGCCACTATACTATGAGTATACTACGTATCACCCATAGGAAAATCATCTGAGTATAAATATCATAGAATTATATATCACTATTTTCTTTTATATTTCGTCTCATCACCCATGAATCTATTATCATGTGAAATGAAGCAAAATGTTCGGCGATCCATGTTCTTCGATGATGAATTATTCTGCCACTACACAAGGAAAATTTCCCTTCCATATATAGAAACATTTGCCATTTCTTTATTAAACCAGTTTTTTCCAACTTTTATGGATATATCTATTTATAGCATTTTAGTGTTTCAACATATCAATATTTTTTTTTCCTTTCTCTTACATCAATTTTTTATTTTATTTTGTAAGAAGACTGATAACATACAGCAAAAATTTTGCGCAGGGTCAAACAAGGTTCTTCTAAGTTCACAAATGTATGTTTGGTAATTTCTACTCAGACATGTCAGACAATGTGGCAAAAGACTACATGGTCGTACATGCTCTTTCCACTTTATGATATTTTTCAATGTCTGTAGAGGAGTACTTTTAGAGAAACTTGGGTTTATTTGTAGAAACACAAGCTAACACTTATGAATATCTGTTGAGGCTCTGGTAATGTCTATTGGGAATTTCTGCTAATGTGTGTGTGTGTGTGCTTTGAAATCTCTGTGGGTATTCCTGCTATATAGGGGGGGGGGGGGCTTCGAATGTCTTGAATATATGTAGCGAAGCTATTGCCTATGTCTTCAGGGCTCTGAGAGTGTCTACGAGAACTCTGCTAAAGTCTGTAGTTATCTGCTAGTGATTTTGAGAGCTTGGTCAATGTCTATGGATATCTGTAACAGAGTGGGGCTCTGCGAGTATCTATGATAGAGCCATGATAATGTCTAAAGTGCTCTGATAGAGGCTTTGAAAGCTCTGCTAGTGTGCTTGAGGCTTTGCAAGTGTCTTTAGAAGTTTTGAATTTGTATGTAAGGGCCTTGTGAGTGTCTGTAGGGCTCCCTGAGTATCTGTGGGGGTTCTTTAAGATCTATGAAAGCTCTGCGTGTGTCTGAGGGCTCAGCGAGAACGTGTGGTCGGATAGTGCCTTATCCCGCCCCCGTATTTGGCCAACATGGCGACAGCCTATCGCAGTTATCGAGTGTCATCGCCCGTGGCGCCAAAGGATTGTGATAGAGAGGTCATTGTCACTTTGCTGTGTGTCCTTTCATCCACCATCTTGGACGCTATCATTCTAGCTCTAACATCTTGTTCACCCCCCCCCCCCCCCCCCCCCCAACGCGAAAGTGTTTACATAACTTATCTTTCCACTCGATTGAGATGACGATATAAACAGGTGGCAACCACGCCGTTTTGCTACCACCATTTGGAACAGTTTTGGTTATCAACAAACAAAACAATAAATTCGACTATCAACCCACACCCTTCCACAAGTCTAACCCACCAGTGAATAATGCAAGTAGTCCATCAGGACGCTGACATCTTGTCAATACTAAAGTCGGACTGATGTCCACATCTGTAGATAGGTGGTGTACTTACAGCGTAGACAGACCTATCGTTGTCAACATGTCCTTTACTATACATATACTTATGCAATAATTTTTAAAATATTGCTACATGGAAAATTTAGGAAAGACAAACTTCAGGATGACACAGCAATGAAGGCAAGATCAAATTATAATTAATAAAATTTTAGTAACATAAAGGTGACCCTGGCTCCTAGAGATCATCGATAGACCATCAACGAGATAAATTGTGTTGTGGAAACGCTACAAACATTTATTTCTTTTTATTACTATTCATGTATATGTATATTTTAATACAAATCAATAATGCGCTATCTATATATAACAAATGAAAACATTACGACGCAAATGTTTCTTTTCACAAATAAATCAAACTTTTACTGTCCTTATACCTAACTGGCCTTGTCCATATTGTTTGCGAAAGATCATTGCTCGATGAAAATATTTGAATGTAATTCTACTGTCTTAAAAGCTTATGTCCATAGTTTGCTTAAATACCATTTCTGCGATTCCACCCTTCAGTGTAGCATATAAAAGCAGAATGATCCAATACAGTATTAGAACTCCAAAGAAGCGGTCTGGTAGATTAAATCGGCGAAACCGCTGGGAGGGTTCACCACTGATGAGTCAAGCCCTCCCAATATTTTTCATCGCAGTAAGGACAGTAGACGCGTCGTAATGTTTCCATTTGTTATATGTATATTTTAAAAGTACTCCCCTACCTGAGATTTCACTTTGTTCTAATGATGTTTTTGCTTTATCATAAAGTTTGAGGTCCATTTGCAATATTAGATCTATTAAAATAGAATAAAAATAAAATATTGTATATTGTATACTGAAAAGCGTCCACCTAGAGATCATGGTTTCGGGCTAATGGCCCTCGTCAGTTTTCAGTTTGCCAAAGCTGGTGTTGTGGCTTTGTCACCGACCCGAGGCCGCTAGTTGAGGCGACGGTCAATAGATGGCGTCTGGTTTTAGACGTCTAATTTGACGGGAGAGGCGACCCTTGTCTCTTTAGATCAATTTCCTCCCGGCAAAATTTCCATCTATATATATATGAAAAAAACAATAGAAAAAAATAAAAAATAAGTGGGTCAGGTGTTGATATTAAAAAGTTTTGCTCCACTAGATGGCGCTCTGCTATCTAAAAAGCACATGTGCTTGTGGTCAGGATATGCTTTCTTTATTTTTAATATATATATATATATATATATAGTGAATGGAAAAAATAGTACATGTAGTGAATAAATGGACTATAATTAGATTCATTATATATCGTTAGCGCTACTCTCAAATAGCCGCATTAAAATCATTTCCTAAAGCTATAAGTAAAATCTACTTCCTCCCTCTCCTTTTATTTATCGAAATTTAATCAAGTAAAACCCACACACTCATTAAAATTCTACGATAAATTTCCCTAATTTATTAACAAACGATATACTTTTCTATTTTTCTATCTGCCTCCATTTTGGATAAAAACCTATTTATTGTAGATAGATAAATTTTAATATTCTGTGATAAAAATTTCAATCAGGTAATAGGTATAATTTATAAAGATTTTTTGAAGAAAAAAAAAGCTAATTCTCTTTCGGATAATCGTCTGAATTTAAATCCTCTCTCTAAAGCTGATTTAAAAGATGAATGATGGATCTATATTAATTGATTGGAAAGTTATTTATTTATTATGGGAGATTTACAATAGGGGAGTGTCTGAATTCCATATGAAATATAGATATTCAGGGTTCATGGAAGACAGAACGCCGAATAAATAGGACACACAATGATAGCACAAACACATGATAGTGTATCCGGGGGAATATATATCCTATAAAATATAAAACTTTATATATTCACATAATAGAAATAAAACATCTTGTATAAATGAAACGCTATTTGTCTTTCTCAAATATAACACTTCCTATTATCAACACAAAGTAATAAGACCAAATCCAAATAAATAAATAGTGTGTGACGTTTCGGTAACAGCGTTGTTACTATCTTGAGACAAAAGTATTGAATGAGAATTTGTCTCAAAATTTCTCATTTAGTACTTTTGTCTGAAGATGGTAACAACGGTGTTACGGAAACGTCACACACTATTTATTTATTTGGATATGGTCTTATTACCTTGTGTTTATAATCTACTAGCCGAATGACCCGGGCAACGCCCTGTTTTACCCGATTGAATGTTTTTATTCAAATATTGTATATTAATATAATACTATTTGTTACAATTATAAATTTGGCGCCTTTAATAAATGCATATATTAGTTAATAACTATAGCCTATGTGCTTTATCTGTCTATGTACTGTTGGCTTCCGTAGGCGTCTCTTACTGGGAAAAAGAAAGAGAGGATTCCATTTAATTATTAACTAATATATGCATTTATTTAAGGAGCGACCCGCTCCAACACAATAGTTACAAAAACAACAAAGCGAGTGGGGGGCATGATGGGGGGGGGGAGGCAAAGGTGGCGTGATCGTAGCCAACCAATAGGAGGGCGCCATTCCAAAAAAAAAAAAGCAAACGGTGACAGAGATGATAAATGATTAGGAGATGAAGGATGACGCTTGTAACTGTATATAGAATAATCCAAATTGTGCCTTATCACTTCCTATTGTCCTTAATGTACTATTAGGAGGGGCTGACTCATCAGTAGTGAACCCTCCAATTTCACCAATTTAATCAACCGTTTATCTTCAATATTGCGTAAATCTAGTATTGTATTGCCGACTATTCTGATTATATATCCGATGCTTGAAGGGATTTATTGGTTAAGGTATTTAGCGAGTCTATGGATATAAACTTAGAGGATAGTAGAAATATATGTGTATCCTGACCACGCTCACATGGCCATTTTTTGATGTCAAATGCCATATAGTGGGGAAAATAAACTAAACGTTTATTTAACTTGTTCCCTGATATTTGGCCAACCCAATTTCTTGATATATCAAGAAAAGCCAACTACGTACTACGTTTCGTGCTAAATGGTTTCATTTCTTGAATATCTTATGTTTAAAAAATCTGTATATTCATATTAAAACTAGTAATACGTACGTGATATTATGAGGAACATATACAAAAATATGTATTTATTCGATCAACAGAAGCTAGTTCAGAGTTTGTCGAATGTAGGGCCACCTGTCCTCCGTGATTCCATAAAAATCTTCAATTATTCAAGACATTTTGTGGTTATCTATAGTTAATACACAATAAAATCCTAAATAATTGCAATTAGATATTCAATGAATGAAAGGAAGAAAAAATTCCAACGAGTTTTCAGGGCGAGCTTTCAGGCGTTAGCCTATCTTCAGGCCGATTTCGCAAAAAATATATATCCATATATATAGCCAAAATATTTTTTTGCGAAATCGGCCTGAAGATAGGCTAACGCCTGAAAGCTCGCCAACATTCAAAATAAAGAAACTCGTTGCAATTTTTTCTTCCTTTCATTCATCTATAGTTAAATTGTCATAATGGTAAGTGAGATAGCAGAACGTCTCTGCATGGGGAAATCAAGTCACATACAAGAAATCTATATAAATAAATAGAAGAATTAAAAGAACAAGGAGGTCGAGAGAAGCCCAACTTGTAATGGGGAACAAGACAAGAAAGTTTTCCTCCATGACTAATCGGCCTCAAACTTTCTTTCTCCAACTTGAGAACAGAACATTCCGAACACAAAAATCTTCATTTCAGAACACACGACACAGTTTTAGAAGCTAAACACACCGCTCACAAAAGGCGTGTTTCTAAACTTTCCAGTTATTGCCCAGAACTCCTTTACGTATGACAATATACTTGTGACGTAGGGGTTCAGAATAACGTTATATTTCAGAAAATTCTGAACAGAAAAATCTTTTTCTCAGAACACGACAGTTTAAAATCCAAACACACCGCTTACAAAGGGCGTGTTTCTAAACTTTCCAATTATTGCACAAAACTTCTCTACCTATGACAATATACTTGTGACGTAGGGCTCAGAAGAACGCTGTATTTACATTGGAAAGTTAGTTACATAAGTTGTTCTTAAAATTGAATGTAAACTTTCTCCGTGGATTGCAAATATTAGAGAATAAAACGATAGGAGAAAATGTTTTTAATACTCTACTACACGAGCTTTCGGGCAGTCACGCCCTACTACAGGTAATGATACATGGTGGCAAAAGGTTTTATATAGGATTCCGTTTTTTTAAAATATATTTACATATGAGAAGAATATAGGACGGTTAAAATATAAATTTAAGTTAAAAAATATTTTGCAAATCTAAAACTATTGTATATGATATTTACAAAAATATGCTAATCATGTAATGTCATATGACAATCAATTGGCAAATTCGCAGATGGTTATACTATGAAACTATATACAATGAAACCGGACAACGAATGTTCAATCCGCCATCAGCGGCCACATTGGTGAAGGGGGGGGGGGGGGGGAGGGGGGGTTTGGAGTTTAATGGTTATTTAGGTTATTGCATATGTCCTGATATTGTGTAGGCAAATCTATATGTCGGTTAATGCTGTTTTTTGATATGGATAATATGGCCTCTATGATCAGTCTTTGGTATTTATTGGAGATGTTATTGTATATGGTGGTGGGAGAAGTTAGATTGAATGAGTGGCCTGTGTTTAGAGTATGGTTGTAAATAAGGGATTTGCTGTCCTTGTTATTGATACACCTGCCGTGCTCAACCATCCTGATGGCCACGGCCCTACCAGTCTCACCTATATAGGTTGCACCACAATCGTTGCATGAGACTGAGTAGACCGAGCCACCCGATGATTGAGCACTGGCAGGCATCTGTGATCGGGTAATAGGATGTCTGAGGATGGTAGCTAAGCTTTTATTGTTTCTAAAAAAGGTATTGATGCCGTAAGGTTTAAGAAGTCGGGATATGGCTGCGGATTGAGTTGAGTAAGGTAAGATGCAGGTATTTCTATGGGGTAACATGGGTGTCATATGGGCCGGGTTGTATTGATATTTGCGTATGAAATGGTGTGGATATTGGGAGAGGGCTAGCTGTTTTTTAATGTTAGAAAACTCTAATGATCTGAATATGGGCAGGGAGCAATGAGTAACCAATCTCTTGGTAAGTGTTCTAACAGTATTAATTTTGTGGGATAAGGGACAGAAAGACTTGTAATTGGTGTAGAAAGTTGGGTTATTGATTTTATGATATACGGTTGTGTGATAGTGTGAAGGGGTACGAATAATCAGTATGTCTAGAAATGGTATTACATTATTGGCCTCTGGTTCATGACTGAAGGAAATATCGGGGTGAAAGGAGTTGAGAACAGATAAAATACTGTTCTCTTGTCCGGTTTCACATATACAGAGGATATCATCAATATATCTCCTCCATATGTGAATGCCCGGTGTGAATTGCTGTTGGATCCAGTTATCTAGTGTGGACATAACTATTTCGGCTAAAGGTGATGACAATGGGCTGCCCATGGGTGAGCCCCTGATCTGTTTGTAAAAACGGCTGTTAAAAGCAAAATCTGTGATGTCTAAGCAGATGGAGGTGAGCGCTACTATAGTAGTAACAGTGTTAGAGTCCAGTTGGGCCTCCTGCAGGAATTTCGTTAGCTGTGAAATGATCAGTTGATGGGGCAGTGATAAATACATTGAATTAACATCATAGGAAATCATGGTCGAGTTCTGATATGGGGTGAGAGATTGGATGAACTGTATAAATGCCGGAATGTCTGTTATGGAGGAAGAATTTGGTCGGGTCTTTACAAGGGGTGTTAAGAAGGATGACAGGTATTTGGAAAGTCTGTATGCCGGGGAAAGGTGATAGGCTATGATGGGGCGGAGGGGAACTGTAGGTTTATGGACCTTGGGCAGTCCGTAGATGTAGGGCGTATTGGATATATCAGAAGTGAATGTGTGATATTGTTCTGTTGTGATGGAGCCGGACTTTTTTAGACGTAACAATTTCAATCGGAATGTTCTGGTGGAGGAGGTTATGTCTGTCCTGGTAACTGGTATGAAAGTAGTTTGGTCACTAAGAATGTCCATCATCTTGGAGATGTAATCATCCGTATCCAAGATGACAGTTTGGGATCCCTTATCTGTATATTTTATCTGTTCTCAACTCCTTTCACCCCGATATTTCCTTCAGTCATGAACCAGAGGCCAATAATGTAATACCATTTCTAGACATACTGATTATTCGTACCCCTTCACACTATCACACAACCGTATATCATAAAATCAATAACCCAACTTTCTACACCAATTACAAGTCTTTCTGTCCCTTATCCCACAAAATTAATACTGTTAGAACACTTACCAAGAGATTGGTTACTCATTGCTCCCTGCCCATATTCAGATCATTAGAGTTTTCTAACATTAAAAAACAGCTAGCCCTCTCCCAATATCCACACCATTTCATACGCAAATATCAATACAACCCGGCCCATATGACACCCATGTTACCCCATAGAAATACCTGCATCTTACCTTACTCAACTCAATCCGCAGCCATATCCCGACTTCTTAAACCTTACGGCATCAATACCTTTTTTAGAAACAATAAAAGCTTAGCTACCATCCTCAGACATCCTATTACCCGATCACAGATGCCTGCCAGTGCTCAATCATCGGGTGGCTCGGTCTACTCAGTCTCATGCAACGATTGTGGTGCAACCTATATAGGTGAGACTGGTAGGGCCGTGGCCATCAGGATGGTTGAGCACGGCAGGTGTATCAATAACAAGGACAGCAAATCCCTTATTTACAACCATACTCTAAACACAGGCCACTCATTCAATCTAACTTCTCCCACCACCATATACAATAACATCTCCAATAAATACCAAAGACTGATCATAGAGGCCATATTATCCATATCAAAAAACAGCATTAACCGACATATAGATTTGCCTACACAATATCAGGACATATGCAATAACCTAAATAACCATTAAACTCCAAACCCCCCCTCCCCCCCCCCCCCCCCTTCACCAATGTGGCCGCTGATGGCGGATTGAACATTCGTTGTCCGGTTTCATTGTATATAGTTTCATTGTATAACCATCTGCGAATTTGCCAATTGATTGTCATATGACATTACATGATTAGCATATTTTTGTAAATATCATATACAATAGTTTTAGATTTGCAAAATATTTTTTAACTTAAATTTATATTTTAACCGTCCTATATTCTTCTGATATGTAAATATATTTTAAAAAAACGGAATCCTATATAAAACCTTTTGCCACCATGTATCATTACCTGTAGTAGGGCGTGACTGCCCGAAAGCTCGTGTAGTAGAGTATTAAAAACATTTTCTCCTATCGTTTTATTCTCTAATAAGTTGTTCTTAGTTATATATAACGTAAAACTTCTTACTTAGCGACCGTGTGCAGAAACTTTTATTAAATAGGATCGAAACGGAGCGGTCTGGAGAGGAGAATACACTGAGAGGATTCACCACTGACGAACCAAGCCCGTTCATTTAATTTTTCTATTATCGCATTAGGGTTTGAAAATGTTTTGATTATTTATTTTCAATACAAGTTAAATCTTGCGGAATTCCCAAAAGAGCTCCAAATGATGCAGTATGCTTTACAAGAAACAATGCTTCAATCTATCCAAAGAGTTAATCAACAATCAATACTTCCTGATGAATCGAAGAGTAACCAAGAGAACACTCCCAGTTCTGCATTTCTGGTACAGAATTCCTCGTCAGCGCAGTACAAGATCTAAAGATCTCCAAGAATGACCCAGAAAGAGTTCTTCTTTCAGAAAAAGGTTATTTTAAGGCAAAAACCAATTTGCGCTTATCAAGTTTTACTTATCGCCTGAAGATAGCATTTGTCTGATTATCTTTGACTAAAAATAAAGCAGAGGACTCAGTCTGTATTTAGTGTTTTCCGACCTCACTCAGGGTTTTTTCACCGTAATCTTTAACGCTGGCTGATGTCACAACTGGAGCAGAAAGTCAAAGCAACTCTCTACGGAATGTCTTTAATCATAACCTTACAGTACGAACTCTCATACATAAACAGATACCATGTCATCACAAGGGCAAAAATCAAACAGCCTTACATATATTATCTTGAGGCTTTGTTTCAAAGTAAATAAAATAGTTTCACCCGTTTTTAGCGTTCTTTTGATATATTGTTACTATTATTTATGCTGATATTTATTTCGTATAAAAATCATTGGAAGTTTTGATATTACACAATTGATATGATCTCAAATTCTATCGAAGTATTCTTTCGAATTTGATGTCTTTCCATAGCTTGTCTCATCGTGGATTTAGATAATTGTGTTTTCTCTCCCATCGAATTAACCCGATGTTGCTGTATGTGGCTTTTGTCTTGGCAAATATAATTCAGAATTCATTCTAGCATTTCTAAGATAAAATATATTGTATATAAGCACCAAGGAGAGATATAATAGCACTATTGAACAACAAATAGGAGCTAAGCTAGTTATTTACAGCTTTGATGTTAAAAAATGGACAGTAATGCCTATCAGTAATTTACAGGAACAAGAGTCATAGGAGAACGGACAGGAATTTACAGGACAATAAAAAACGGACAGCAACTTACAGGAACAGGACAATAAGAGAACGGACATAAACTTACAGGAACAGGACAATAAGAGAACGGACGGGAACTTACAGTAACAGGGCAATAAGAGAACGGACAGCAACTTACAGGAACAGGACAATAAGAAAACGGACAGAAACTTACAGGAACAGGACAATAAGAGAACGGACGGGAACTTACAGTAACAGGGCAATAAGAGAACGGACGGGAACTTATAGGAACAGGAACAAGACAATAAGAGAAGGACCTCGACAGGTCAGAAAGGAACAGGAACAAGACAATGAGGGCCCCAATGAATCATCCATTATTGGATAAATGCTCTCAACTCCGGCATTTACCACCTGCCTATGCGTCATCAACGCCTCGAGCCTAGCGGAGCTTCAAGAACTTCTAGAAGCGTGATCTAGAAGATTGATCGTTCCAGTTGCTGAAGCTAGAAACACACCTCACGTTACTGTTATCATTTCTTCCCATTCTCTTGTGTCAAGACAGAGTGGGGACCAGGCAAACATCCGGATTTATTTCCATTTGTGTTGGCATGAGAAGCACGTACGGAACCAATTTTTGAAAGCAGGATTTTTTTTATTATTGATACATACACTTTCAGTAACAATCATACTTTCTATTGATTGTTTGCTTTAAATTTTTTGACAATCTCTTCTATTTTCATATGAGTACAATATTGTTCTATAATAAGTGTGTCGGGTTACACGTGTGGTCTAGTTGTAATATTGTCTCAACAAACCAGTTTGAAGTCCAACAAACCAGTGCCTATATCATCGAACCACAGCAATTACACATATACACATTGTTTGTATAATACTGAATAACACAGACTGAAGTATATAATATGTAAGCTATAAATTAAAATCACATTGTCGTTATTGTTGGATATGCAACAGTTCATTGGTTAATATAAAACAATAACGCATCATCTATGCATTCAAATTAAAACATTAAGACACGAATATTTATTTTACGCATAAAAATCAGATATATCATTCGTTTTCTTGGGTTATTTATTTCCATTCAGGAAGATGTCAGTAAGTCGCCAAAACATCGGGAAACAACCTACAAGAACGGTATCTATCAATATATCCTTTTTGGAACAAACTCCCAATCAGAAAATTAAGTGTATTAGCGTGATATGTGCGTTATCAGGCGTGTCTAGTTGGAAATACAATTTTTGAATTATTGGAGTTTCCTACAGAGATTGTTGGTGTTGTTTTAAATTACTATTTAAACGTAAACTGTATCTTGTTGTCACATTCGGGGAGCTCCCCTGACATCCCCCGGGGCGGCCGACATAAATCCTAACGCTGGAGGGGATTCACTCCTTGTTGGAAAACTTATAATTATTTTCTTCGGCGTTGTCTCTTCTGACTGCTGTAAGGGTGCTTTATTTCAACATCTTTTTTTTTATACTTAGCACAATTTTTATGGCATTTATCAACTATATATTTTTTCATGCTAAATTTTTCAAAATGGATATTTATCTTTTTTTTTTTCTTCAGGCTGTTGTAGTTTCTTGATCTGACATGTTGCATTTGCATTTCAATTTTATTTGAAAGGCTTTTAGTGTTTATAGTGATTTCCCGAGAGACATCATGTTTTTTGATAGGACATTTTAGGATTCATACATTGCCATTGCCTCGATCAGTTTTGGGTTCTAAGACGTTTATATGTTTCATTGATCTTTCTGCCATATTTTAATAGTGATTTCTCTACCTAAGTTCTTGCCACCACCCGTTGGCTTCTCGTTCCTTCGTGTAGTAAGTAACTCCCTCATCTTCTGTAATACCAACAAGTACTTTTTATTTTCCCTGTACTAAATTGACAAAAAAAAAAAAACTCTTAATTTCTCGCGCTCGTGTTTGGAGTAAAAAGTTTTCATTAAAAAGATTCTCTGATGGTTTTAAAATGTTCATTCATATTATAATTGATCAGCCTTCCGGGGGGGGGGGGGGGAAAGCTTTATTAAAATATTATCTTCATCTCAGATTTTTTCAAAAAAGTGATTGAGCATTTTCAGGTTATAGTTTTCTATTGAATAACGGCATCATCTCTTGTTTAGGTTGCTAAAATATCTACCAATTCAATAGAAGGCACACCTGTTTAGCAAATGTTGTCTTTCTTTATTTTTTCCCAAAGGAGAGTTGTTTGCGCGCCAATTCCTTGCACGTATAAAGACATCTTTTATTTTGTGCACACACCTACATCCCAGTATAATTTCAAGAGTTCTAGGGGGGAATTCTACCAGAACATTTTTACCAAAGCATCGTGCCGATGTGTGAAAGCATCCCAGGGCTGAGATGTGTTGTATCCCAGACTGGAGGTTCCCCAGCAGTCAATATATCCTCGCGTGTCAGACGGCGGCCACGCCATGGCAGGAAGAACTCCAATTTTGGAACAGAACCAATCGCCGAATTTTTAAAAACTTCCACTTTTTACGCCGTAGAATTGACTTCTGTGTAGAACCATATTGCGTCACATTGATCACTGGGGCGGTTCTACGACTGGCCGAGTTCCTTAATGCTCCCCGAAGTACTTCTACGACAGACCGAGATCCCTAGTGTTCCACCGAGACAGTTCTACGACAGGCCGAGATCCCTAGTGTTCTACCGAGGCATTCTACGACAGGCCGAGATCCCTAGTGTTCTACCGAGGCATTCTACGACAGGCCGAGATCCCTAGTGCTCCACCGAGGCATTCTACGGCAGGCCGAGATCCCTGATTTCCACCGAGGCAGTCTCTTGCGGGCCGAGATCCCTAGTGCTCCACCGAGACATTTCTACGACAGGCCGAGATCCCTAGTGTTCCACCGAGACATTCTACGACAGGCCGAGATCCCTAGTGTTCCACCGAGACATTCTACGACAGGCCGAGATCCCTAGTGCTCCACCGAGGCATTCTACGACAGGCCGAGATCCCTAGTGCTCCACCGAGGCAGTTCTACGACAGGCCGAGATCCCTAGTGCTCCACCGAGGCATTCTACGGCAGGCCGAGATCCCTGATTTCCACCGAGGCAGTCTCTTGCAGGCCGAGATCCCTAGTGCTCCACCGAGACATTTCTACGACAGGCCGAGATCCCTAGTGTTCCACCGAGGCAGTCTCTTGCAGGCCGAGACCATAGTCCTCCACCGAGACATTCTACGACAGGCCGAGATCCCTAGTGTTCCACCGAGACATTCTACGACAGGCCGAGATCCCTAGTGTTCCACCGAGACATTCTACGACAGGCCGAGATCCCTAGTGCTCCACCGAGGCATTCTACGACAGGCCGAGATCCCTAGTGCTCCACCGAGGCATTCTACGACAGGCCGAGATCCCTAGTGTTCCACCGAGACATTCTACGACAGGCCGAGATCCCTAGTGTTCCACCGAGACATTCTACGACAGGCCGAGATCCCTAGTGCTCCACCGAGGCATTCTACGGCAGGCCGAGACCCCTAGTGTTCCACCGAGGCATTCTACGACAGGCCGAGATCCCTAGTGTTCCACCGAGACATTCTACGACAGGCCGAGATCCCTAGTGCTCCACCGAGGCATTCTACGACAGGCCGAGACCCCTAGTGTTCCACCGAGGCATTCTACGACAGGCCGAGATCCCTAGTGTTCCACCGAGGCAGTCTCTTGCAGTCCGAGACCATAGTGCTCCACCGAGGCATTCTACGACAGGCCGAGATCCCTAGTGCTCCACCGAGGCAGTCTATGACAGGCCGAGATCCCTAGTGCTCCACCGAGGCATTCTACGACAGGACGAGATCCCTAGTGTTCCACCGAGGCAGTCTACGACAGGCCGAGATCCCTAGTGCTCCACCGAGGCATTCTACGACAGGCCGAGATCCCTAGTGTTCCACCGAGGCAGTCTCTTGCAGGCCGAGATCCCTAGTTCTCCACCGAGGCAGTCTCTTGCAGGCCGAAACCCCTAGTGCTCCACCGGAGTAGTTCTTTAGGAAATAATTTATATATATATATCACCTCACCGTCAGCCCATTAGCTATAGGTAAAATAGTTAAATTTACTATTAAAAAAATACACGGAATATATATTTGTGGTTATCCACCATACTCTAACGTCTCAGAAGTCAGAACCTACCTAAGCTACACCAGAATAAGATTTGAATATGTGGTCGGAGGAATGCAGGCAGTCGCAAGGAATCCCAGCCGGGGAAGAAATAAATGCGGAGAGAAAGAAGAAAACCTATAAATCTCAATAAAGCGCTGACACCTAAATGACAGCCAGCCCCACCTTGGGATTTCTATAATTTTCTCTTTGAGGTGAAAAATGCCCGGCACTCAATAAATATCGGATGACTTTTTCTGCTGTACCTCCGCAGTCTATCTTACCTCTCTTCTGCCTCTTGTCAGAGACATTGATCCCGCACTGCGCACCGTCCAGACGTCAACAACAATAGCCCGCTTCACTCAATGTCATTGTGTCTTTTTTTTTCTCCAAACACTAGTTGCGCACATACTCCAGGTTCTAAGGATTAAAACTGATCCATCTAACATATAAAGTAAAAACTCTTCATAAGCACATGCAACAGCGTCTTCAGAAGCGGCACTTTCCAGAGGTTATAGTTTCAAACCTGACAGGTTTAAAATACATCTTGAAATATACTTTGTCGGTGAGAAGGGGTCAGAGAATGAACTTTACGATAAGACGGCAATAAAGACGGTATGAGAAAACATAGGAAGATGAGATTTTCAAAAAATATATATTAGAATGTACAATTGTATAATCAAAAAGTAGGGTTAGTCCATCATTGGATTGTCCGTAGCTGAAGAAATCGGTCATTTATTCCTTCATCGGCAAAATGGTTTGAGGGCCACGATGTGCCTTCTCTAATCCTCTCTTGTTTGTTTTTTACTTATACTAAGTACATGTGCTACATGATAACTGCTTTCACTCTAAGTGTATCCCATATTTACACATGTAAGAATCAATTCGAATTTTGATCTTACTAATGTGCCAAAGCCACGTTTAGTTATTTGCAGTCACTGGTGGGGTTTAACTTTTGCAATAAACGGGAGCCATTGAAGAAATTGTTTTCCTTAGAAAAATTGCCCATTGCGGGATTCAATCCCGGGTCATGACTGTCCTCCACCAAGCCCACTATGTGTCTTCTTCACTCCTCTCTTCTTGTTGCGAGTTGTATTACCTCCCTGTAAGATGAAATCTAGGATTTTATCATGGAAATCCATTTTGTGTTCTGAGACGTCATCTGGTATACTGCCCCCTAAAACAATCTAGAATAAAGCACAAGTTTAGAAAGTACTTGAGCACAACAGTTGATACAATTCCTTCCTGACTAGCCAAAGTCTCTCATTGTATTCACATCACCTAATTAAGGCGATAGCAGAGTCTAGGATAAGATATACACTCATGAACAAAATTTGAGGAAATAAAAATTATTTGCTGTGGCCGATCGACTATTTTTTTTTTTTTTTTTTTTAAGGAAACAGAGGCAATTTTTTTCACACTTGGTTATCTCGAGTGTCTTCAATAAAGGTCACTGTGTATCAAATATCTTTCATAGTTTTTGCATGGATCTCGATGTTAAGCTAAGAGGTACAACTTCCTTAAGTTTTGTTCATGAGTGTACATAGAGTAACTATGTTCTCTACACATAATTTTATTAATAAAATTAAATTTAAAGAAGACAAAGTCATCCAATCACCGAAATCTTTCGACCCAAGGTAAGAGCTCGGGTCGAGGATGGAGAACGCCACCACTGCCCTCCTTTAAATACCCACTTAAATAAACTTGGCGGCCAGTGCCTTCTTTCCTACACAACAGATTAGGTCCATCTCGCGGCAACACACATGTGGGTAGATATCTCACTATTTGTTATTAGTATTGTCGAACTGATTTTCACATATATAAACATGAGGTGCACTTACAGTAAAACCAGTCGCCAACTTCTACCCACCATGATTATCATGGTCTGTAACAAGTATACTAGGGATAATTTAAAAAAGTATTTAAGAAATTACCTTTGACGACAATTATCTTTTTTCACAAGAATTATTATACTCTTACTAAACGGAAGACTGGCATGGTGTCATACCCTGGCGATATTCAGTAGCCAGACCCCAGGATCGAATCCCGCATTGAGAATTATCTTTATTTTACGACAATTTATTTCAATTACTTCTGCCCTACCCAACTATACTAAAGAGCGCAAATGACAAAAAATAAATCTCTGTCACCTCATCTTTAAGTGCAATGTCTAGCTGCTTTCTACGTTTAAAGGCATGTGGTGCACTTTCTATAGATGAAAAGCTGTCGATAATTATCCACTATGATTATCATGATCACGTGGGTAAGTTTGAAAAATCAATATATCTCTATTTGACTATGGTCAGTGGGGGGCATATCTAGCTATTTCATGTATAATAACTAAATATTAAATTGGTATCTATCTAATGAATTTCATGCATTTTATGTCACTAATGTTTTTTTTTTTAATAGAAATCACCAAACCGAAGAACTTTCTTGAAATTTCGTCTGAAACACTATGGATGAACTCATCTGGTGGTGATTGTTGTTAGGTTGGATTTGGTGACAAGTCGTATAAGTGGTCGTATAGGAAGGTGGTCGCTTATCAGAAATGTGTCGCTCATGTAAAATTTTCCTCAATAGGAAATGAAAGCATTTACGAACGAATGTTTCTTTTACACATTAAACAAACTTCCTACTCTTATTACTGCGATGAAAAAATATTGGGAAGGCTTGACTCATTAGTGGTGAACCCTCCCAGCGGTTTCGCCAATTTAATTTACCACCGGTTCCCAGAGCTCCAATACTGTATTGGACGATTCTGCCCATATATGCCACACCGAAGGGCGGAATCTCAGAAATGATATTTAAGAAAACTATGGACACAAGCTTTTAGGACAGTAGAAGTTTGTTTTATGTGTAAATACAAGGTATGTCCCATAAGTTCCCGGACTGGGTCCATAAAAAAAAAAGGTAAGATATATATATTTTTTAAATTATTAAAACTTTTCAAAGTAATCCCCCCTTGCTTCAACGCACCAGCGACATCGTTTCTCCCAATTGTCGAAACAGCTTTTATAGGCCTCTTTTGGAATGCTCTTCAATGCCAACAGCGATTTTTCTATGATGTCATCCCTGATGTCGAAATTTCTTCCTTTTATAACTGATTTGAGTTTGGGGAACAGGATAAAGTCATTTGATGCGATGTCTGGGGAATAGGGTGGTTGAGGTCGTAATGTGTCCCGTTTTTCGGCAAAAAAAAACTCGCCACCAAGTGCGCTGTGTGAGGGCGGGCATTGTCATGGTGTAGGATCCAGTCACCATTAGTCCATTTTTCTGGCTTTTTTTTTTCGAATCGCTTCCCTTAGACGGCGAAGAATGCCTAAATACATTTCCTTAATAACTGTTTGGCCTGCAGGAAGATCCTCGCGATGAACAATGCCCTTGTTATCCAAAAAAGCGACCAGCAACACCTTGTTTCTGGATTTCAATATCCTGGATTTTTTGGGTCTAGGCTCACCCTGACCTCTCCACTCGGCAGATTGACGCTTGGTTTCAGGATCATAGCCATATACCCATGTCTCGTAGCCTGTGATTATCTTGTCTTTCCATTCCGGATCCGTTCTTGTCATTTCCAACATGTCCTCACAGATTGCAAGCCGACACAGTTTTTGCTCATTAGTGAGGAATCTTGAGATGAATTTTGCAGGAGTCTTTTTGAGCTTCAAATCTTCGGTTACGATCCTTCCAATCGTTGTTTTAGGGTTGTCTGTGTCTTGCTCTAGCTCCAGCAATGTGGTTCGAGGATTTTATTTTATCAAATCGGTGATTTTTTTGCACATTTTCACCAGCCCTTTGAATTTTGGTCGTCTTTAACAAGGATCATCTTCAATGGAAATTCTGCCAGCTTTAAATCTAGATGTTATTCAAAACAATTGTTCTCTTTGGGGCGTCATTGGGGAATGCTTTATTAAGCATTTAAAAAGTTTCGGTTGCTGATATTTGAAGTTTCACACAAAATTCTATTCAAATCCTCTGCTTCAATTTTTGTTCCATCGTAAAATCGCCGCAGCGCTATGTGTAACCTTTAAATAAATTAGAATAACCTTGGCGCGCGTGCACGTACCGCCTCGATATTGGTACTACCGTGTTGCCACATATTTTTTCTATAATAAACAGTCAAATTTATTTACATTATTCATTTTTTTTTATGGACACAGTCCGGGAACTTATGGGACATACCTGTAAAACCATCGTGCGTGAATACTTTCATTTCTTATGTATAGATGGTGCGTGATAGTTTTAGATTACTTTTCCTCAATGTTCAAACTGTTGATTCTCTATAGTACATTCTGGGAGATTTACTCTAATACCGTTTAACAGCCAATATGTTGTTTGTATTTGATTGAAGATCCAATTGAGACCATGGCCGGGTATGCCTAAACTGATCAGACCGCGCTCAGTGTTACGTAATGAGGAACTTCCCCACCACACACAGTAGATCACACACAAAGGTCAGAGGTCACACTATATAAACGTGATTGTAGGCGGATTGTAGTTGCGCATGCGTCCAACCTATTGATTAGATGACGCCCCACGTGGCGTAATCAACCCCCACGTTAGCGCGCCGGAAAGTGGGGGTGGGGCGATCTCTACGACATACTGGCATACAAATCTGTCCTTTATCTCCACTTTGTCTCCAGAAATTGACACTTAGAAATATCTTATTCCGAAACTGATTTCGTGTCAGATCTCTCGTATTCCATATATGAAAGTATCCCACACTAAATATACGCTCACTCATGGGGACAAAACTTATGGAAGTGGAAAGTATAAATAAAATACAAATCGCTGAGGGAAGATTTTTCTTCTATTCTATATACAGTTACGAGCGTCATGCGTTCTTAATTCTTCAGTTTTCATCTCTGTCACCGTTTGCTTTTTTTTTTTTTGGAATGGCGCTCTTCTATTGGTTGGCTACGATCACGCCACCTTTGCCCCCCCCCCCCCATCATGCCCCCCCCCCCCCCCCCCCCCCCCCCCCCCACTCGCTTCTTCGTTTTTGTAACTATTGTGTTGGAGCGGGTCGCTCCTTAAATAAATGCATATATTAGTTAATAACTAAATGGAATCCTCTCTTTCTTTTTCCCAATAAGAGACGCCTACGGAAGCCAACAGTACATAGACAGATAAAGCACATAGGCTATAGTTATTAACTAACATATGCATTTAGTTAAGGCGCCAATTTATAATTGTAACAAATAGTATTTGAATCAAAACATTCAATCGGGTAAAACACGGGCGTTGCCCGGGTCATTCGGCTAGTATATATATAACGGCAATACAAGATTTCAGGCTCAACAGCCCTTCGACAGGTATAACTACGCTGCTATCTACAGTGGAAGTGGAAAGTCTTTGATGCCGTCGGTCGTCTATTTTTTTTTTTTTCAAGGAGACAGAGGCAATTTTGTTCACTCTTGATTATTTCGTGTGTCTTCAATAAAGATCACTGCATATCAAATATCTTTCAGAGTTATTTTCTGAATCCCGATATACATGCTGAAAGGTACAACTTCCTTAACTTTTGACCATGAGTAGATATTTTTAATTTTAAAATATATACTGTAGTATTCAAACATATATTCTCTTATTTTATATATAAATATTCTACTTTTATTGGATCAATTCCCGTCGAATGATCAAGCCACGTATTACCGTGTTTATTTTATCTGTGAGTCTAGGTAAGGCCCTAACCAACATTTTTATCGTAACGATATTTTATCGTTAGGGGCAGCACTGGTAATTTTGAAACCACCGCTCCCATCAAAATCTTCTTTCGGACGTTCTGGGTTTATCAGCTGACCGAGTCTGTGAGATCAGTGAGGATGGGCAACATTACATACATATGGTTTAATTTTGATAGGAGAGAGATGTGTATTTTTAAAAGTTATATCTTATGTTTATATAAAATTGACTTTTCTATTTAAAAAAAAACACACACATTCAGAGTCATTTATTATTGGTTGTAAAGATGATAAATACGAGAGGTGTTTACATGGGAGGTCCACCGTCTCAAGTTTCCTCGACATCCGATACTTCCATATTTAGCAACTGCCAGGACCGTTGGTTTTTGTAAACAGCTCAAGTACAGGAAGTTGTCTATCCACCCCATCTATTCCTCCATACACTTCGAACTCACGCTTCAATTGTTTGATTCACACTCTGTTACTTAGCAAACGTGTTAAAGGCTATGAAAATCATGCTAAGTAGGGTTTTTTTTTAGAAGGTTCTTATTGTGTGTATACCCAATGTCTACACTATATGAATACAAAGTTTGTCTTTTGTATATATACACACACATTATTAAAACCACCGGTCTTATACGGATTCACCGCAGGAAGGAAGCATAGATGAAGCTCCTATACTCCACGTAGCACAGAACCCAACAACAGTCTCCAGGTCCGACACATGTCCAGTGGCCACAGATTCCACCGTGTATACGTCAAGGTTAGCGTATTACCGAAAAGGCGAGTGTGGAATCAGCCGCGTTCTAGCCTTTTGTATATGCAAGTTGTCTCAGACCCCCGTTTGGGTTCATTTGCACTCACTGGTGAAATCGAATTTGTGCAAAAGAGTTTTGAAGCATTTTTTTTTTATATATATATCCTCAACCTTAGGTTGGTTGGTGAGCAGTATTCCTGACCTCTCAGAGTTTCCTTTCAATGGATAATCTTTTTATGCCATAGTGGAGTCCTAAGTTGTCCATAAATTACATTCTCGGCTTCCTTCCCTCCAGTAATACATCCACTCCGAGAGTCGGACAGGATGTCCAAACCTTCTCTCAACTGTCTCCAGTAGCTCGCCCCACGGACAGTTAGAGTGTTTCAAGATTCTCAAATAGAGTTTCCAACTTAGCTTAACGGAGCTAAGGCGGCCGAAGGTAGGTCCGGCAGTGAGAATTGGGGTCAACTGTGTCGGCCCTTGAGCTTGACAGATCAGAGAGTGTCACCTCAGTGATGTCTGTCATGGCGGGGATAGACAACCAGGTCTTCCCAACATACGTTAGATATCATAGAGCTTTCGGACAAGTGCTAATTTTCACACATAGATATATTATTATTATTATTTATAATAATATAAATATAAGAGACATAAATCCTAGCTAGTACTGCACGGTTTGTCATAGATAGAAACACAGATATGAGAAACTTCCCTCATTGTCTTTCCTAATTTTCAACGTGGCAATATTTTGTGCAATGCAAGTCTGGATTTGGAGAACAAACAGAAAGATCGAATTACCTGCCGTATATCCTGGTGCCTTTTATTCCTCTCCCTTGTTTGTCTTTTTACCTGTTCGTTTGTCTCAGATGTTCTTCTGTATATATTCGAAATTATTTTTTTAGCCATCATTTAGCATAACTTTATTGCACACTCTTTGCATACTGTCTCAATAGAAACACGGCAAATCACTGGAGAGTATCTATCATGTCTTCTCTCAATCTTGTAATGTTTTCGTACTCTTTAAATCGGTTGAGAAAAACAGAGATGCTTGAAATCTTGTGTACAGATAGAAAAAACTCGTCTTCCCAAACACACTTCTCGTTTATTTATAAGAAATAAATATATGGTTGAATAAAAGATTATCATTTTTGTTGTAAAATAGATATAATATGGCATATGCATCAACCAATTATTTATTTATTTAATTTCACTTGATGTAGCCATATATTTCCCAAACAAACTTCCAACCAACAAAAGTTCTTCAATAAAAAAGTATCAATCAATCACTATCTTTATTAAGGCTTTTAGAATCTTATATACAAATTATCCTCTGAGAGATTCAGCAGATAGTGAGAGGTAAAAGAGCGAAAAATAAATTAAAATATACAAATTTTTATGGGAAATATGTATATATAGAGCTATAATTATAGCTCTGGCGCCCAACAAGGAGAACCATGACGGAGGGGAACAGGAACAAAATTTATTCTCTAGAAATTGTGTATGTTTAATTGAGAAAATACCTACAGAAACTAGTATATAGCATAGTTTCTGTAGGTATTTTCTCAATTAAACATAAACAATTTCTATAAAATAAATTCTGTTCCCCTTCCCCTCCGTCATGGAGCCCCATGTTGAGCGCCAGTTTTGTGTGAATCATTCCTAGCCAGGATCTGTGGGGAAAGTTATCTTTGTTGTCGATCGGCTGTGAAAACTCGGTCAAGAGCGAGACCTGAAGTCTTCACTCCAGATAGCGGCCACTCCTACACTTCAGGTGTCATTAGGTCAGCGCTGTCTTATTTTGTCGCTTTTCTTAATCCACATTCTTCGTCCTCCAAAAGTTCTTAACCCTCTCTATGATATAGCCCCTTTATTGTAATTTTAAACAATAAGAATATATATAAGCCATTTAGCGTTTGTTTTTCAACACTAAACCAATTTCTTACTGTCTCTACTGGGTAACTCCCCATCCAAGAAGTTTCTCCCGCCTAATCTACACACACACAAGACAGCTCTCCTATTTTTATAAAGGTTCACTACTGATGATCCAGGCCATCCCAATTTTTTCTCCATTGCGATAGGAATAGGAGATTTTTGTTGTTGTTGAAAAAAGTGGCCCTGAATCCTAAAACTTTATGTTTGAGTGAAATAATCCCGGCATCAGCAATGTAACAACACTAGACTGAGATCCAGTATAAAGTTGGGTAGTGAAAGATGAGTTAAAAATGTATAAAGATAATAAAAGAAAGAGAGGTTGTTAAGATAGTACGAAAAATTTGCATCAAATATTTTCATTTAAACGGTTTATATCAATAGTATTTTAAATCAATACACATATATTTTCTTATCAAGTTTTTATAATACAGCTAAAGCGCAATTTAATTCACTCGACTATATATAATTCAACATACACACTTCTTTCAATATTCAAAAGTTTTCCTCTTTCTCTCTCAAATCCCAACCAAATAACCTCAACTTTATCCGACTATAATTCAACACTCAACATCGAATTCCTAAGAAATATCTGTCACTAGGGTATTGAATAAAATAATTTTGAACATCGTCGCGTAATTTATATATAATAGCAACAGGGTTTACAAGCTCTTATAAGTTGGTTCGACATTTTATTTAGAAAATTATCATGAAAGTTATTTTGGCGCTATTTAAAAAAAAAAAAACATTTGGAAGTTGGCTTCTAAGGGATGTGGGCCTTCACTGAAGTCTATAGAAACTCCAGATATATTTTTGTGTTCTAAACCTTGAGAGGGAGAGAGGGGAGCCGCTCCAAGGAATTTCTTTGAAATAAAACATCCGTCTAAGAACAAAGGAGGTGGTAAAAACGCGACACTGTCACGGTGTCTGGCGTCGCAGGTCCTGACTCCCTGTGGCCGGCAGGAGACATCTACCGCTCTGGTAGACGACGATGTCTGAATGTCATAAAGTCAACCTATGTAAGGTTTAAATGTATGTGACATTAATTATCACAAGTCAAGCTGTAAAAGTTTAAATACCATATAGACAACCTATGTTAGGTTTAAATGCCATTTAGCTAACCTATGTAAAGTTTAAATGTATGTGACATTAATTATCACAAGTCAAGCTGTAAAAGTTTAAATACCATATAGACAACCTATGTTAGGTTTAAATGTCATTTAGCTAACCTATGTAAAGTTTAAATGTATGTGACATTAATTATCACAAAGTCAAGCTGTATAAAGTTTAAATATCACATAGCCAACCCATGTCAGGTTTAAATAGCACATAGTCAGCTGGCACACTTGGTTGGGAAGTTTAATTGCCACAAAGTGAAAACTTCGCGGAATAAATAAATATATAAACTAGTCAGTCATTTGATGAATTTACATATTACAAGATGGAAATTATGACACAGCGGCTCCTACCAGACCTATCTGTCTCTATAGTGGGTTTCTTCTGGAGAAACCTATGCTGAGATAACAAACAATTTCTTCTTTATGTAAAAAATGGTAAAAAAGTGAAATTGTACTGGGATCAGGTGGATAAATTAAGATATCTCCTGAACTAAAATTACAATAAACTAAGCTATCAACCATTTTTAGTTGCATGATCAGGAGATCCCTTTTTCTTAATATCTTCTTTATTTACATCCTGTAGATGGTGAATGTATATCATTGCGGGTCTCTCTTTGTTTTTTCATATATACCATTCACTAAAAATTCTTTTTTCTTTTTCAATCTTACCTAAAATGAGGTTTTGGAGGGAGAGAAAATATGCATTTTCGTACCAAGCAACTAAATTTGAAGGTTTGTACCACCTATTGAAATAAATATCAACTAAATAACTGTCATTTAGTTTTATTATTGAACATTAATTGCAAAACTCTTTCTTGATTAATCAAATAAATTCAAACGGTACGCGTTTCGGGGTGTTGGCCCGCGTCATCCTAGTGCATGCTATACTTCAACGACCAGGTAGTAATGTCGGTTGAAACGGTATTAGAAGACAGAAAGAGTTACGTGAGAACTCTCAGATTTAAAGCATTAATACGTCATCTGTATGTAAGCCTAGAAATAATTTAGCGTTAAATGCCACGTGGAAAATTAGGGAAGACCAACTTCGGGATGAGACAGCAATTTATTTTAGGCAAGAACAACACTATGAATGGTAAACAAAAGATAAGCCACGAGGTAAATTTACAGAGTAGCAAATATATAAACATAAAAATGACTTCTCTGTTAATAAAATTAATAAATACTTTGTTTACAATATTATTTAGACCCAACACAATTCCCTACTCTCTTTATTACAATGAGAAATATATTGAGAGGGCCTGGCACATCATTGATTAACCCTCCCAGATCAGTTTAATCTACCAGTTTGAAGTGATCACTCTGTGATTCGGAGTATTCTATACTTTTAGTTAGTTTTATATCACCTAAAATAGTTTTTTTCCGGGATATTTAATGCGTTGTGTAAAGTTTTCATACTCTAGTATACTTATTAAAAATATTTTAATGATAGTTGTATGACATTGTGACAATTATGGAGTTTAACCAGCGGCACCACGCGGACCTGGGGAAGATGTCGTTGTGGTGGTTTGTTGACTCTGGAATGTAATTTGAGATTTGAAGCCCAAACATACCGGAGATTGATTCAATTGTTTGCTTCCGTTCTTCTGTTTACCGCACCCCCTGTATCTACATGGTATTCCTAGCTCCTCTGTCTCGCCCATCCTCCTGTTTCCATCGTGTACTTCTAATGTTCAGGCCCTCTCGAAGTTTCTACCATTAACGACCATCGTAAAACCTCCGCTTTCTTGAAGTGATCAAACAAGCTGAATCCTATCCTTATAATAAAAAGTTTAAATATCACTATAGGTTTATCATGTCTAAACTAAATTAGGAGCTACCAATCTTGTCCTAGTTTATAGGATCCTATCATTCAGAAGTTTATCTATCTATCTATATATATCCTACACCTTATACGCAATCATGTACCGTATATAATCTCGTATATAAACCGTGGTAGATAGTTTTCAGCGAGATGTAACGTGGAGAACTCGCATAGAGCGAATGGTGCTAACTGCGAAAATAAATTATTATTATACTAGCCACTATCACAATATATTTAGGCAAAGGTAAAGACTTGAGATCCTAAATTAACTTCGGTCCCTGTGTCTTCCATACAGAGATCTGTTGTTTATTTCCTGTGTCCGTCAGTATATAACAATTACCAAAGGTTTATTAAACACAAAAACATTTTTTACTAGTTTTTAAAATTAGTTTATTGATACCCGTGATATCGATATTAATTTTTAAATTGATTTGCTTGGTTAGACGCGCGCGCGCGGGAATGATTACATATGCGAACACCCGCATTAAAATATATGCAAATATGTAATGTAAAATTGTATGGTTGCGGTTTGAGAAGATTGATCCGGAGCAGTATTGTATCGATGATATGCCCGGCCCATTCAAATGAGCACTTGATCGTCTTCTTGCGTGACGTTGGGCGGCCATTACAAGACGATTACCGTTAAATTCGGCCATAAATCCGGGCGTTGTTACCTGCTGCCGCTGCCGGGGCACTTGATGTCTTCTTGGAGGACACGATGGGTCTTCCTTGGAGGACACGGTGGTCGAGGGTCTTCCTGGAGGACACGGTGGTCGAAGGTCTTCCTTGGAGGACACGGTGGTCGAGGGTCTTCCTTGGAGGACACGGTGTGTCGGTGGTAGAGTGTCTTCCTGGAGGACACGGTGGTCGAGGGTCTTCCTTGGAGGACACGGTGGTCGAGGGTCTTCTTTGGAGGACACAGTGTGTCGGTGGTCGAGGGTCTTCCTTGGAGGACACGGTGGTCGAGGGTCTTCCTTGGAGGACACGGTGGTCGAGGGTCTTCCTGGAGGACACGGTGTGTCGGTGGTAGAGTGTCTTCCTGGAGGACACGGTGGTCGAGGGTCTTCTTTGGAGGACACAGTGTGTCGGTGGTCGAGGGTCTTCCTTGGAGGACACGGTGGTCGAGGGTCTTCCTTGGAGGACACGGTGGTCGAGGGTCTTCCTTAGAGGACACGGTGGTCGAGGGTCTTCCTGGAGGACACGGTGGTCGAGGGTCTTCCTGGAGGACACGGTGGTCGAGGGTCTTCCTTGGAGGACACGGTGGTCGAGGGTCTTCCTGGAGAACACAGCCAGCGTTCTGTCGGTGGTAAAGTGTCTTCCTGGAGGACACAGCCAACTTTTCATTTGTGAGGCGTCTTCTTAGTGAGATGTCTTCCCAGAAAACATGACCATCCTTTCGTTTGTCAGATGTCTTCTTGGAAGATGCGGTTATCATTGTGTTATTAGGGTCAATTTGCAGCGCGTGTACGAAGGCTTCTTCAGTCGAAAATATCATCATCGATAGACACGTTAGCCTATACGACGTGTTTTCCAGTATCTGGCAATGCCGTGAGTCTAATGGATTACTTTACAAATGCCTTAGTTGTTGACGTCTATATGGTAGAAGAATCATGTGTAGCATTTACCTTCCACTGGCTTCGACTCGCGTACTTAACTATTACAAAACATAATTGTTATTATTTCCAGAAACTTTAAACATACCCACTTTTCTGTTTAGTATATAAGTGAGTTTTAAATCGACAATTTTTTTATACTTTTGTCAATTATCCAATGATGTCAAATATGTCAGCCAATGTTCCTGCTGCTGTTGAATTCAACGATCCTCGGTCATCCTCAACAATTCTCATTCTAGCAAATGTCGAGTCGTAAAATATAACTCATGTAATTGTATTGTACAAAGACATTACTAGTAGTAATAGTAGAAAAGCCTGTTTTCATAGTTTTGTTAAACACCATTACACCAAGAATAAATCTTCACAATAATGCAAACTATATATAACTGTTCGACTAAATCAATAATCAATCCAGGGCTAGGTCTCTTTTAAAATAAACCTGGCCCTGGATTACTTAAGGATTTAATTAAATTGTAACGGCAGGGATGTATTATATATAACTGTAACGGACAATAATTGTAGATATTTGGTAGATTAAATTGGGGAAATCGCTGGAAAGATTCACCAGCCAAACGAGCCTATCCAAATCTTTTTCATCTTCCTTTCACTAATTGTAAACATTCCTTCTATAGATTAAAAGGAATAACGCTGAATAACTCCATCCTTAACAAACGATACTATCACATAGTTAGAATTGCTTGCTCAACTAAAAAATGTTAATTTGTCGTGACTTCACAAAAAACAAATCGTAATTTCTTTAAACCCAGAAACTTCAAAGATGTCTGCTTTTATACCTTGTATTTCTACGATTAAAATTGCTTTGAAGAAAATTCTATTTTAAATAGGCGTTGTGAATAATTAAGTATTTTACTCTTTTGTTTGAAGATCTTGTTTTTCAGCTTGTTAAAACAAAGATAGAAACAGTTTCGCTTTCTTGAGAAAAGATAAACAAATCCAGGTCAAATAAGTATACTTTGGCCGTGTTACTTCATAATACTGTTTGTTGAAGTGTTGCTTTCATCAATTCTACCTGTATCGTATTTCATCAGGTTTGTTTTAATGGGTGCTGATTTACTCTACATTCCGGAATCCATTGTAAAGTAGGTTCTCACGTGATGAACGTATTACAACATGAACACTTTTTGTTTGCTCCTGACGAGGACAAAATATTTTTGTTGAAACGTCGAGGTAATAAAAAGATTTACTGGCCGAAGTATCTTTATTTTCAAGAAAAATAAACACTCCTCTTCACTAACTATTCCCGGTCTTTTCTGTAGGTGGGTACTCATTGGAGGTTTTATTCTAGCGAGAGTGGAGGCTGTGGACGGCCCTGTGGGAATCCTGGAGCGACTCCACCCTCGCTCGGCATGTACGGCAGAAATATGAGCCGCTGACTGGTATCGCCATAAATACTCGCCGCCCGGACTTCCATAAATTTGCCCGGGACGATGGTTTAGGGGCTCTTTACGTGCGTTTCCCTGCAGGGGTGGGCGCCCCGCAGCTGTTGGTGCTCCCCGTGGTGGGGGGAGTCGGCTCGGATGTCTCCACAGCATTACTTTACTCCTGAGAGTTTGGTGGATGTTTGTACTTGTGTCTCGGCATCAATTACTTTACTCTTCCTTAAGTTTCATAAACAGTTTTAATTCTTAAGTTTCATAGATGTTTGTAAATGAATAAAACAAAGCATCAAGGGCTGCGTTTCTTTATTAGAACAAATATATACGAGCTTTCGGGCACATTTCAATTGATAGATGTTTGTACTTGTCTCGGCAACAATTACTTTACCCTCACAAGTTTCATAGATGTTTGTTCTTGTCTCGGCAACGATTACTTCCTCAAGTTTCATAGATGATTGTGCTTGTCTTGGCAACAATTACTTTACTCCCGCAAGTTTCATAAATGTTTGTTCTTGTCTCGGCATCAATTACTCTCTTCCTCAAGTTTCATAGATGTTTGAACTTGTCTCGGCAACAATTACTCTACTTCCGCAAGTGTTTCATAAATATTTGCACTTGTCTCGACAACAATTACTTTACAAATTCTAGTTTTCCAACCATCGGCCTGTGCGAGCTATCTCAACAAGAGAACGGCCCCCCACAGACGTGAGGAGAGATAGTGTCGCTAAAGAAACCAAACAATTCCAAGTAGGTTGCGTCCGGACACAATTACCTTCGTGAGGGGCACCGGGCTATCTTCCAGCTCCTCCCTTCCTTCCCTTTGTTGGCCATTGTGGCCGCTCGCCCACGTGCCGCCCACTTCCCCTCACGCCCGGTCCCCTCTGTCACCGACTTCCTCAATACATCACCCATGGTTTGTTTGCATAACTCCTTTTACCCATTATACCCTAACATGGGTTCGGAAGACAACGGTTATTGTTGTTTTATAGTTTACTAATATGATTATTCAAAGCTTCCAGTTTCTTTGTTTTTTTTTTTATGTGTGTGTGGGTTTTATTGGAAACTTTTGAGTCCTTCCCTCTTCAATCTAAACATTTGGGAAGTTCAAGACCCGGAATCTTCCAAAAAAAAAATAAATAAATAAACATTGAAAACTTTACTAATTTTCAAACATTAATTGAAAAACGTAACACGAGCATTCCGCCAATTTGTATAACCAATTTAATAGAAGATTTATGAGCCTTTGATCCTTGTATATTGACTGCAGGCTTATATGCTACTTGAATCTTCTTTATCTATGTAATGGTTTCTCATTAGGCTAGCTTTTTACCTTTATTTCATTGATTGACCTCACGTTTTAAAGGCATTCGGCTCATACCTGCATATCTTCTGACAATGTTTCATCCTAGACAATCTTGGTCTTTGAATTCAAATTTCATACCATGTCATATGCTTCTCGTTCATTGTCACCGGTATGTACAGTATCTACCAAAACTATTAATTTGTAAAGTTTAATGTGTTCATATATGCTATTGGCTATTTAATATATAAAACTTTTTGCCATGATTCTTCGTATTTTTTTAAGCTTTGAATCTGACATTTTTCTAAAGTGTTGATGTCTCACTTACTCGATCATAGAACAATTAGTCTACATCTCTCTATAGAAAAAATCAATATATAACTACCAATCCAATTTTAATTTCAGAATTGAGACGTGAGAAAGAGAGACGTGCCCAACCAGGAATTCAAGTCTATATTTACGTCAAAGAAGCAACAAATGTTGGAGATCCCGGAGGGGAGCCAGCCGACTCGCTGTTATTATCGAACATTTAGATCTGTCGTCTTTCGTTAACGGCAGTTTGATGGTTCTTATCTCTCCGGGCCGTGGGTGGGATCTTTCCTCCATGTTCAATGGAGAGTTTGGGATAATATCTGACCCCTACACCGCCTCTATACATTATTAGCGATACTTGAAATATATTTTTATTGGTACCAAGTTAAAATACATTTTTTACACATCAATCAATAATACTACAGACCTATAGGCTTATGTCCATAGTTCACTAAACACCCCTAAGCTGTATTCCATAGAAAATGCAAGGTATATTCCAAACCAATCCAATTCAATAGTAGAGCGGTTTAGAGATTAATTTGGCGAAACAGCTGAGAGAGTTCATTACTGATGAGACAAGCCCTCTCATTTAATAACTTATATCATTGCAGTAAGGTCTGTAGAGATAATATTTCTTGAAAAAAGATACTTCGGCCAGTATAAATCTTTTTATTACCTCAACGTTTCGACAAAAAAGCTTTTGTCCTCGTCAGGAGCAAACAAAAATTAAAACATATAGCAAGGCGTTAAAAATTATTCTAAGGCTCTAAGGGCGTTTTCACGCGATATTCGAAATTTTGTACAACATCCAAAGCATGAGTCAAAAAATAAATATTTAACTCACAAAGACTATGATCTTTGAAATAAAATTATGATATACATATTTATATTATATAATAATATTTGATGATATTATTTAGAAGAAACACATTGACAGTAAATTTATATGTTACAAATTTCAACGATAGATGGCAATTAAACTTATTAATAGGCAATCCCCTAATATTATGTTCAAATCAATAAGCTTGAGGGATAAGTCTCTTTCAAATACATTTATTTCAAGCTTTCGGGCATTAGCGCCCTTCGACAGGAAAAATTAGTATCTAATATAATTTTTCCTGTCGAAGGGCGCTAATGCCCGAAAGCTTGAAATAAATGTATTTGAAAGAGACTTATCCCTCAAGCTTATTGATTTGAACAAATTAAACTTATAATATATTTAACTCCCGAGGTTTCAGTGACGCGGAATTCTCCTGAGGAGAATGACAGCAGGTCATTGAAACATCAGGAGTTAAATAAACCATTGGTTGATGTGTTTTACTGAATCAACTTCCAACCATCAAATAATCTTCAGAACATTTTTGACAGTTTCCTCCTCTTTCTTGTATTGATGGTAAGTCAACCTCCTTTCATATAGGTTGGATTTTACCTAACTTTGTGGCACATTCTGAATCTGCACTTTCTGAAATATAAAATAAATATATTAATTTAGTGTTTATCGTAAAGATAGAGGCTGCCTGGCCGGCATTCATAGTTCTTGAAAATAAAGATGCTTTGGCCAGTAAATCTTTTTATTACCTCGACGTTTCGACAAAAATCTTTTGTCCTCTTCAGGAGCAAACAAAAATGAAAACGTTATTTTAGAATAATTTTTAACGCCTTGCCAAATGTTTTCATTTGTGTTTGCTCCTGACGAGGACAAAAATTAAAACATTTGGCAAGGCGTTAAAAATTATTCTAGATTTTTGTTGAAACGGCGAGGTAATAAAAAGATTTACTAGCCGAAGTATCTTTATTTCAAGAAAAATGTAGTGTTTGTTTCTAAAGAGGTAGGTACCTTGTTTACTCATAAATAGCATCGTCTCTCACAGATTTTGCAATATATATCGACACTATCCGTTTATATTAATATTAGATGAGGAAAGATCAAAACTTATACCCATACACAAGCACGAAGTTCTCATTTTATTTATTTTATGCGTTGAGATATTTTCTTTTTACATTTCGGATATCTATTTGTCGTGAAGTGTGGATATCTCTACTCTTAAAATGCCTCAATTGGTGGGTAGCGGGACATTATCACATGGTTGTGTGCCGGAAGAAAAAAGAGGCGGCCATAGAAACATTTTGTTCCTGTCATCTGAATTGTATTGATTTAATACTGTGCAAAATCTTTTCTTCCTCTTTAATCCAATGCTATATGAAGGTCTTCCTCATTGATTTTTCATTCTTCTCTGTTTTTCTGATTGCCTCTACCAATTTCTTTCTTTCCTGCGGTAAATATCATTTTTTTTTTTCTTGAATCTTTCTTTTTCAGAAGCTTTGTTTATCTGGATAGAGTAGTTCTTCATATCATCAATTAAATGAATTTTTGATATGATGGTCATCACTTGAATGCTCCAGAAAAGCTTCAGACACCGATATTCTGCGGTTACCACCATGTCCAAATACATCACCGTCAGTTTTGTTGATTCGGATGTTCGCTGCAGAATGTGTTAACATCCTTGAAGTAAGCATTCCGATGGGATTGTTATCTTCCAGCTACTACATATAAATAGCATGTACAGAGTGTGTAAAGGAAAGATGGACAGTTACCTATCACGATATGTTAGTTATATAGCCAAGGTACCGCTTATCTAGAAATGAAGATAAAAGGTCAAATGTCGAGGTCTTCCCGATATGTCCTGGATATTGATCATAAACGAGCTGATACATTTATGTTGATATTATGTAACTGCACAGTTTGTGTTCACAATTCTTGAATATAAACAACCAAACCTCGGTAATATCAAATATAATATATTGATGCTATAAGATTTTTCCTGTAGAAATTTCAATTGGAGTTCAAGGTTTATTATTATTTTATTCTTATCCCTTTTGTTCCTTCAGACAGTTGAGTAATTTCTTCAGTTCCTTATATAGAATCACTTGTCTATCGCAAAATTGTTCCACTAAATGCTGTGGAGTGGCCTCTTTAATTTTGAATTTTGTTCTGAATGTTTTCTTGGAAAATCTATCCAATGCAAAATTCACGTTTTCTCCCTAAGAAATAGATTCACAATGCGAAGGAATTGAAACGAGTCCTTTGAAAAGCTAAATACAATCTGAATTTTCACATTAACATTTCCCATGGATAAATGTATTGAACATAAAAAAAGCACCACGTTTCACTTGAAGAGTTCGATCAAAAAAGAATGCATTTCCTTGTTTCACTAAAATAAACTCTATTCAATCTGAATAAATACCCACTTTTCACTTAGTAAAATCCACCGACATGTATGAATCTACACATTTCACGCTTGTTTAACGCTTTTCAATGCTTGTTCGGCGGTACATATACTAAAATTGGAACGATACAGAGAAGATTAGCATGGCCTCTGGGCAAGGATGACACGCAAAATCGTGAAGCGTTCTACACATTTCACATACACATATTGAATCCACCTAATTTATTCGTGTAAATCCATCTAATGTGAATAACCATAAACATCGAAAAATACATTAGACGTGTTTAAATCTATATGCCTCGTTGATCCTCCAATCTGGAGGAACCTACAAGCACAACTTGGAAGAAAGAGTTTAATGTAGGTAACATCATACAAGTGAGAAATGTGGGTTCATCTTCGTAAAGTATTGGATTCGTTCAATTTGAATGAACTCTCCAGTTGTAGACAACATCCCCCAGTCTCAGCGGCAGCAGTGGTGGTCGGAGCTATTCCTGGCGGCACTTGCCGTTGTTGCCATTGACTGAGGCTCTCCAGGCCGTGCCATTGATCTTGGACACCGCTTCTTTTGTCTTCTCTCCTTCTTTTTTTGTGAACTTTAAATGCCAACAATATTTTATATATCCGGTGCTTTCTTAATACAACATCCTGCTTTGTTAACTTTTCTCATATAGCTTAGCAGAATTCTTCCTATTGTTTCAACAAAATTCTAACAGGTACAATATATCCCAACAGTTTCAATCTGATAATTAATGCCTTTTTTTAATTGATAATCCAACATTCCACATTTGGTGTACATTCCTTGAGTAAGAGAAAACTATTTTACTTTCATATTAAATACATGAGTGTGGCTCATTTATTAGAATAAAATTCCATCCATCAATTTTATTTGTAAAACAGGCAATTATTTTTCTAAAACAAGGTCACAATATAGAAGCTTTATTATTTAACAACATGCATAAATTTAAATCTTTATAACCATTGTAGATTCTGATGCCCGACGTAGATACCAGAGATACCGAAACATAATAACTAAACTGGCATACACTAAATGTATTGATATCTTCATTGTAAGGCTGTCTAAAAGCTTGGTTTAAACGCCATAAATGAAGAAGTTGGCATCTACAGCGTCTACCTGCGAAAGAATTTTAACAACTCCATCTAATTCTGCTAATAAGTTGGAAGAGCACTTGACATGTCCCATTCCTATCAAAGTTCTCTAAAAGTGTGTTTGACATTTTCAATGTCTACAAATGCCAGTTTTAGATCTTCACCTAACCCAATTCGGAACTTCTTCCTTGGTACTTTTCACACAGATCGAAAGCACTCTGTCCAATTTGTTAAATGTTTAAAACAGAACTCGACATTTCTAACATGCTGCAGAATTTTGCATCTCTACTTAATTCTGTGTTTTTTTTTTTTGTGTCTGTGGGCATCTTCAATTATTCAAGCAATTTTTTCACATAGGTCTTATTACCCTGACATGCCCAATTTGTGTCTATCAAAGTCCAAAACGCAGAGTTTGTTATTTCTGTCAACTAAATAAGACATAAATTTGCACAACTCTACTTAATTCTACACTGAATAACTCCAATTCCTTCAGCGAATTTTCACATAGGGAAATCGCCTTTACCATTTATGTATATCAAAGTCCAAAACACAGAGTTTGCCATTTTTGTCGAATAAATAAGACATAAATTTGCACATCTCTACTTAATTCTGCACCGAATATCTCCGATCCCTTTAGGGAAATTTGCACATCTCTACTTAATTCTGCACTGAATATCTCCGATCCCTTTAGGGAAATTTGCACATCTCTACTTAATTCTGCACTGAATATCTCCGATCCCTTTAGGGAAATTTGCACATCTCTACTTAATTCTGCACTGAATATCTCCGATGCCTTTAGGGAAATTTGCACATCTCTACTTAATTCTGCACTGAATATCTCCGATGCCTTTAGTGAAATTTGCACATCTTCTTAATTCTGCATTGA
>CP092864.1:53690303-53780452 GCA_030710605.1 Cordylochernes scorpioides
GTGAATGTGATGTTATACGTTTACGTAAAGTGGGCTGCGATATTGCCAGTAGCTTTTGCATTTACTATTCCATTTACTATCGCCATCTTGAGTAGGGAAGGATTCCAGTCCACTTCCGTGTTTGTAAACAGCATCAGGAACGACAGTTTGAAACCGTCGTTAGGGCGATGCAGCAGTTTTAACCCATCTAGATTATATCAGCTCTTCCCAGAATACACACCAACTTTAGAGCTTCCTCTTTCTAGCTCTTCCTCTGGTTGTGTAACCGGTTTCAGTGATGTTCTTTCTCCGATAACATATGTGTTTCTTGGTTTGTCACTGGTTCTACTCTAGATCTTGGTTTGTCTCCCGAATACTAGATTTTATCGCGAGGGCTCGGTACTGATTCGGTTTGTTCTCAACATTCTAGATTTTGTCGCTACTGTAGATCTTGGTTTATCACCAAAACGCCATATTGGATCCTATGTTGTCTATTTCTCGGTATTCCTTGGTTTGTGTGTTACCGACATCTCACACTTTGTCGTTGATTCTACTTTGTCTTAGAATCCTATTGACAATTACACATTCCCTTTTGATTATTAGTTCTATCAATTTTTCATATTGTCCCTGGCATAACTCCTATCGCGTAAGTATAGTTGTAGTTTTATCCATATCCATGATTCATCTCCCACCTTCTGTATTTTGTCTTTTCTAGTCAGGTACTTGAGATCAGAGTTAAGGAACAAGACTTTAAATCAGTCCTCAGGAACACGTGTTCACATTCGCCACAAGCAGTCATAGATGTAAATTTGGAGGACCATAATTACAACAGCAGCGGACATTGCGAAACTAGGCCGCCTCACAAGCCCTTGTTTGTCTGGCGTACTTACTTGCCAGAGACGTTAGTTACATTGGTGTGGGCTTGGAATTCAACAAAACTTTTTATGGTCAGGTCTTGGACATTTGCCATGTTCTGACAAAGGCTTGACGTGGCTTTTTACCCTTTGAAGTCCTATCACAGGAGATCTTTCTTTGAAAGACCGTCTGAATCCTTAGTCTATCCTCTCTCCCTCTTTGTAGGTGGTCTCTCGTTGGAGTTATGTAAAGTGGATTCGCCTAAAAGCCTTTTGAAGGACGTCATAGTCCTAAAGCTTGCCAAGAATATATCACTTAAATAAAGAATCTTGTCGCCGTGAGCTTTGATTCCTTCTTCTAAATGATATCTGGCGATTCCTTCTCTTGTTTTTTTTTTTTTTTTTGCTTATCTCTAGTACACTTGGTACAGGGCATGATAATCATGGTGGGTAGAAGAAGGTGACTACTTTTACTGTAAGTGTGACACATGTCTACACATGTGAAAAGCAGTTCGACTTTGCACTTACAAATGTGCTAGAGCTCCGTTTGGTTACTTACACTCGCTAGTGCGGTTGTACTTTTGCAAGAATCGAGGGCCATTGGAGCATTTTTTTTTTAAATCAAAAAAAAAAAAAGTGCCCAATGCAGGAATCGAACCCGGGTTGTAGCTTTCGAAAACCAATGGTTTAGACCATCCTTCCACCGACCCTCCTCTTGTAAAGTTGATTATACAAAGGTGGTCGCTCATGGAGGTAGCTTCTTATCAGATCGATCTATCTTGATAACTACATCCTAACAACATCTACATTCTACGTCGTATCCAACAGTTGATAACTAGCGGTTTATAACCCTCTGACAAACACAAACTTGGGACATTTATTAAAACTATACTGTCAATTAAGCTAACACGCCAATAGAATTTTCATAACAAAGGCACTTTCTCTTTTTAAAAAACTTCAAAAATACTTTTTCTTAACCAAATCTATCATTTTAAATTCAACCTAAAAAGTCAAGATTTTAAATCAGGAAATTGAATCGAGATTAAAAAATGATTTTTTTTTCTCTCTCCTCTCCATCTGGAAGTTTAGAAAATAATTCCAAGTCGTTATATCCGTTAACTTTCGTGTTAAATTCTCTTTTTCTACTAACTTCTTCTATTTAAAATGGCCAAAATCTTTGTCACGCCATGTGCAACATTAGGTGTTTAAATCATTTTTTAAAATCAAAAATATTCGAAACTTTTCATTTTGTAGATGAAATTTTCAGATAATAATTTTTTAACTCGGGATATGTGATACTCTATATAGCTTAGTTCTATTTTAAACAACATTGTAGTCTCTCTGTAGCATCTTAAATATCTTAGCGGGAGGACATACATTCTTACGCATTCCTTAATGGAATTCTTATGTTGGAACTTAGAAGTCAAATTGAAATGTCTTGTCATCTACACCTATCGACAATCCCACCTACCTTAGAAGCAGAAATTTCTGGAGGTCTATTGATAACGTTGGAAAACTGAAGCCTTTACTCTTTCATTTTACGAGAATTTTCAGATTTGAAATGGTAAATCACTGATTAAGATACTCAAAAGAAAAAGTGATATGCATACCATAACATAAATACATTTAATATTATGATGCATTAGCGCGCCATCTGTTATGAAAATTCTAAAGTATTATAGGTAAGGACAGTAGAAATTGTTTAATTATCAAAAAGAATCGTACGCGTCTATAATAGTTTCGGATTTTCATAATACCTTTTATGATTATTTCATCAATAATTAGTTTGTTTTAAGGAACTCTATACAACCGCTAAACGGAAAATGAAACAAATTGACAGGGCTATGGTAAAACAAAATATTATAAATGCTATTAACAATGATTTATTTATTTTATTTTTACTTTCACGGCACAATGGAACCGATTCTGATGATGTATAAAATACTGCACCATTCAGCTTTGTCTAATTTTGAAATCTCCCCTATAGTACATAGTTGGCAAGTTATGGTCCTCAATCAATCAAATACCATTTTTATATTGCCTGGTGAAATTGCTAAAGAATTTGCGTCAAAGTGGCTATTTTTTCTATAGAAGTATCTCAATAAATCACCTCAGTGACAAAATAATAGAAATAAGTCGGTGAGATAGAGAGACTTTGATTTTTTTTATTCGCTTCATTCAATAATTATAGTTCTATCCTTTGATCTAATTATACATAATTTTTCTTCGTAAATAGAGAAAGAGAGATATTTACATAATATAAATATATATTTAATTAAAAAGGCATATATTGGATCAAATTCTAGAAAATTTCGTGCGAATAGGATCTTTAAGAATTAAGGAAGGTGGAATAATTCCCGCTGACAAACATCTGTGGTTAAAATGTAAGTGTCCAACTGTTGATAGAAAGTCGAAGCCTTTCTATTGTTCTTGCAAGGCGTAGAGCGTCATAACCAAAACTGGTTGATATCGTTTTGAAAACAGAGCAATCCATAAATAAATCTTTAATTAAAAAGGCATATATTGGATCAAATATTTAATTAAAAAGGCATATATTGGATCAAATCTTTAATTTGATCCAATATATGCCTTTTTAATTAAAGATTTATTTATGGATTGCTCTATTTTCAAAATAAATATATATAGAGAGAGAGATCATATGTGCATATCTCTCCTTGTTTCATTATTAGAACTTTTATGCAAATAAAATATGATGAAGATGAACTCAATAAGAATCTCCTACAGAAGGAAAACAATTTTTGTGAGATGTGTGGAGACTATTATTTTACCTTGATCAAAAATGTATAGGTACGTTTAAAATAGAGTATAAGCATATTAACATATGAAAATTATAAATATCTATTCTAGGCGCTATTTTTCTTTTTAAATACATATAATTAAAACCTATTTCTATAGCCCTTATACCTCAATGTTTAAAAATTGAAAGAAGGACATGGCTCAACAGTGATTAACCTTCCCAGCGGTTTCGACATTTTAATCTTCAGACCTCTTCAGTATTGTATTGGACTGAATTTCTAATATACCCTGTATGTTTGCTATTGAGTACAGTAAGGATAGTAGAAGTTTGTATTATGTATAAAATAAACATTCGTGCTTTTAAATCCTTTCATTTTATATGTATAGATGGCGCGTTATTGTTTTGTGTTAATTTATGCTTAACTTGCCTTGTCTTTATTTCTTGTGAAGAGCATTGCTCGATGCAAATATTTATATGTAATTCTATTGTCCTAAAAGCTTATGTCTATAGTTTTCTTGAAAACCATTTCTGAGATTACACTCTTCAGTGCTACATATATGGTTATATACGTCCAATACAGTATTAGTGCTCTAAAAAGCGGTCTGGTGAAACCGCTGGGAGTGGTTCACCATTGATAAGCCAAGCCCTCCCAATATATTTTTCATCGCAGTAAAGACAGTAGAAGTTTTTATTGTATATAAAAGAAACAATCGTGCTTAAATCCTTTCATTATATATATGGGTACAGTAAATTGGTGTTTTGAAGGAACTATGGATATTTGATACTAAGACTATATAAATGTGTATCTAAATCAAAGATTTATATTTACATATAGAAACAAAGAGACAAGGGTCGCCTCTCCCGTCAAAATAGACGTCTAAAACCAGACGCCATCTATTGCCGTCGCCGCAACTAGCGGCCTCGTGTCGATGACAAAGCCACAACACCAGCTTTGGCAAACTGAAAAGCGTCCACCTAGAGACCATGCAATCTTGACAATCACTCTTTTGTCTCCGACCCGAGGCCGCTAGTTGCGGCGACGGCAATAGATGGCGTCTGGTTTTAGACGTCTATTTTGACGGGAGAGGCGACCCTTGTCTCTTTAGATCAATTTCCTCCCAGCAAAATTTCCATCTATATAGAAACAATGTGGGAAGACCACCCGTATCTTATTTACATAATAAAATAGCAGCAGAACGTCAGAGAAGAAATGGATGATGATAAATCGCGGTAACATTAATTATTCACTTAACTATTACAATATGTATTTATATATGAGGTTATATATATGCACACTATATATTTAATAATGAATATATCAACCTTTAAATATATAAATTATTTATATATAGAGACGTAATTTTGGAACTTAAAACTTTACTGTCTGGTGGAGATTGGCTATTTTTGGAAAGGTGTTTTTCTTTCGATCTCATCCAAAATATGATTTCTTGTGATTATCATGATGATATTCGATTAAGGAAAACTATCTTTTGGGCAAAAAGAGTTTCTTTATTTAGTAAATTTATTTTCCTCCAATTTATCCAGACTAATCTGTTAGCTTGATTGTCTTTATATAATTTTTCCTGTTTATAGATATCATATTACCATTAAGGTACTATTACTGTTTTCCTGCATGTATCCTACATTTATGCTTGGAGAATATGTATAAGACTAAAAGGTCTTAATAAAGATTTTGTTGTTGTTGTTATTTAATAAAGTTAGTAATTATTTTCCTTATTTGAATAATTGCTCGGTAACTATTGCTTGCATTATATGGTGATATCTAAATAAATTATATTGATTTATACAAACTGGGAGAGTGAGTTTCACGACCTGAGAACGAGCTGTTTTTGTAAATGCTGTGGGAGTTCTCTGGGATATCATTTTGTATCTTGTTCTTATAGAATCCTTTCAATTTTACCGTGTTTTTTATACGGTCATATGGGCAAAATTAAAAAAAAAAAAACTATTATAAAATATTATACTCTCTCATGGACAAAACTAAAGGAAGTGTAACGTCTTTGATATTGCCGGTTGTCTGTTTTTTGAAGGAGACAGAATCAATTCTGTTTACATTTGGTTATCCACGTGTCTTCAATAAAAGTCACTGTGTATCAAATATCTGAATCCCGATATATATGCTAAAAAGTATAACTTCCTCAAGTATTGTCCATGAGTTTATACGTATATAATAGATAAAAGTAGTAAATAGAGTGCGGTCTATATGGTATATGTGAGAGAGACAAAGACGGAGAGTGCTGACTAGAACATAGAAGTGAATGGTAAAAGTGAGATGAAATCGTGATTAAGAGTTTAAAACAAAGAGAAAGGAGTGTTAAGGAAGTTTGTGCTCCCATGCTGAACATGGTCCCATCAGTCATTCAGGCCGCCGAGCACTGCGACCAGCTGTAGCCTCTCTCCCTCCACAGCTGCCTATTAGGCCTACCACGTGCTGCTGAACATTTCCCTGTACTCTCTCTACGCCCTCACTCCAGGTAGTAACCCAGATTTATATAGTTAATTATGTGAAGTGTCTATCTAAAAAGGCATGTACATTAAGTGCTTATCTTGGATAAAATTGATTTATTCTTCCAATATTTTGATATAGTTGATCGCCTGTCTTTCTATAGGAGAGAACTCAGCTTTCGCAAAATAAGAACAGTGTGAATGGAATCAAGGTTCTGTCAAAACGAGGGTTTCAACAAGAGAAATATGGGTCGCTTCCTCATTTTACGTATCATCCCTGTAAAGGAACCATTGCTAAGCTTCTCATTCCAATTTTGATGGATTTATCGTAGGATAAACGTGTACAATAGATAACCAACCAAGATTCCGTTGTTCGTAAATAACTTCTCTCTCGATGTGATCTAGTCATCATCCCCTGTATGGGCTGAACCAGCTAACTGGTTGGTCCTTGCTGAGTATAGAAGGTGATCCAGGGTGAGATGTGTGAGATGACCCTAATACTAAGACTGCTTGGCCACAAGAAAGCTAAATAGAAGATGACCCATTCCCTGTTGTTCCGTCCAAAGTTGACCCAGGAAACGACTTTATCTTAGAGGACGAAAGCTTATCAGTACGTTCGACGCTAAATCTTGTTGCTCTCAGAAAGGAAATCGTCTTCTGAATACCTCCGTATGGCAATTTCTATTGGAGATGGTGTCGTATGCCAATTTTCCATCTAATGATCCAGAGTCTATCAGCTTACCCAACACACCCTACCTTGATATTGTCCCCCACATAATGCTCTAGTTCGGCGACATCTCACATGTAGAGATCTAAATGAGGATTCCGACAAGCAGTTTTGACCGAAATAAACTTATATTGTGTTTTTAATCGATTTCGAGCATTTTGGCTCGATAAAAATATAAAAAATATATAGAGTGGATTTTGTAATAATTGTTTTCATTCTTAAATCACAGCATCTCACATATTTTGTCACAAGAGATGGGCCCCAAAAATATACAGCCTTTGTTTTTAGCTCAATCTTTTTTCTTTCCTTTTTCTCGGAGAAACCTAATATTCTTGAACGGGTCTCTTCTCTACTCTGGGAGCTTGCCTAAAATATAAACTGAATTTTTTTTTTATGTTGCAACGGGTAAAAAACGGAAATGTTGCGGTTTTATAGCAATACTTTAGGGATTATATCAAAAGTTTTGTCATTTTGTAGCAGACAATCAGTCCCAACGTAGTCTCGACACAGGTGTTCTCCTTGCCCGCACCATTTCCTCTAAAATAGAGGTCACCACTTTCCTGGCCGCTGCTTCCTCCGCAGGTTTATATTCGGTGTCCGTTCCTTTTTCGGTTTCATTCCTTTTTTACTCTATGAGCTTTTCAACGCCCATTTCCCTTTTTTAGCACATCCCATTGTTATTATGTAGTCTTTTTAGCTTGCAAATTTGAATTTAGGAAAAGGCATCTCCTCCTCTAATCATGGCAACTAAAAGTTGCTGATGGCTTGTGCCATCTGTCGGAATAAATATAAATTGATTGTTGATTTTTAAATTTATTCCAGAATTAGCCAAATATCCTTTCTTGATTAATAAAAAAAAGTAACCACGTACGCATTTCAGGCTGTTGGCTCTAACCAGAGTGGGGCAAGCTGTATCTCAACGACTAACAACAACAATAACAACAAAAAAAAAGGTTTTGAAGCTTCCTGAAAAATCAAGGAATGGGTGTTTAAGGGCGTAAGAACGCCAAACTATATGAAAACATGTGCACAATTTATATTTATTAGGGTTTTTATGTAGTAACGAGCTAATTTTTATCACGATCTCTTCTAGGTTTTCAGCCAAAAGTGCGCTCCAAGTTAGGCAGCATTATAAACAGGGAATTTTACAAACTCAACTTTTGGAACCAGAAAATAACACAATAAGAGAACAAGAGTCTTAAATAATGAAGTTTTAGTTTCATAGTTTTTGTCTAGTTCTGTATAATTAATAATTATTTTATAATAATTATTCAAATAATAATTTGAACGCACCCAATTAAAAATATTCCCTGTTGAAATTAAAGTTTTTACTTCAGACAAAATTAATCATTAATTGGATGAATTGTCCAGGAGCCTGGGTTATCTACACATACCGTAAATCCAATGTATCCCTGATTTAACTTAAATAAATTGAATAGAAAAACTAAATCTAAAATACACAAATGGACAAAACTTGAGGAAGTTGTACCTTTTAGCATGTATATCGTGATTCAGACAATAACTCTGAAAGATATCTGATACACAGTGACGTTTATTGAAGACACACGAGATAACCAAGTGGGAACAAAATTGCCTCTGTTTCCTTAAAAAAAAAAAAAAAATAGACTACCATCAAAGACTTTCCACTTCCTTAAGTTTTGTCCATGAGTGTAAATAACATGGCTTTGCTCTCTATATGATTAAGCCTAGACCATACGCTATCAATTAATCAAATATCAGGATAAACATTATTATCCCTAGTACACGTGGTACAGGCCATGATATTCATGGTGGGTAGAAGTAGGCGACTGCTTTTACTATAAGTGCACCACATGTCTACATTTGTGAAAAGCAGTTCGACTTTTGCACTTGCAAATGTGCCAGAGCCCTGTTTGGTTACTTGCACTCGCTGGTGGGGTTGGGCTTTTTCAAGAATCGGGAGCCATTAGAGCATATTTTTAATTAGAAAAAAGTGCCCAATGTGAGATTCGATCCCAGGTCGTAGCGGTCGAAAACCAACGGTTTAGACCATCCTTCCACCGACCCCCCTAAAATATCAGGATTGTTAAAAGAAATGAGAGATCCAACCTATTTATAAGGTTTATACTTAGAACTCACCTAAAACCTCGCCGTATATTTCCCATAGTAAAGGAACAGAAGGATCAATCCTGTATACAACTCTCAGAAAGTGAACGATGCTAACAATAAGGTCCTCGTAGTTATTGTTGCTTACACTACTATACTATAGTGCTCGTACTATATGGAAGTTAGGCTCGCACACCAGCAGATAACAGTTCTCTAAGGAAACATTGTAAGAATTAAGGATTAATGAGATTAAAGGATTAAATGATGCTAAAAACAAGAAATAGTTCACAACATTCATGAATAGAAATTTTGTCGGGAATATAAATAGGTATAATGAAAAGTACACTTCTCCCGTGAAAAAAAAAAAAAAATGGCTCATGTGAATACTCATATTTTTTTAAAAGTTATTTTGATGGGAGAAATATTCGTTACCTTTTTTTTCAAATCAATTTTCTCTCTTCAAAATCTAAATTCGTATTTTGAACATGGAATTGGCTAAGCCACTTTAGAAGTTCCTCTCTGTCACCTCTCTGACAAATTCTGAAGATTTCATAAAGCTCTTATGGACAAAATGAAAAACATTGATGTGTGTGTGTGTGATGAGAGAGATCCTGGATTGATGAGGATCTTAAGTCGTTTCTAGGTGGACGTTCTGAATTCGTTAAAACTAGTGTTCTGCCTTTGTGTGTCATTAACGCGATTGTACTCGCGCTTACAATCATGGATAAAACTTAAGGAAGTAAAAAATCTTTAATGTCGCAGCAATCGTTTTTTTTTATATATATAAGAAGAAGAAGACAGAGACAATTTTTTAACGCTTGGTTATCTCCTTGTCTTTTCAATAAAGGTCACTGTGTATCAAATCTCTTTCACGGTTATTGTCTGTATCTCGATATACATGATGGAAGGTACAGCTTCCTTAAGTTTTGTCCATGAGTGTTGATTGCAGGGACAGTCTAAGGATAGTGCTTAGTTTTTTGTTCAATCTTTTTTGACGAGAAAAGTGTCGTTTTATTTTTAAGATTACCACGTTTAGTTGTGTAACCAGACGTTCCTTTGTCACCAGAAGCCGGACTGGATAAAAACAATGTGTGAGCAATGTCAGGAAGGGCACAAACGCCTTGATTAGCCATCGCTATCGCCCACTGAAACGTATCCGACCTGATACGTAAGGCTTACCACACGCGCTGGAGAACATTCCCTATCGGTCATTGACGTGCGGGTGATGCAAGGAACCTAACTTGAAGGTTTAACGGCGCGTAAAAACCTACACGTCCAGCGTTTTACGACGTCCTGCTCCGACAGCGTCACAGCAGGCTGGGAGCAACGCCCTGCTGCATTCCCCACCTGTTTCTACTTTGGCAACTTTCTTTTCTCACTTATCTCAGTATAGTTTAGACCACGGAGGGCTATCACTGCTTCTGTTTCCGCTTTGGCAACTTTCTTGTCTCACTTATCTCAGTATAGTTTAGACCATGGCAGGCTTTCACTGCTTCTGTTTCAGCTTTGGTAACTTTCTTGTCTCACTTATCTCAGTATAGTTTAGACCATGACAGGCTTTCACTGCTTCTGTTTCAGCTTTGGCAACTTTCTTGTCTCACTTATCTCAGTATAGTTTAGACCATGGCAGGCTATCACTGCTTCTGTTTCCGCTTTGGCAACTTTCTTGTCTCACTTATCTCAGTATAGTTTAGACGATGGCAGGCTATCACTGCTTCTGTGTCCCTTTGACAACTTTCTTTTCTCACTTATCTCAGTATAGTTTAGACCATGGCAGGCTTTCACTGCTTCTGTTTCAGCTTTGGTAACTTCTTTTCTCACTTATCTCAGTATAGTTTAGACCATGGCAGGGTATCGCTGCTTCTGTTTCAGCTTTGGCAACTTTCTTGTCTCACTTATCTCAGTATAGTTTAGACCATGGCAGGCTATCACTGCTTGGATTGTAAGCGCACATATCTGACTGGTTAGTCACCTCAAACACCTCTTCTCTATACGCACCTAGAGAAAAACCTATCATGTCGTTAGTTACCGTAATCTATTTTCCGCATCATTTTTTTTTCTAACATGCTCGTGTATAGCCATTGGGCCACTTTGCTGAAGTTCATTCCAGATTATTATCCAATGGAACAACCCTTTTTGAATTTTTCACCCATTATATTATTAGCTGATCCAAATCCCCCTGAAAGAGAGAATCGCATTCCACGTTTAGATAGATATATTGGGGTCAAAGTTTCCTATTTGATATTTTTTTTTTGAAGGGAGAGCCCCTCAACACTATACTACAATTTAACGCTAACATAAATTTTCCCATTCAATGCTTGTATTATATTATATGGGCCTCTCGGCTCTGGGCAGGAACGGTGTCTATATCTGGGCGTTGTCCTACCTGCCATCATCCATTATGCCATCTTTTCATTCTTTCCTCCACGGGCCTCTAAATCCTTATAACAGCATACTTTCCCCTCCATACTTCCATTAAAAGGCCTTTCTCCTATTTCACAAGCTCTCATTTTTCAGGTTATCTTTCCATTTCACCTTTTATCTTTTTCTTAGTAACCTCTCTGAAGTGTCATTGACACTTTAAATCATTAATGTGACAATAATTGCGATAATAATGTGATATGTTTATGAATTAGTAAATAATGAGATGTACTTATAAACAAAAGACAATTCTCTGAGGAAAGAGTTTCTTTTTTTTATCATGACAATACAAGCTTTCGGGCGTAACAGCCCTTCAACAGGTATAACTATGATACTAAAAATATGTAGCGTTTGAAATATTTTACTTTATATATATTTTTTATAATATAAGATTTAATATAATAAAAATAATCGGCATGTGTGTTTGTTCTCAAAACAACCTGGGTGGTACAGAAGATATGCGGGGGTAGATAGATAGAGGTGACATCCCTATATGACATTTCCTGGCTGACACCGCCAACCGCCCACATATACATCTACACGGTCACCTCGGAATATCTTTCCTGACAAAACTTTCAAAATATTGCTTCCCACTTATGACACACATACGACGTGGTATTCGAGAGGATCTTGAGACAAGAAGGTTGTGAGAGACGTGGTAGAAGGGTGGGTGGAGGTTCTGGCCCCTACCTCGCTGGCGGATGTATAACGTCCTGAATGGAGCAGCGTACAACGGAGGATCAATCATTGTCGAGAACCATCTGTCCCGCCGAGTTAGTGGACTATGTGGGGTGCCATTCGTTTATTTCTTCTTCTTCAAAAGATCTTTGTCAGAATATCCGGCCGAGTTTTTCAAATTACCCCGATTTAGATGCAAATTTCGAACTTGGGAGTTGTTCTTCTGCTGTCTTAGAATGTTTACAGCCTTGAAGATTGTTTCTCAAGTAGAGACTGCTGGAGTAATGTCCTAAGATCTGTATGCTCTTCTTTTAAAGATACGAGTTCCTTTTTAAAGATATTTTGGAGAACCAAAACGTTTTGTATGCTAAGTAATAATTGATAATATAAATAAAAGCCAGAGTTTTTCATTAAAAAAGACTAAAAAACTATGTTTCCCGCTATTATCAAAGGTCGTTGTAAGCGAAGAGGTTTCTTTGATAGCACATATGCAACTTGTCTTTACACTTTTCTACGATTGAAATTCCCAATTTATCTTTAAATTTATGCATAGAAAACTTCAGTATTCTACTATTAATAAAAAAAATGCTGAGGAACATTGACATATGGGCAGAACAGTATGTATATATGAGAAGTCCACACTCTTTCTTCATGGACCACCAATCCGTGAGCCGGGGATTTAATCGAACTATGTAAATAAAAGTTATCACTGCTAATAAATAAAAGAGTACTTACAAGACCTAAATCTGAGTCAAATTAAATTGCTGATACCTTTTGGATCAACAAAAAATACACTTACGGAAACCTAGTGAACGGTGTTAACACTTGTAGCGCCCATCCTGATGTAATCACAGCATGCGTCCTCAAAGATTGGGCAGGTTCACACTAAGTTGCCCCTTCTCTGACCCTCCACCACCTGGTGCTGCTTGCCCAGCTGTCCATTCACCCCTTCTGGAAGGTAATCCAGTGTCTCGCTGTGTCACCCCCGCTGTTTGTTTGCCCTAGTTTACTCACGACAGTCCTCAGTGAATTGATTGTTTCGCTGCCAGGACACAATTTTCCCAGCTCCGCCTGACGTTTGTTTACTGTCCTACTTAATGACGCGGCAGGACGGGGTTGACCGCTGATTGATCACTGCCCGTCCCTGCTCGTATATGATAACGACACCGTCAACGATCTCTTAAATGTTTTCTTCAACTCACGCTTACTTCATCGACGCTATAACGGCAGCATGGCTAGTTCTTGGCGATGATCGAGCATACGTTGAACGCCCGTTTACTACTGGTCTCTTGTTCTGTGAACATCCACATCCGTCAACAGCTCTTAGAGTATTGGGAACTTATTTTACCCCACATAGCTCACCGCCGCTAACACGGCAGGGTGTGAGTTGGCCGGTTCTTGACAATGATTGATCCTCCGTTGTTCTCTTCTCCATTCACTGTTTGTCGCTACTCGTATAGCTCCGCTAGCAACTTGCTGAAGTATGAACACATCTGGACTTTCACCCACGTTACCTCTCATACGGTTTTGTTTAAATACTCTCTTTACTAAGAAATTTAAATCATCTTTACTATCACATTGTAATTTGCCTGTCAGAAGTTTTTATATATATTTACGTGAATGGACGTGGGTATGGAGTATATAGCTTTGATTCCCTTGATTCAGAAAGTAAATAGACGTTACCTACCATTATACACTGGGTTCTTCAAGGCTGGAGACTACCTTACCCAACTTATAATAAAAGTTGAAAAGATCAAATCAAATAAATAAGAAGGCATTAAGCTTCAGTGACAGAGCAACTACTTAGGTAAGAGTCTTGGACTCTGATCTTGGAATTTGGACTGAATAGATGATGGGAGCAATCGTGGTACCAGGAGTCGAACCACTGTTTTTTTGTTGCACTTGGGACCAGAAGCCATTTCAGACGTATCGTCTGACTGGAATGCCATTGGTGGATTCTGAATGAATCGGACATGTTCCCCACGGTTAAGTACATACGGCACAAAAAATGTTTCATCCATATCATTGACGAGTAAACTCTTCCCCTTATCTGATAATTTATTGCCTTCCAAACCTGAGCGAGCGCATTCCAAGTCGTACACTAAATAGGAACTTTATCTTCGGTTCTGCTTTCCACTGTACCTCTAAATTTCAAATCTACACAACACCGGTTGTTAGTTATCAATTCTTCACATTAAAATTAAATGCATCTTCATTTCTTGATTTCACCGATAGGATATTGTACATCTTCTGAAGATAGAATGCAGAGGTACATTCTCGAGTGTAGAGAGCTGTTTCAGTTTTTAAAAGAGACACGATGTTGCCACAATGGTTCAAAAACCACTGCGACCTCAAATTACATTCCACTTCACGTCTGAGCGTACCTGACCTTCATGTCAAAATGCAGCTTACATTTACAACTACTTTCCACACCCAGATTCATAAGAAAATTCACATCACATTTACTGAGAGTTGACACTTATTTTTCACGTAAAATAGTTAAACACACCTTTACTTTAGTATATACCTTTTTTTATATATCAGAATGCAAGCCTAAGAATCCAGTTCATTACCAGTCTGGAGAAGTCTTAACCGTCTTCTGGATTTACCTCGCTGATTTCTCATCCAATACCGTCTCAGAATGAATCCAGATATCAACCACTTCTAACCTATCCGTGTCATATATACCAGAAATACCAGAAATGGGGGTCGATGGAAGGATGGTCTAAACCGTTGGTTTTCGACCGCTACGACCCGGGTTCGATTCCCGCATTGGACACTTTTTTCTGATAAAAAAAAAAATGCTCCAATGGCCCCCGATTCTTGCAAAATTCCAACCCCACCAGCGAGTGAAAGTAACCAAACGGGGCTCTGGCACATTTTAAAGTACAAAGTCGAACTGCTTTTCACATGTGTAGACATGTGGTGCACTTACAGTAAAAGCAGTCGTCTACTTCTACCTACCATGATTATCATGGCCTTACTGCTTTTCACATGTGTAGTCATGTGGTTATCATGGCCTGTACCACGTGTACTAGGGATAAGCAAAAAATACGATCTTAACGAATATCTTCAACGTTATAAAGAATCTAGCCATATTTCTAGCTCACGCACTCTCTTCAGCACTACCCTCTATACCTGCTGTCACAGCATTCTTCTTGCACTGTAGATGGGGAAGAAGATGACAAACCATTTGAAAGTAGGGTACTTAAATATCCCGGGAGATGTCCAAGTGATTTTAGCTGTAGTTTGTAGACGTTTCCTTTTAGTGGATAAGAATTGCTTTCAATTAGAATGGCCTAGCATGTTATATGATCATGCCTAACATAGTCAAACACTTTTCTTAAAGTTTTTGAGATTTCTGTACATGTTTTAATTGCGACTTTTTAAATTCCAGTTTTTAAAGGAGTTTAAAATAGTCTTACTTGCACTGCCGTAGAGTAATTTTGGTGTTGCGAATGACCATTGAATATTTCGATATTTTAAGTAAATTCTTATGCTATTGTTTCTTGTCGACACAATGTCTTCTAATAGTCTGACATAAAATCAATCAATACAGGTATAGACATTTACTCCATGCAGTCCCAACACCAGAGAGGTACCTATATCACCCATCGCCGTCCCAGAATGTATCCTCAGCCCGTTAATCGCCAGCCCCCCGAATATAAATAAACACGGGCAGCGGCTTCAAATAGAGCCGGCGTTGGACTCAAGGCCTTTGCTCTGACACCACACCAACTTTGCCTCGTTAGCTACATATCTCTCCGGCTTGATTAGTTCAACTATTACAACACACGCAACTGTTAGTATTGCTTCAAAATCCTGGCAGTCGTTTGTATTGAGGATCTCTTCCAAATATACAATCTATTGAATATAAGGTATATGTAAAGACATTAGATTTGTTTGCCTAAATTTATACAAATCTTTAATAAATAATCTAACACAAAATCCGCCGTTCGTCTACACCCAACATTTCTATAATGAAGATATTCACCACCAATCAAACATTCTTTATCTTTAATTTCAATTATTCGACAATTCGCCTGTGACAAGAACTCTAAAAAAACTTGATATGAACGACAGAAATTCGAAGAAATGTTGAAGAATAAATTAATGTATTTGATATAAGAACTTCATTATACGATATTCCAACTAGCGCAAACACGAACTTTCTCTAATTCTAATTATGGATTCAGATAGGATGGCCTAGTTGGATAATGCGTTGCTTTAGGCAACAAGTATTTGAGTTCGAATCTGCGTGTAAGAAGCTTTTAGAATAAAATTGACCTGGTAACCTGTGTGATATTCTTGTACAAGCTTAGCTCTAAGCACATATAATCAAGCGAGATGTATCCAAACATTTTGTACATATCAAGCCTCAATATATACAGTTTGCCAGCACAAGCAGTTTATCATTATACCATCATAACTTCGTGTACTGTTTTAGGAAAAGTAAAACATTATTGCTAAATTATAATAAACACGAATTTTCAGCCTCAAAGAGTTTCGAATTACAATATATCACTATTAAATAGTTTTAATATTTTTAGTAACGAGTGCTTTGCGTCTCATATAGGAAAATCTTCACAATAAAAACAATGATATATTTTCAATTTCTTCACCTTAATGTATTATCCCATTGCAGTAGAAAATTTAGAGAAAAAAAAGCGCTGCATTAAGATTTTTTAAATAGTTTTAATCAAGAGGTGATGCTTTGGTATATTAAAAATGTTGCCAACACAGGAAGAGTGGGTGTTCTTACAGCAACTTTTAAAAACCCCTTCAGACCACGTTGACGGTGAGAAAACCTACTCTAGACAACACTAAAGACATTTTGAATATCTTCAATTGAAATTTGCCAGTACCCTGAATCCACCATGCCATCTGAGTTGATGATTCAATATCGCTTGTCGCCTAATCCAATTAAACTTGATACTAGAGATCGTCTTATGTAATGTTGCGACAATGCCCGAAAGAAAGATTAGCCGTGGTAGCAAGCAGGGTCAGTTCGAACAGATGTGTTGACCCCAAGAATAGCTGAGGGGGAGGACGGACCAGTCAAGAAGGAAGAAGCCCATATGGCGAGAGTGGAGTCCCCTCCCTGTTGTTGACGCCGGCTGTTGATTCCTGCTTTCTGTATGTTACTTGCTTTGTGTTCTCCATGAATACACGAAGGTAAACAAGGAAGAGTCTAACAAGATCCCTACCGATCCCGCGTGCTTATTTGGCCATCCTTGACACGGCAGTGGTGGCGTAACAATAAGAAGAATACCATTAGAACAATCTAGACTTGGGGATTTTCCAAGGAGGATAGGGTCACATTTCTCTCTTACAGATATTTTCATTTATATACTCAAAGAATAGTTTTATTAAAGATAAATTATATATGTGTGAGGGAGAATAGAAAGCTATAATTAAACAGGCTTCTCACTTCTAAAATGACAAGTTTATTTCAAAGATATCCACGGAATAGCTGAAGCTCTTGTCGCTCGCTCTACTGTCCTTAATTTGATTCCTGCTAGTGATCGATGGCGTTTATTCACTTGAGCATGGCTTGAAAATGATGGGGAGAAACTGGTTCTTGGGTTTCTAGGTCAACTGGTGACAACAGTCCTAACCATCATCAGCTTTTTATTGGAAGGTTTTTCTTTGTATGTGAAAATGTTCGGTGAAGTTCAGGGCTACATTGTTCTTGATAAGTTTAGTCAACTGGTTCAACTCATCAATCAAAACAGGACGCGAGTAAAAGCGCTTAGCACTAGTCCATACTAGTGAGCTGGACTTCCCGGGTAGTTGGCATTCTGTGCTCCAGGAACCTCGGTTATAAATATATCTCTTAATAAGTTTAAATAAAAGGGTGTATATAGGCTTCCTATAGTTATATATACAATATAACATAATATAAATATATATTAAAAATAAAAAAGGCATATCCTGATCAGAAGCACATGTGCTTTACATATGGCAGAGCGACATCTAGTGGAACAGAAATCAACTAAGCATTGATTTAGCCTGTTCCCTGATATTTGATCAACCTAATTTCTTTGATAAATCAAGAAAAGCCATCCACGAACGCGTTTCGCGCTGTTGGAGCTCGTCAGCGTGGAAAAGACTGTACCACTGCGACCAAAAAAGATTTTTGGTTTCAGAGGTTTCTTGAGAAACCAAGAAATGGGTATTCATATAAATATATATACATTTTTGTTGTTGGGTGTCCCGTGTTTTCTATCCGCTTCCATAGATTATGGGAATCTGTATATAAAAAAGGAAATCAGGAGAACACTCCAGTAACCTATGAATTTACATTCATAGGATTATATCAAACTAATTATAGAGCTCTGTATATACATATTACTTATATTACTTTCTAAGTTCGAATTTATTTCTCTCTCTATTTTTCACTCTTTTTCTCTATCTCTCAGGATAATATGTAAATAAGATTATCAAAGTATCTTTAATAAAGATATTGATTGATCGATAAAAGTTGTAGCAGGAACTTGTCGTTGTAAAGGGCCAAATCAAACGAAGATGCCATAGCTACTTCCTATATGGCCCAAGTAAATATTGATTCTTTTATATATTTTATATATAAAATGAAATACGAGTTAATAAAATACTCGGTATCAGATCTGGCCAATACACATAAAAAGTCTTATGACCACCATAAAATCCAAAAAGGAATTCCCTAACCAGGACATTATGTGGGGAGGCCTGGGCAGCTGGTATTGTCCGATTTTCTAAGAGTTGTTATTTTTCGAGTTAAAACTGAATCCATCATTTAATTCTTCATTAGAACATAATCGAATGGTTTGGTTCATTTCTCTCTGAAAAGATGGATAACAAGAAACCTCGCCTTTTTTACCGACTCATCAATAGATTCCTTGTGCCGAAAACAAGAAAACCTAAAAATCCGGAAACTGTCGTTGGTTGCCATATTTCCTTTGTGTTCCAAATAAAGGTGTTTATTTTATTGTATTCGACGGCTGAGGTGCCGAAAGGGGATTGTCCTCTGAGCCAAGAAATATTGAATAAGTGAGAGAGACAATAGGTCATTGTTGTATCGTCTATTGTTCAGCAGGCCTCATCTTGACACAACACTGAAGCCTGGTGAAGAGGTGGGTGTCCTTGCTGTCACATGGCTCTCTCTCTATTTCTGTCTCTCTCTCTCTCTCTTTCTACATCTTTACATTATCCACAGTCTACAAATATTAGGGTTTAATTTTCTAAATCTTACCTTAGACACATCTAATTCTAAAATTCGATTTAAAATATATTTTTGTACAGTAGAACCTCCATGAGAGGGTACTTGCGCTAGATTACACCCCACTACAAAGGGCAGTTTTCATTTGTAAAATTATCATTTTTACTAATCAGCAACTCTCCGATAAGAGGACACCTCTTCTTAAAGAACACTTTGACTATGCAATTAGGTATCCTTTACAGGGAGGTTCTACTGTATTAGGTGAATGAAGGTGTTCAAAGGTATATTAAAAGTTAATACAGTATTATAATGAACACAAAATTTGGATCCTTTTGTTTTATATGTACAGTATTATAATGGATGTAGAGTGTGTCTGCAATGTCAGCTTGAAGTCAAAATTACTAGAATCATTTATTCTAGCTAATAAATGATAGTAGTCTGCAATATACGTCGTAGTATCTACCGTCAAGTCTGTATGTAACATTGTAACATTTATTGTAAAAGGTTAAAGGGAGAGGTACCACTTCTGGTACATGAATACTATACTATCGCAACTTTATATTATATCGTTCCAATTTTAGTATATGTACCGCCGAACAAGCGTGTACAACTTTTTATTGTATCGTTCCAATATCAGTAAATGTACCGTCGAACAAGCGTGTACAACTTTTTATTGTATCGTTCCAATTTTAGTAAATGTACCGCCGAACAAGCGTGTACAACTTTATATTGTATCGTTCCAATTTTAGTATAGGTACCGCCGAACAAGCGTGTACAACTTTATATTGTATCGTTCCAATTTAAGTATATGTACCGCCGAACAAGCGTGTACAACTTTTTATTGTATTCTGGCCTGAGAATCAGCCGTCACTTCACCAACTTAAACGTCTTTTTAGTAAATTCGACCGATTTCACAACTCTTCTCGTAGGATGTTATGAAACCGAAGCCGCCCATGTGTACTGATGAGGGCCATAGCCTGAAACCATGGTATATAGGTTGTTTACTTTTTGTGTGAATTTTCTAAAACTGGTTTGTGACTCATTTTCCTTATCACCATCATTACGTTTTGAACTGAGGTCAAAAACAATACGCATTGTTTTAATGTACTTTTTAAAGGAGAGATGACACTTTAGGTACATGAATACCATCTTCCTGCAACTTTATCTCCATATTGATAAGGCACAATTTGGATTATAGATTTTAAACACATGGTAATAAGACCAAATCCAAATAAATAAATAGTGTGTGACGTTTCGGTAATAACGTTGATGCTAAAACTATTTATTTAGATTTGGTCTTATTACCTTGTGTTTAACTCCATATTGGTTCTTAAATATTGATGTATCACATGGGTGGATGTTGAAATTCACCAACACTGTACATTTGACCATGTAACTTTCTCTTTGGTAGTGGACATCGTTCCATTTTCGGTGTCTCTGCTTAATATTCTGGTATTGAATAAAGCTAATTTTGACCTAAATTTGTATTACTCTTTTAGATAATATCTCTAGGTATCCTATAATAAATCACTTTTTAGGATATTAAAATGATTTATATATAAATACACCTGTTTTAATTTTAATATCAATGAACATTATAACCAAAGAAGAGAATAACAAAGAATACAATTTGACAATTTAAACAATTTTATTGATTCTTCTAATTAATTGTTACAAAGGTGGAAACATATATAATAAAATAGTAACTAAAGGGTATATACAATTTAGGGGAATATATATAATTGTGTATGTGTGCAAATTTTTTCACCAAAGAAGATAGAGGTTATCTGGCCGACATTCATATTTCTTTAAAAATAAACACTTCGGCCAGTTAAATTTTTATTTATTCTCCTGACGAAGACAAAAAAAAAAATTGTTGAAACGTTGAGAAAAATAAAAACTTTAACTGGCGCCGAAGTGCCTATTTTAAAGAAATATTAATCAAAGAATTAAATAAAAATAAAATATATCTGCCAATAATTTTCTTTATTAAAAGGCTGTTGACCTTAGGATAAAATACGTCTCCCAACTGAATCAATATATATAGTTTTTGAAAATACGTCTGAATCTAGGAAAATGTCAAGCCACTACCTTTGTAAGAGGCGCCACGCTAGACTTCGATTGTGTGGACATGAGATTGGTAGTGGCCTTATCGGGTATAATTGAGATCATTTCTCGAGAATCTCTAACAATCCTTCAGTTGACTCATCACACCACAAGATCCTAGTGAACATTCAGACATCCGAGCAACTGCGCGTAATCCGCAGGACTCCAGGAGCAGTCGCCAAATGTCATCATGAAGAACCCCTATCTACCTACTTATGTTCCGATAACACCAAGATAACACTAAGATAAGACAGAGAGAGATAAGTAACGGTAAGAAGTCGAGTTCTGATCTTAATTGTAGTTTAAAGGGCGGGACTTTTCATTTAATTATCTTTTGTTAGCAGAGGCATTGATGGAACCCCAGGTGATTTCTTACATGAGATGATTTAATTTATTCTTTTTTTTATCTCTTTCTGACGGTTTTATAGCTTCTAATAATGGAAGATCTATAAAGAGAGAGAGAGTTCTTCAAAGAAAGACACTTCGGCCAGTAAATCTTTTTATTGTCTCGACGTTTTGACAAAAATATTTTGTCCTTGTCAGGAGCGAACAAAAATTAAAACATTAGGCAAAGCGTTAGAAATACAGAATAATTTCTAACGCTTTGCCTAATGTTTTAATTTTTGTTCGCTCCTGACAAGGACAAAAGATTTTTGTCGAAACGTCGAGATAATAAAAAGATTTACTGGCCGAAATGTCTTTAATTTGAAGAACAATGAATGCCAGCCTCTATCTTTACAATATATATAGAGAGATTGAGATTTTAAAATATTTTATTGACATCATACACAGGTCAATGGTAGCATAGATAAAATTTATATAAAAGATAAATAATTAAAAAATAGTAAAAAGATAAGATTAAAAAGTAAACAATTTACAGTTGGGTAAAGTCCTTTCCCAACCACAAAGAGTCCTCCTCCAAGACAGTAAGGGGGCTCTATAGAGAGAGAGAGAAGTTTTCAAAGCCCGCATACGTTGGTGTCAATAAAAATTTTAAAAAAGCCTTGCAATTAATTCAATATAAAACAATGTCAATATTATACAAAATCACCCCATCGGTTATATGCAAAGTAAAATATTTTTGACGCATATGTTTCTTTTTAAAATAAAATAATTTTCTACTATACTTACTGCAATGATGAAATAATAGGAGGGCTCACTACTGAAGATTCAGGCCCTCCCATACTTGCGGTGTGTTATGCATTTAACTTTGTGTCAACATAGATAAGTCTGAAGACTAATCCGTATATAAAGTTGTGTTGTTCCTAAACTGATGTTGACATTCAATATATAAGATCAAATCATAAATAAGCTGCTTCAATCATAAGCAATGATAAGTAATCTATTTCACTTTGAGGATCAATTAATTACGACATTACTCCTATTTATGATAATGAAAGAGTCGTAGACACGTTTATTCCGTAAAAAAAATACTTGAATCTGAACATCTTTTTCCATAGTTTCTTCTACTCGCAAGTTCAGACTGCCAAACTTTACAAAACAATCATCTCGGATAAATCCAGCACTCGGTTTCCAGTTTAACATTGATTAAAATAATACATTAATCTATTAATTAGCTTGATTGTCTTATTTAAGTTTTCCTGTATTTACATTTCATATTACCTTTATGTGTGATTAGCTTTAAAAATAATCATAACATTGCTTATTACTGGTATTGTTACTGTTACTCCTGCATGTACCCTACATTTCTACTCGGAGAATCTGTATAAGAATGAAAAGTCTTAATAAAACCTTTTGTTGATTAAAATAATGCCGCCGTTATTATAGAAAATATTTCTTTGAGATGATGACGTTTTCTGACTGATAAAATATTGTAATGAGAAGTTCTATATCAATCAAAGACCCCCTCCTTGTCTGGAGGAGAACTCTCTCAAGGTGGGGAAACCTTCCTTGCTGAAGAAATTTGTACACATACACAACTATATATATATTCCCCTACACTTTATCTACCCTTTATTTACTATTTTATTATATATTTTTCCACCTTTGTAAAAATTGATTAGAAGAATCAATATTTAAATTCTCAATTGTCTATATATACCAATCAATATTTAATTTTTTTTTACTCAAAATACCCAATGTTTTAGTGACTGCCTCTCTGTCACTTTTGTTAAAGGGATGTCCCTTGACACCCACGGAATGACAGAACGTATAGAACTTTGAATTAAGGAAGCAAATATTAGTTGATGGAGGGGAAATTCTTTCATTAACATTCCGCTTAATTTATTCTGAGACTATATCAACAGAAAACAAAAGTTTTTTTTGGGGCATTCTTTAGTTAGGAGAGGAACAAATTTACTATGATTGATTTAACATGACTGGAATAAATTTAGCTATTTATAAAAAAATATATATATTTTAATTAATTATAAAATTTTCTATTGACGTCAAGAGTGGATTTTTATTATTAAGTGGTAAATTTGTAGAGGATACAATTACTTTCAATATATTTCTTATATCTTTAACTGGAAGGCTTCTGAACCACGATTTTATATATTTAACTGGAAAGCTTCTGAACCACGAGCTCACAATGTACTAAAAGGATATTTAAAATGTGAAAACTTATTAATTTAGAAGAATATGTATTCAGCATCGAGAAATTTGATAATATAATCTACGATCTATATCAGTATATGACACAAAGTTGCAGGAAGATGATATCCATCTACCAAAGGAAGCACCTCTCCATATAAAAATTAATTAAAACAAATGTATTTGGTTTCTGACTCCAGTATGAAACGTGATGATGATGATAAAGAATGCGCCACACCACCAATTAGGCAAATTCAAACAAAAATCCAACTTGTTTACCATGGTGCTTCGGCCTATGACCCATACAGTACAGGGGAAGCTTCGATTTCTTAACATCCTACGATGGGATTTATGAAATCGGTCGAATTTTGACCAAAAAGGTGTTTAAGCTGGTGAAGTGACAAGGCCGATTTTCAGGCTAGAATACAACTTTTTAAAAATTATTATAATTCCTAATACACGTGGTACAGGCCATGATAATCATGTAGAAGTTGGCGACTTCTTTTACTGTAAGTGTCCCACGTGTCTATACATGTGAAAAGCAGTTCGACTTATATTACGGGAGGATGATATTCATGCACCAAAAGTGATACTTCTTCCTTAAAAAATGCGTTAAAGCAATGGTTCAACACCCCAGTACAAAACGTAATGGTCATGATAAAGAATGAGCCATAACTTTACGTGGTATCCCATCCTGAAAATCATAGCTGCCACTTCATCAGCTTAAACACCTTTTTATCCAATTCAACGATTTCATAATGACCCATGTAGAATTTTATGAAATCGAAGCCGTTCCTGTACTGATGAGGGCCAAAACCAGAAACAATGGTAAACAGGTTGTTGGCTTTTTGTCTGAATTTGCTCAAATTAGTGTTGCGGCTCATTATTTATCACCACCATCACGTACTGGAGTCAGAAACCAAATGCTTTGCTTTAATGCATTTTTAAAGGAGTACGTGCTAATTTTGGTACACATACATATACTAGTATATTACTTCCCTTTAAAGATTGGCTTTCTAAAGAACTCGTGGTTTGAATACTTGTCAGTTAAGGAAATAATATAATCTGCAATTCAAAGTGACGTACTGATTATACAAAAATGATTTAAATTTACTTCCCCCTACATAAAATAAACATAAGAAACACTTTATTCAAAATAGTTTAATACCAATAACTAAATACTAACTGTACGTATAACCCAGACTCCAGGAGCCATGTACAGAAGTCGCCAATCACCCGGATAATACCATCACTTTTATTTTATTTTAAAAGGCTTAATTTATAATACACACAGTGGATTGAAAGTTTCTAAGATTTGTGACTCCTAGAAGAAGATGGGCGATCAGGAGGATAACAATAGAAGATTTAACCCAAGATGAACTCGTCTCTTGTCATTACTGACTAATATAATATAGTGAAACCTGTGTGTCCATAGCGCCCCCTCTAAATAGCGCCTCCCTTTCTATAGCGCCCGATTTTAAATACTTAGTACGATGCGATTTATATTAAAAGTGACCTGTCTATAGCACCCCCTCTCTATAGCACCCTATTTTGGTGAGTCCCAAGATGGGAGCTCTATAGACAGGTAACTGTATATCTTGCTCTATATTTCACCAGTAATCCAAGCAATAGTGGGAAGACTGAACATACGGAGTTGGATAAGGTGACCTGCAGTGATTCACGGCGATGACCTGAGTCAGCGGTGACCTCAAGTCCTCTCGGCCAGGACTTTCCGCTTCCAGGTAAACAATGCGAGAGACCCAATTCTGAACTTCTTGTAGGAACTCTCACGAAAAATACAAAAACAAACCCCAATATGATTATCGGCAAAATATAAGCCCTCTATTTCAATAAATCAGAAACATTAAAAGCCAGCCGACACAAACAACTCTAACGAATCTAAGAATAAGACTTAAACACCCTACTTGTCTACAAGTAGCCAACAAACCATTCCAAGCCCAAGACTGAATAAATAACCAAGTTGAACTATTCCAAGTCCAAGTCTGAAACATTAGAGATATCAATAAATAACCAAGTTGAACCATTCTCCAAGTCCAAGACAGAAACATCAGAGATGCCAATAAGCAGCTAGCTATAACCAAGCCAAGAAAAGGCTTAGACATCCAACCTGTCTTAAAAGCTAGAGGTCGCCTGCCTCTGTGGCCGCCATGAATATTTCTTTAGAAATGAAGACACTTCGGGCAGAGAAGTTTTTATTTCATTGACATTTCTCCAAAAATATTTTATTCTCATCAGCATATTTATCTCTATTCCACTAACTTCAACTAACTAACTTTCCACTAACTATTAAAAAATTCGGCTGAAACATCCAAGATATCAACAAGCATTCAACTTAAACCAATCCCAAAAACAAGACAGAAACATCCACGATGTCAATAAACGGCCAGCTTTAACCAATCCAAAATCAATACAGAAGCATCCAATATATTGACAAGCATCTAACCATAGCCAATACAAGCCAGAAAAATCCAAGATGTCAAAAATCACTCAGCTCTAACCAATTCAAGTACAAGACGAAAACATCCAACATGTCAAAAAGCACTCAACTTGAGCCAAAATTCAAGTACAAGACAGAAAAATAGTAGACAAACAACCAACTTGACCCAATCCAAGAACAAGACGGAAACATTCAAGAAGCCAACAACCATTCTTGTATTTCCACTTCGTCGCGCACGACTTTTTACCAAATTCTAAACTTGAGATTTGTTTTGGCCTATTTAAACTTTTAATCACTTTGAATAATAAATGATTAATTAATTAAATTTATTATTTTTCTTCTTAGCTACACTTGCTCTTCAAGAGATTTAATTAAGTAATTGGATCAATTAGCGAATAACGGATTTTTTTATAAACTACTTTTTTCTTGCTCCGGAGTCTCTATTGATTGCTTAATTTTCACTGGGCGTCGCTGGGAAAATCTGTAGAGCACAACTTGAGCGCATTCTGCGCCAATACTATGCGGATAAAATAACCTAACTTGCAGTTTCGACTTCCAACGTGGACTTTGATGTTGGATCCTAAGCTATTCCAGCTAAATAGAGCTAACAGAGCTCTGTAAAATTCCTTGATTATTCGTTAGAATGTACTTATAGTAGTGCCATTACAAGTGGGTGTATATCACTATTACTGCAGGTTGTTCTGTAACGATACCATTTGAAAATTGTTTCTACCACTATATTTTTTTGTACTAATATTTTGCACCTGATGCAAATTCTTTTGCATAAGGCGATAACGGTCATCTATATATACGAAATGAAACTAATAAGCACGATTTTTTAAAAATTAAAACTAACTTTCTACTGGCCTTACTGCGATGAAAACTATTGGGAGGGCCTGACTCATCAGTGGTAAACCCTCCCAGAAATTTCGCCAGTTTGATCTAACATACAACTTTTTTTATATAGATCTACTATTCTATTGGATCATTCTGCCTATATATACGATACTATAGGGAGAATCTTGGTTTTATTTTGAAAGTGTTATTATTTTATCGCAGTAAGGCTAATAAGAAATTTGTTTTATTTGAAAAGCTCTTTTGCATTGTTTAAAACATTGTAAAAACAGAGCATTCTTTTGGATTGATGCCATGACAAACTTTTACCATTTAAAACTGTTCACTAATGGGGGAGAGATTTCACTGATAATACCATCGCAAATAGCTTTAGACCTATATCTTTATGATCTTAACTGATAATATTACAAACTGTTTTGTTGCAAATGCTTGGCTTGACGTCTAACTATGTACGCCGCTCCAGTAACCTGGGCCAATAACTCAAGTTATTTGCCATACAAACTATTCTGTACTGATACCGTTATAAGCTGTTTTGTAATATTATATATCATTGTCAATATTTTTACAAAAAAAAATGCTCCAATGGCCCCCTATTCTTGCAAAAGTCCATTCCACCAATAAGTGCAAATAATCAAACGGAGTTTATGAAACACACGTAAATGCAAAATTCGATCTACGCTTTTCACATATGTAGACATGTGGTGTACTTACAGTAAAAGCAGTCGCAAACTTCTAGCCGCCATGATTATCATGACTTGTACCACATGCACTCCCGCTCAGAAGTCCAACCCCTCCTCTACGTGGCGGGCGGTAGAAGCAGCACAAGTAAGGGACTGCCCTGTAGGGCGAAATACGGTGTCGTGAGCCCCGAGCCGCTACGGTAACCGTGAAGGCCTACAGGGAACTCTGAAATGTGGCTGACAACGGAGCAATGGCATCCTCCCTTTCCATGGAGCAACAAAATCAGGACCACATGCACTATAGGGATAATAATAATAAAATATTTTACAATGCTACCATGACATTTTCATTGCGGTCAACATGCACAAAATAAAATACCAGACGAAGAGAGAATTCTCAGATCGATCGTCTGTTATTTATATATTTGTGCTGACTTCCACCAATTTAAAAATCTGGGTCGCAATTCTCTACTTTTTTCCCTTCTAAATATTCTTTTGTTAGAATTTAAAGAATACTCGATTTCTCCCTTTTTTTCAGAATTTTTTTATTTCAGCCGGGATATTTTGATTGATTCCGTTTTTTTTTTATCCTTATATAAATTTTGGGGATCTTCTATTTTATGTAAAGTATTTTGTTGGAGAACGAAGAGAATATTGTATTACATAGTAAATGGGAAATAAATTTGACTCTTGCAAGGGCTGGAAGAAAAGAAAGTTCAACCAAGATTACAAGGGAGATTTTTTCCCCTTTGGAACAGAATTTCTAAAATATCAAAAATATATTTCTAGACATTTTTTTGCTTTGAAATAGTGACTTTTGGGTTTCGGGTTGGTTCCTATTGTTGAATTATTTTGGGTTGATTGTAATTTTGACCTAATATTTCATCCTATTCTCCATGAAATCCTCCCACACAAAGTTTTTTTTAATAAGGCCAGTCCCTTGCAGGACTCCTTATGAGAAAGAAATCATCATAATAGAGCAAGTGGGAAAAAATCTTTCATGGTATTCAGCCAATATGACGAGTACCTTTTCTCTCTACAATTTTAATGGAAGTTATATAAACTTATGGACAAAACTTGAGGAAGTAAAACGTCTTTAATGTCACCCGTCGTCTGTTTTTCTTTAAGGAGACAGAGGCAATTTTGTTTACACTTGGTTATCTCGTGTGTATTCAATAAAGGTCATTGTGTATCAAATATCTTTCAGAGTTATTGTTTAAATCCCGATATACATGCTAAAAGGTACAACTTCCTCAAGTTTTGTCTATGAGTGTACATTTAAGACATCTCAACAGAATCATAAAAGGGAAATATTATACTAAAAAAATTAATCCATTTTAGCACGATTTTTTTTACAAATAAAACATTTACTAATGTCCTTCTTACTGCAGTAGAAGAATATTGAGATGGTCTGGCTCATCGATGATGATCCCTTCAGAAGTTTCGCCAAGTTAATCAGCCATACTGCAATGGGTTCATTACGGATGAGCCAGACCCTTCCAATATTTTCCCATTGCAGTAAGGGCAGTGTAGTAAACGTTTAATCTCTTCTTAGCAATGGCATGCGGCGATTCCTCCTATTAAATAATGTTTTATTTGTAAAATAAAAAGATAAAATGGTTCAATTTATTGCATATGGATGTCACGCTATATTACCTTATGGTTAGAATATTATATAAAGATTTTTTACAAGATTGTTTACCTCCCTCCATGAGTCAAATGGTTCATTTATATGTAAATACCGTGACAATATTTGACCTGTGACTCTATTGAGACTATTAAGGTGGTTTTTGTAGTCATTGTGTACGTACATTTATTATTATTGGTAAAATGGAATGTCTAACACTCTGGTTGGGATTAACTTTCCATCTTGGAACTGGGTCTCCAAGGGATACCTAAGATTTAAAAAAAAATAATAATGGAACTAAAATTTAATTACGTAAAGCATTTAGAATTATTGGTTTCTAAAGAAAATAATTTGACCATTTTTAATTATTTTTCTATCGGATTTGTTTTTTTATTTCTGAAATACAATTTACAATGGTCTACTATAATTTCTTGGAATAGGTGCTGAAGAATTCTCTCACACGAGTATGTCTTGTTTAAAAGTGCCATATATTCGTAGAATATGGTAACTCTATTCTACATTGAAGTAACTCGGGAACTTCTATATACATATTTTGTCTTTTAGTATATTTCTAAGATATATAGAGAAAATACCATTAATGTAGGCTGAATAAATTCAAGACAATGGCAATATTTAAAAACAATTATTGACAATTAGTCAATGGTTAAATAATTATAAGAGACAAAATAAATAAAAAATGGGGAATGATATTGTATAGAATTAGGTGATGGAATATTTACAGTTGTTCTCAGTTCCTCCATTTTGAGAGAGTCCTCCTCCAGACAAGAAGAGGATCTGCCTGAATCTCTCTATATTGAGAAATAAGCTATAGAGTTTTGGCAGAAGCAAGCTAGAATGGAATCTTTATCTAGACCTCGCTCTAAGACCCAGCCATGAATAATTCAAGATGTAAACTCATTAACCCTCTAAGAGAAATGTTGTTGTTAGGTATATCCCAAATACACATAGCCATGATTATCATGGAAGGTAGAAGGGGGTGGAGTTGTGAATATGTTTATCGTCGGTTCCTAAACTTTTCGAGCCACTCCCCCTCCCAACTTAGCAAGACATAAATTTTCCGTCAAATGTTTCCGAATCCATTAGCACCCTCTCCTCCCTAGAAAGCTTCAGCCGCCTACTTTGTGTAGTTTACATACTGTTAGTGCACCCACACATGTGATGGTGGTGATATACATCAGTCATATACAACATGATATAGCATTGAGTATAATGCTTATTTTATATTCAACATGTTAAAAAGGAGAGAAGCTGAAACTTGTAAAATATGAAAATTAAAAGAATTTGTAGATATCGGCGTCATATGTACACTCCAGGTAAATTTAGAACTATTGTAGCGTAGAAACCAAGTCTTGGAATATCTTAAGATGTCAAAGTATTTATTGATGACGTCAGTACGACTAGTCGACAATTATTAATAAACCTATCTACAGCTAGAGAATATTGAGCAAGCAAGCTAAGGAACGTTTATGATGATTTTACAAATATAAAGTAATAATCTATTTTAAATATTTTCATTGAATAATTAAATAATAAAATATAAATTATTTCTTCGCCACACTTATATTAATAAATATAGTTTTATATATTCTTAATAATCACACATACAATCCTATATCCATTTGTAGATTTAAACTAATGAAGTAATTAGAGCACCAATTCGGTTTTTGCACTATAAAATGCCCTTGTTTTTATTACCTTCACTCATTTATGAGGCTTCATTTATGCTAAAATCGAGAATAATGGTGCAAAAATACAGTAATATTTACAATAACGTTCTCCTTTGCGGGTTCGAGCCTTTTGACCATCAGGTTATAGCTTCATCCCTCATCAAGAAACCTACACGCTCTCTACTAACTGCCACAGCTCTACATAGCACCTTAACTTACGCCCAGTACTTCACCACTTTGTGGTTCTCAAGAAGCACAAATTGATTCCATAAACTTCCCTGAAAGCTAATTTTTAAAGTAACGAGGTGATTGAGTTGATAAAAGAACGATAAAATAAAATCTACAATCTCATAACTTTTATCTTATCTCTACTCGTTCTATGTGAAGTAATTTCTCTCCAAACTTCTCAAGAACTAAATCTCCATGTTTTTGTTGAGGAACTTAATTTATCTATACTTTTTAAAATCTTATAACTAGAATATTATATCGTCACACCTGCTGCTTAAAATCTCAGGAACAAATCATACAGAAAATATTGACTTTTGGATGTATGAAAAAATAAATACTCTTGTATATGCAAACTTAAATAAGGTTGTTTGTTAGATGAGAGAACCTATGATTGGGCGTTCAAGAAAGGAACGAACCCCTCCCTTCAGAAATAAAATAAATTCAGTTTCAACATCGTCTACCCAATAGCAATCTTCAGTTTACATGGTCATGAGATGATCTTACATTAGGTTACCCCACTCTGATATTCTTCCTCTCTACATTTGTTTACCCATTTTTAGGAAGAGTTATCTGAATTTATCTAATTTTCTACAAACATTATTTTTAAGTATGTCTTTCATGTCTCATTTGACAGCTTCCAACTTAGCAAAAATGGGAAAAACAAAGTGGATTTAACCACCTACAAAATTCTCGATTTTAAGACAGCCTAAGTTAGGCTCTTCCTTATTCCTCTCCAGTATATTTCCTATTCAACCTGCATATGTATCATCAATGTCATCATCATCATCCATGTCCTTATGTTCCTGTTGTTGTGTCCAGCCTAACCACAACAGTAGACGTGGAGCTGACCACCGAATGTGTAAGTGTTTTATATAATTTATATATTGATTACACACACACATTGAGAGGGGAATTCTTTAATATATGTTGAAATAAACATATAGAGGTGATTTTTCTCTAATAGATGTCAGTCACCATCAATTTACTCCCTCCTGATCTGTGTCAAGTTTCCTATGTTGTTTATATATACGATAGGACAGTTACAAATACCTATCACGGTTTTGGATTGGTTAGTAAGCCGCCTCATTCTCTTCAATGTACGTACATCTTAACCTATTTTATAAAATCAAAGTGAACTCCAATATCGAACTGCTAACTTCAAGTTAGAAATATGGTGCATTTACACAGCAGTAGCAAACTCCTATTCACCACGATTAGCTTAGACTGAACCATTGGGATAAATATCACTTTTTAAAATTGTCAACAAAAAACCGGGCCAATGCCAATATGTTGTTGACAAAAAATAATCATTTCCCTCACTTACTCTTAGATTATAATTTTTATCCGTTGAAGAGCGAGAGCTCGCGGTTTTTTGTAATAAAGAAACATATTGCGAAAGGTTTTTCGAATATTTTTATAAAAGTAAATCGCAAATTCTTATATCTGAAAATGTTGTTGACAGCCTTAACGACTATTCTAGAAGGCTATCTACCAGGTAGACCATCTTGCAAGTCTTCAATATGCAATGTCATCGTAGATTTATTCAGTAGGCGATTGTATGAAACCTTTCTGTGACTAAGCGCTACACAGCACCATTACAGGTATTGTACCACAAGCTACTTCGATATTGCATATACGCTTTTATTAAGACATATTGAATGATTCTAGGAGTTACCAAAAGGAATAAAAAAGATTGAAATTTTATATCTGATTGATATTAATATAATGGTGGTGTGACTGAAGGCTTCAGATAATCAGCTCTTCACTTAACTCCATTTTTGTGGGAGAGAAGCGAAGTGTTTAGAGAAGCCCAAAGTAGGAAACTACACTATCAACTATTCTTACACAAATTATACCCGTTGAACGGACACAAAGGAAACTTTTTTATAACCCAAGATTCGATATTCTACCACCACAATAAATCTAGGAAGTATAGAATAAGCTCTGGTAAAGAGTTTCTGATCCTAGATATCATCAATAAATAGAACCTTCAACTTTAATTCAACGATTTGAGTCTCTTAGAGACTAAAAAAATAATGTTGTTCACAGACTTTTCGACAAGGATATCTGTTATCTGCCAATATTTTTGTCTCTTTTCAAGTGTTTTCATCTTTTCTGGGTGGCAAGGATTCTGCAGCGCATCTATTACGTCGACTGCGGCTGTGGCCGTTGCTATGGGAACATATCGGCGGCGCCTTCTGGAAATTAAACCCCAACTTTTTATTGTTATTTCGTCCTTCCATAGTTGTCTGACCAGAACTTCACAACCTTTTTTTAACCTCACGCTACCACACCTAAAAGTTAAATAGATTGTTGGCGACATGTAATTTAAATATTGATGGAAAGTCTGCGCTAAATTTGTACCAGGCGTGTCTCTACTTGAGAGATCATTTTTCGGACTGACTGACTTCAGCTTTTTGGCCTTATTACAGGTTTTGTTTGATTATGATAATATAGTGGCACGTTTTGTCACTCTCAAGCTCTTGGTCCTGCCTAAACAAGCTCCTATTGCAGTTCAGACAACTCCGGCGACAATATTAAACCAACGATCTTAGACTAATCACCCAGTAAAATCATAAGCTTGTATAGATAGAAAGATGGATTGAGGTAGTTCAAAGCTAAGGAAAATGTGAAAAAAAAATTGCAGTAAAGTCTTTAGGGGTGTGAAAAGGAATAAATAAATAATGAAAATTGTTGTTGTTTCTTAATCCCTCTGATATGATTTAGATGATATCCAATAGGTTCCAGAGTTTCAGTTTTTCTAGTGTCTATTTTGTATTTTCCCAGAGGTTCCTTTTAGTGGACTGTATGCAGTATGCGGATGTTGCGGGCAGGCGGGTTGAGAGTAACATTTTGGGAAGTTTGAGATAGCCTTGATTTTTCCATATAAATTTAAAAGTCTTTAGGTGTCTTGTTCGTAATCTAGAGATTTCTGTTTGTTCTTCTTTTGTTAGATCTTGAAAAGAAGTAGAATTGGAGGGAATAATGGAAATTAAGAGTTCAATCAAAAGTGAGCAGGTTCTGATGATGAGAAGGATGGTATTATTTTTGACTGAATCTAATTTATCTTATACTACTTGGAGAACACTGCTCTCAAGTGGCCTCAGCAGCCCTTCCTTTCACGGTAATTGTTGCACCAGGTTGCCGTTTGGCAGAATCTTCAGCCTTGATTCTTTCCACCTTGATTCTTTCAGACATGTCTTGTATCTTTCCAGAATGTGTTTCAACCATCCTACAAGGTTATATAAAGTGAATAATGAGATAACTCTACTTTAAGTAGCCTTCAGAATAATCTATTTATTTCTCACATCAAAGTTTAGAGTTGTGAAGTCACACAGTTTTCCAAAATACAAATGGGGATTTTTATAGTACATAATCTTTTTATAATATATATTCTGTTCAATGTAAAATAAATAAATATCAATTTGAAAATTTAAAATATATGAAAAATAATATTGCAAATTAAAATAAGTGCATTAGCCATGATGCAACAATATTTGTTCCTTGCTGGACATTTACCTATCTCACACTCCACAATTGTTAACTACGGAAACTGATAATTATGAGGCAAAAAGGTTTGTTATCCATTCGTATCTTGCTGGGGATTTTAATGCAAAGAGTTTTTATAAAGTTTGCTTATCTCTTGTAACAATGTATCCTGTATAAAGTGAAACTGGATAATCTCGACTTTTCCCTGTTTTAACTTAAGCTGTAGGATTCCAAATTGGGCTGTATTCCTCCCTAGTGGGCGCTAGTAAGGTTACTTACCTGGGAGGCGTTCAGAAAATTGAAATTTTGTCCAGGAGGGGCATTTTCTTATTAATCAAGAGCGACTAATATTCAAAAATGATATATTATTGATGCTAACGTGAAAATAAGACTTTATTTATACTCTAAAATGGAGGGTAAAATGAAGGCAGAGGACACTACAATAAAAGATAAATCCCATCCTTCAGAAAGTTGACCGGACTCGCAAGAAGAGTGGAGAAGACATTTCATGGAGAACTTAACTTGGTTGATAGGGAGTGACTAATTTCTAACATGCAAATACCATTTGTTTTAGGCACTAAAAACCTTTCAAACTGGGGAGAGAGAACTATAGCTTTCATGTTACTAGAACAAATTTACATATTGTTACTCTATGCAAATTTGAAAGTTTAATTATCTGCTCGGATTCCCAGTGGTGATTAGGGAAAGTTCATTCTGGGGCAGTTGATCCTGGTTTAAAGCAAAGTCCTTCTGAAGACGTGGTGTCGAATGGTAATGCACAGTAGAAGATGTGTTGGTAGAAATGTGCCATCAAATTTACTACGTTTCAATTTTTATTGGATATCATCAAAATGGAATAATATTTAATATATTTTACTATCTCTTTCTATATAAATATGTTAAGGATATGCCTTTGTTTTCAATATATCAACACCTCACATATTTTTTCTATTATTTTTCACATATAAATATCTATACCTTATATTCGGGGTATATAGGTAGGCCTTAAATGAATGTCTATCCATTCTATTAACCGGATTTAGAAAGACATCCACTGCTAAGCCTCTTATTAGAGTTTTAGCCTTAAAATAATTTGTATTATCATTATATCAGTATCATCAAACTATATTATTATTGTTGTGTTTATGTTTATAGTTATATTTTCGTTGTTGCTATCTTATATTGTGTGCATCTTTTTCAATATATATATTTTTTCAAATTATTTTAGCATTATTGTTAACATTCTATCACTATTATCTGTGATGAAGATTTCCCTCCCATAGATAAATAAACTTACGGAATTTGGCTTTTAAATAATATGATGAACCAATAGGCAACTGGGTACAATTGGTGAAGTTATTATCAAGCTACCGGTTATCCATTTTAATTTGCACAAGGCAATGCTTATAAAAGATTAAATTTTCCAATCAAAAATGTATTTAGACAGTAAAAATTTTACATATCTCTCTAAACTAAAGATTTCAAGAATCCAGACTTCCCCATCTTCCACAGGTTAAAATCGGCCCACGTATGCAACAGGCTGTATATATGTAGATATACTGGCTGGTTGAGGCAACACAGATTTCGGTATTCAGGGCAACACTTGCCGCTGTTGGAGAGCCCGTGGGGCACAAGGTGAGCGAAATATGAATACGATATGACCCTAGGGACTTAGAGGCATCTTAGAAAAACCATGATTTTCTTTGTTATTTATTTTATAGCTAATCATTCCCATATAGATTCATTGAAATTAAAAAAGAATGCGTTATATCAACTCTTTTTAAAAAGTTTTCGCCTCATTGGTGTGGATGGTATTTTTATCAATAGTTCCATTTCCATCCTAAAAAATATAACTAGACATTGGTAAAGCAGAGAAGAGAAGTGTTTACCCTGACTCACATGCAGATTTAATAAGAAATGCAAGCCTCAGAGTGAAACATTTGAAGCCAATTATTTTTGAGGAAGGAGAAAACAGCAAACGTTACTGACTCATCTAGAAGAGTTGCGGGCGGATTATATTCATGTACCTAGAGAGCCATCTTTCCTCTTTAATTATGAATCAGAACGATTAATTATGCTCATCACCCTAGTAAAAAAACTTTACTTGTAATGACGAAGAAAAGTTTTACTAGAATAATGAGCATAATACATCGTTCTGATGCATAATTAAACGGAGAGGTGCCTCTCTAGGTACAGAGAATGTTTTGATGAGAGAATGATGTAAATACATGGGACGCTGTGGATATGTTAAAAATAATTCGTGCAAAAATTGATAAAAATTCGCGGGAGAAACATGCTACGAGTGCATATTACTAGCACGTCCGTTCAACGATTTTTCATCAATTTCAGCTGAAATTTCATTTTCAGTTTAGTATTCTCGTTAAAAGCTTACAATCCATGATACAAAGAAAATTCTTTGTGAACCAATTCTCATAATTCCTCATAAAAAGAATATACATGACTCAATGAGCAAGCATCATTATACCCCCAAATTTTAACTTGCCACTTCTGTGGCTTTCAACTTTTGTTATATCTTTCTCTATCTACGATTAGAGTATAAGACCATATTTTCTATTAAAGGATATACTAAATTAAACTATTAAGAAAGTAATTTTATTTTTAAAATAAAACGAACTTCTACTAGTTCTTACTGCAATGAAAAAAATGTTGGGAGAAACTGGCTCATCAGTGGTAAACCCTCACAGCGGTTTCTCTAGTTTAATTTACCAAACTGCTTTTTAGAGCTCTGCTGTTATATTGGATGATTCTAGCTATATATCCGAGAGGGAAATACTGTAGGAGAATCTTGACTGAATCTTGTAAGAGTTCACCACTTATGAGCCAGGCACTTCCAATATTTATTCATCGCAGAAAGGACAGTAGGAAGATTGTGTTTTATTTAAAAAGGTTCGTGCTTAATAGTTTCATTTCATATATATAGATGTCGCGTTATTGGCTTATATTTCAGCGATTTAAGTTTATATACAAATGGGGTTTGAAAGGCTACTTCAACAATGGAGAACCATTCTTCAGCTAATGTGTATTCCATGTTGCTGCGGGTTGACACTCAAGGTTGCATTATTAAAACAGACCGTCTGACTTTCTGGAGATCAAAATATCCAAATCTCTTGTGAGACTTTGAAATCAACATACTTAATACCTGTCGATCTTACATTTGTGCAACATGTAACAACACATTTCAAGTCAATTACACTGATAGACAAAACTTAAGGAAGTTGTACCTTATAGCATATATATATCGGGATTCAGAAAATAACTCTGAGAGATATTTTCTGAATCCCGATATATATATGCTATAAGGTACAACTTCCTTAAGTTTTGTCTATCAGTGTTATAAGGATATAACGCACCATCTATACACATCTGTATTAAGCATGAATGTTTCTTTTACAAATATGCCTTCTCACTATTTTTCATTGTAAAAAGGACAGTAGAAAGTTTATTTTATTCGTAAAAGAAATATTCATGCTTAATATTTGTATTTTTTACTGATATATAATTATTGTAATATGGGGATTTTTATATAAATTTAAAGATGAAAATACACATCAACCTTTTACAACCTAACTTTGTAGTTTCGGCAAACCACTGACGCCTTTTCCAAGGTAAAATACTTTAGTCTTGGTGGCCAAGACGTCAGGAATAAAGTTGAAGATGGTTGATATGTTTTCATCTTTATTCACATTACAGAAATGGCGTCTATACTTAAGATTAAACAGATTTTTAGCGGCAATGAGGGTTAACGTGCTACGGTAGTATCTATCCACGACTTGACGAGAGAGAGAGTCAGGATTTTATTAGAATATTCACTATCGAACATACAGAAATGAATTAAAGATCTATAACGAAAGCTTCTATTGTATTAAAAAAAATAGTTTCGGTATACCAATTCAATTATTCGCTGTTGTTAGTGTTTCTCTTATATCCACACTATGAGAGAAAATCTGAGAGAAATCAAACAAATGTTTTTTTATGTTACCTGTGAGGGGCCCAGTTTTGGATCTATTGTTGATTTCTACTCTATATTGTGTAATAATAATAATTTTTATTTTTATTAGTAGTAGTAGTATATGTGTTGGCGACACTAATAAAGAAATCAGTTTTCTGGATTGTTGAATTGACTGAGGTATGGCTTAAATATCGTACAGCAGTGAGGAGGGAGGTGTCAGTGAAAAACGACGTGCTAACTTGGTGGATGGAATACGGGGGTAATTCGTGCAGAATGTAATTATCCAGGAATTGTTGCAGGAATTAAATCCACGCAATAGAAATTCAAATTCGTTCATTTAACCCTTGAATTAGAGGATAGAGTCGTTTAAACGGGAGTCCCTAATTGAATCTGACAACTCGGGAATTTAAATATTAATGGGCCGAGTTCTGGGCCCAATTACCCAGGATCTCAGGATTCTAATGAGACAAACCTTCGACATGATGGCTGCTCTCGATTGGTTTGAAAGTCTTGGCTTGCAGAGCATGGGACTATCACCGCCACAACAGGCCGTAAAACTTTGTTTTGAGGCAAGCGTCAACTGATAACGCTAACCGGGTTACTACGCCTTTTTTATAGGTCTTGGTTCACAAAGTATTTTTTAAAACTTCTATTTAACTGGCTTCCACACATCTGTCTGTTCACAAATATTGTGATCAATTTTATTATACTTCTAGACTACGTTGAAGTCTGGATTTTTTTTTTTACATTCGTTCATTCCTGGTGACAGTGAAATTGTACAAAATTTCAGACTTCTAAGTGTCCGTGGTGATCGGTAACACAATATAAAATATAATTTGTGTGTATTTACTTTCAAACGTATAAAATAGGAACAGCCATTTATGCGGCGTATTGAGCGAAAGGTCATTCGACTGGTAAATAAAAAAAAAATTGAATATTGAGAGTATATTTGGGCTTAAGTTTGTTGGACAAAATCCTGTTTCAAGTTTCTTTTAAACAAACGATTTAATACCAAATTTGCTTAAATTTCATAATTGAAATTGGGAATAGTTTTCCAGGAGTCCAGGTTTTTCAAATACCTTTCTCCAGAGTTCATAAAATTAGAAAGTAGAATTGTATCAAGCACTTTGGAATATAGGGCCTTATAAGGTATTCTATTTTTCCAAATCTAAGGACATATCCTTGAAACCAGATGTGGACAATAAGGAATTCTGTAACCTCGGACTGGTGAAAGAATAAATTCAAGAACAGGAAAGAAGAGAAAATACCGAAAATGGACATAAACGGTTGGGTTTTGGAAAGCTTTCTTAATTCCTATCTGACCTTGGTCTTGAAAAGAGAAAATAATTTGAGAAAACTCAATGAGATGAGAGAAAATTCAGGAGAGGTCGAACAATCTGTGGAATGTACGAGGGAATCAGCCAGTTCCTTTTACCCAGAAAAGAAAAATAACGTGGAATATACCAAGGCTGTGCTCTGGCGACACTTGTAAGTACAAAAGTCGAACTGCTTTCAACATATGGTGCACTTACAGTAAAACCAGTCGTTAACTACTACCCACCTTGATTATCATGGTCTGTACCACGTGTACTAGGGATACTACTAATAATAAAAAATAAGGTTATAAAGAAGAGTTTTCCAGGAGTTCACTAGAAAATGAAAATATCTAGGGGTGGAGATGCAGAAAGAATCTATTGGCAGACTATTAAAATACAAATTCTGTAAGGTATATATAGCGAGTGTCCTGTTAGATTTCAAGAGAGCAAACACTTCAGCTTGGAAGTTGTGCTACAAAATCTGGAATGGAGAGTTCAAAATTGGGCCACATGTTGACTGGCGGTGGGGAGGGAGTGTCCCGGGGGGAAGGCAACGGGCGGGGCCGGCCAGTAAGGAACGCAGTACCGCAGATTTACCACCCAACGTTGGCCCGCGGTGTCCGGATGAAGGCCGCCAGGGGGTGATCTTGTAGACACGCCACGTTAGATCCAACACCCTGCCTATAGACAATCTGACAATTAGCTTAATTTTATTGACATCTTGTCGATACATGCAAAAGTGCACATTCTGTTGGCCTGTTTCGTTGAAAGATAAAATTTAAAGTTTACTTACCTCAAGCCACCCAGAGTTTAATCCTCGCCCTCGAGCTGACGGAGCTCGATGCCTGACGATTTCCTCTTGGTCTAAAGGCCGCTCTTATGCCCTGGCATTTTTCTCCCTCTCCTGGGCCTCTTCTGCTGATGTTTCTTATCTCCTTGTTTAAATATTACACGAATTCCAAAGGTCCATGCTTCTCGAGCTGTTTGATGATAAGCAGCGGCCTCTCCCAAAGGTCCTATTTAGTGCATCTAATGCAAGCCAAAATGTGTTCTGGAGCTGCAGGTACCAAGCTACATTTTTAGCAAGTAGGTTAGGGGCCTCTTCTTGTTTCTACTGATGGACATACAGCTGATTTCCCACTGCTATTTTGAGTCGTTGGAGAGGCGTGGTCCTACCTCTCGGGAGTTGGGTGGGGAGCAGGGTGGTGGTGTTTGTGTTTTCTCCTCCCTGGAACTAAAGAGCGCATTTTCGGCGATCCGCCTCCACGGTCTAGATGTTAGCGTGTCTGGCGACACCGACTGCCGAGAACTCCTTAAACTGGAGCTCACGACCAAACTTGATCTTGGGACAGCGATGATAGATCTCCCTCTACAGTTGGTAGAGCCGGGCCACTTCGCAATGATTCATAGCTCCAGAGGTAGAGGCGCTCTTCGCCGTGAACGAGCCATGTTGTAAAACCCCCTTCATGCAATTGCCCATGGCTGATATGATTTATTTTCCCATTGTTGTACGAACTTTCTCTTTTAGAATCAATTTCCTGGACCTTTTACTTTTTATATTTGACAATTTTTAAAATAATATTACTAAACTTTCATCATCTTTCGACTTTTCTTAATCTCGTTGGTTGTTTTGAATTTCACCAAGAAAGTAGAAATTTCAAGGAAGTGATCAACTAACGTTTTAATACCTCGAACAGCAATCTGTTCAATTATACTTCAAGAACGAAGTTTGCAAAACTGGGTTAAGACTTTAAGTGTTGCAGCCACCTACAGGATCTTAATTTATAAGCCTTTTCTCGTCTCAATTACTATTGCTTTCTTTTTAAAATTCAAAGTATTTTGGTAATCTAAGTTGTGATCATGTAACGATTTATACATATCAACAAAACATTCTGTTATAATCTTGATTATGATCCTGAATGCCGTAACCATCTACAAGGGCAAAAATTCTGTTATAATCTTGATTATGATCCTGAATGCCGTAACCATCTACAAGGGCAAAAATTCTGTTATAATCTTGATTATGATCCTGAATGCCGTAACCATCTACAAGGGCAAAAATTCTGTTATAATCTTGATTATGATCTTGAACACCGAAACTATATTTATTTGACACGAATTAGAATTCGTTCTGTAAGGGGTCACTGCCGACCTCGGAATATGTAAATTAATCCGATAATAGGACAATTTGCATATTCCATTTATGCCACATTCGTTTCCACCTCATTGGATGAAACTTAACAGTATAAAGAATTGATTTTAAAGAATTTACTTTCTACCTTGTAAGATCTGTTCATCAGGCTGATAGCAGGTCAATATGCATATTCAGCGGCCGGGAAATGAATATGAGATTAATATGTAAATGTGAAAATTCCTATCTTTATTACCACACAAAAAGTACAACTATTACTACTTCCTCTCTAATAATTAATTTATATTACTAAATATAAATTTAATAAACCACTCTTCCTCCAATTATATATAATAATAATAATACATTAATAATAAACCTTTGGTAAAACCATATAGATTGGGCAAACATTCACTCAGGTATAACCCACGACATTGTTCTAGTTACATAAAATCAATTATAAATGTTTCTGGTGGAATTTACTTTGAAGGTCTCTTGTAGAAATACTTCCACTTATTTGTTCGCCGCCCGCACCATTCTGTGTACATTGCCACGTGGATGCTTTCATGTAGATTGAAGGCCAACTGAGGCAAGCCAGCCTATGGCGTGATTCAGTTGGCAGCTTGCTGCCACACGCGTGGGAAGCGGGTGAAGTGAATCAGATCCCGGTGATGTAAGAGCACCTAATCACCTATCTGTCTGGCTGACTGACCCAACCTTTCCTTGAAATCGGTAAATTCCATGTCTGCTTCCCCGGGAAATAGGAAAACTACAAGTTTTCTATGTATATAATCAGATTGTCTTAGACTTGAAGTGCTGCCCTGAGATAGTGGACGCACGGAAGTTTTGAGCTCTCGATGTTTGTTTCATTAGTTATTCTCTTCTTTAAAAAAAAAGTTAACACAAGTATCTGAAAAAGGCATCTCCTTATCGTGCAACTGAAAGTTTCTGATGGCTTGCGCCATCTATCGGAATAAATATCAACTATTCTCGTTGATTTTTAATTATTCCAGAATTGGCCAATAAAAATCAACGAGAATAGTTTATATTTATTATGATAGATGGCGCAAGCCATCAGCAACTTTCAGTTGCACGATAAGGAGATGCCTATTTCATAATTTTTGCACCTTATCCCAGTACAATATTACATTTGTACTATTTTTTCACAAATATCTGAGTTCTTGATTTTTTATTTATTTATTATTAATATATTTTTGTAAATTAGACTATTTTTTAAAGGGATTTTTTTAGACTTTATTTAAAGCAGCGAGGATAACAGACTATAAGTCTAGAAATGCTGAAAACACACACAACACACATAGCCTTGTTTTGAATAGCATGTGATACTATCCTGGAGATAGAAGTTGCCTGGCCGCCATTCATATTTCTGTGAAAATTAGACACTTTAAAGTCTTGCCAAATGCTTTATTTTTATTAATTTCTCCTGACGAAGACAAAAGATTTTTGTCGAAACGTTAAGAAAATAAAAAAAAACTCTAACTGGCCGAAGTGTCTAATTTTCACACAAATGTGATACTATGTTTGAAATTGCTAAAAGCAACTAGGTATAACTAGCAAGCGTTCAAGTTGAATACTTCAATGGGTATAGAAACGTTCGATATGCCCATAGAAGAGCATTTGATTCGTACGCTCGTGCCATTTATGTTTTAAAAATGAACCTCTTCTCTAAATTTCTTTATCTATTTTATTTTAATTTCAATTTATTTCAAAATATCATCATTAACTTAGCGCATAACTATCTTTGAAAATTATAAACATGGTTTTTTTAATGCTACTTTCCACACAGGTTCATTACATAAATATAAGATGCATAAGATTTCCTATATATAAAGCAAAGAAATTTATCTCATAAAATTTTATTTGTATTTTATCAGCTGAGAAAGCGTCGCAACACATGATGGCAAAACTAAAACAATACAATCGCACAAGATGTAGTTGATAACAAAATCCAAACATTGCAACTGCACTGGATGGCGAAATCTACACACGGCTACTGGAATAGGTATTTGTTGGTAAGAATAAAACACTACAATAGTGATGAAATTTCAATGACAAAACCAAAGCATGTAATGAAACCTCAGTTAGAAAGCCAAATTACTACACCTGCAACGATAAATCGGATGGCAAAATTAACTACAATAAAAACTTTGAGGAACTACTATCATCTGCAATGACACACACACAATTGATGAGGAAATCAAAATACTACAACTGAAAGCTACCCTAGCTTGGAAAAATTGACCAACGCTAGTGCAAAGTTATAAAGGGGAAGTAACTACCTGATAAAACCAGACAAAACTGTAACAAAGTGTTGGCCTCAAAGGATGCGCTGGAGCGAGACGGCCATCGCAGGTGTGGTGACACCTCGGTCAACGTGACACCTCGGTGACACACCGTCACTCCTATAAAGTTGGTTGTCTTCAACAGGAATGTTGAAGTTCATCATATCTCCGCTACCAGCACGTACCTTCAGTATTTCAAGAAATCCCTTGCTCGCATCTGCCGAGACAACCTAAGTAACACTGCGGTCTTCAGGCATCTCTGAAATGTGAAGCGATACAGAGCCTATGTAGATGAGTGCAGCGGGCAGCAACTGTATTTAGAGGGGGAATTCAGTCTAACGTGAAGTTCGGGACTTCAGTTCACTCGCGGCTTGAAAAAACGCTCGATCTAGAAAGGCATTCACGCTAACCTGATTTCGCTGTGCAGTTATTTAACTGGGACCTCCCTGTAATTAGTGGCTTGCTAGCATACACTCACTCCGTATTGGGATGGATCCCGGCGGACGTGAACATAGGAGTCCAGTAGAATTGGATCATCCAGATAACCGCGTATGTAGCGGGGATTTTCGTGCAGCCCGTTGCTTGCAATTACTCACTCACAGGGAGGAATCCACGGGGAGGTGAACATAGGGAGTCCAGAAGTAGTTGTTCTCTAGATAGCCACGTATGTTGCCGGGAAACAGTTTAGTGCGCGGCTTGCACTCAGTCCATGTAGAGATGAATCCGTGCGGACGCATCCAGTAGTAGTTTGTATCCATGTATGTTGTCGGGACTTCCGTGGCTACACACACACACTCCGGGAGAAATCCACGGGGTAGGTGGAGCGTGGCGTCCTCTAGCCAGCCAGCCATGATTCAGCAACTGCCATCCCGGAAGCTGTTTATTGCCGGGTCACTGGCCGCACTGTCTTCTTCGCCTGTCACGGGACCTCATCACCTTCTCTCTGTTTGGATGGTAGATCTATCATCTTATAGAGAATGTCTGGCTAACTGATTAACTCATTGTATTGCTGTATACTTATATGACCAACTAACCGGTTGGTTACCTAGATGTCGCTATGAATAAGTGACTGATTGTCTGGCTATATGGATTGCTTTATGCTTATTTGTCTGGCTCAGATAGCTAGTTGTTTGGCTGGCATATTATTTAGCTCGACGTATCGGTCTGGCCGTATGGTTACTTGGCTGGTTAATGTGTTAGATCAGTGATTCTCAACCAATGTGCCGCGGTAATTTTGTGTGCCGCGAAATTCTAAAAATGTGCCGCCGAATTTTAGTCATATGATTATGTTCACGTTTGTATTGGTTTTTCTTTTTTCTTTTTCATTTTTTTACTTTTTAAAATAACGAAATTAGCAAATTGAATGGTAGAGATGTATATTACTTATATTTTGCATAGAAATATTGATACATAATTTGAATTTTCTTGCATTCAAGTTAGCAAAAGTGTGCCGCGAAATTCTAAAATTGTGCCGCCAAATTTTCAAATCTTTAAAATAATGCCGCAACAAAAAAAAAGGTTGAGAATCACTGTGTTAGATGGTTCTATGGAGAGATGCAAGTGGACGAGCACACAGTTTGTGTTGATGTTTGTAGAGTGGAAATAAAATTGTAGCTTCTTCGAGGGAATAGGGAAAAATAAAGGCGCGCGTTGACAATAAAACGTGAAGGTTAGGTTATGTAAAGGTCCCGATTTACGTAGTGATTCATCCAAATTTTATGTGTCCGCGTTATCCCAGTTGTACGCAGCTCTTATGCTATTTCACGTGTATAAATGCCGTTCAACGAATCTGCTATTTCGTATCAAAAATAGAGATGGCTTAGCCAATGTGGAATGGGTTGCCTAAAACAGCTTTACGAATAGAAGATCGTTGCTTACGACGAAATGTTGATATAGAATCTAACTTCAGATCATCCACAAACCTTCCAGTGTCTCTATTTATGAAGTATAGACAAAACACCATCTTGTACTTTAGAAATAAAATTTTCTTTGAAGAGGACACTCATATATATATGGTGAAATATATTAATATAGCACCGTATAATAAGCTAGAGACATGCATTGACATCCACATCCATATGCTATAGCTAGCATTGTTTGTCAGGGAAAATAGCTTTGGGATATTACAGACCATTGCATTCTGTGAGAAATAAAGACAATAATATTCAATACTTTATGTAATCTTAGAGTATTTGAATATGAACTTGAGGTGGAAGTATCAGACCTAGTATGAATGTGAATTGGCTGGCAAAGAAGAAAACAGGAGGTTTCTGATCTAGCATGCATAGTGTTTGAATGTCAAGAAATAAAAACATGGAATTCTACCAACCATTGCATTCTACAAGAAAAAAACGAAATAGTATTCACACAATACTCAATGTAATGTTATAGTATTTGAATAGAACGGAAGTGTTCCTAATCTAGCATTCGTGTTGATTGGCTAGCAAGAAAGAGAAAATACTGAGGCACCGTATTAAGGAAGAGTTTCTGGTCTTTTGCTGTGGCTGGAAGAATAAATGTTTAATGGCCACGCGGTCTGGCCACTACTGATTTGGCCAGTAAGCTCTTCTGGCGCCTAATTCCTCTTGTTACGTGTGGATTTGGGCGGTTGCTGGCGGGGATTACATCGCACACATTTCTTCCCTAGGTTGGAATGTTGGAATGTTGTTTGCTCTCTATACATTGGAGGAGATCTTGAATTAATGATTAAGAGTTGTCTTAATAACACTTTTTTTAAAATTAGTTTCATAATGATCTCTTAACCATGTGTATGTTATTAATTTATAAAACATTTATCTTATATAAATTTGGATACAAATTTTGGGATATATTGAAATCATGATTTGGATTTTAAAAGCAAATTAAAAATCTATACACAGTCTAGCCATAAATTTTGTTACAAACAATTTTATAAATTAAATGATTAAGAACAAAAACTAATGGAATATAAATACATATTTTATTAGCCAATAGGACATATATTTTAAATATATACAATCATTCAAAATGCCCTCCCTTATTTTTGACACAGGATCTCAAACGTTCGGGCCACTGATCTATGGCGGCACGCACCTTTTCTAAGGGTATTTCTTTCATTGTTCTCACCAATGCTGATTTCAATTGATCCAAATTATGATATCTTTAAATTAAAGTAGTAAATATATTATTATAATTGAACTAAATAGCGCTTCGTAAAGTTAGAGGTTGCCTGGCCGGCATTAATATTTCTTTAAAAAATAGACACTTCGGCCAGTTTTACTTTCTCAACGTTTCAACAAACATCTTTTGTCTTCGTCAGGAGAAATAAATAGCATTTGGCAAGGCGTTAAAATAGAACAATTTAACTCTCGCCGAAGTTTTTAAAGAAAAAAAATAGGGCTTGTATACGAAGAATACCCGTAAATGGTGGTAAAATATTTCTGCAGGTTGGATTTATAGATATGATTAAAACCATCCACTACAGCCTTTTTTTAACATCACATCTTCATATATTGTCAATAAGATTAGTTTTCCTTTGAAAAAGGGTAACAGCGTAACAACAGGGTAACATATTATATAAAGATTTAAATATGGATTGTTCTCTATTTTCAGAGAACCATTTTAATCATTTTTGGTACCAATGCGCTTCGCCTAGCAAGAAGACAAGTAAATATTTTATTAAATCCAATATATGCCTTTTTATTATCTGAATATATGTGATATATATGTATTTATGTACCCCTGTAGAAGAGAAGAGAGATGCCCGAAAGCTCGAGATTATGTTTAATGAAGATAAAAAGAAACTGATCCCCAGAGACCTGTGGCATTTGTTTGATTGATATCCAAGAGATTTAAACCAAAGATACTAAATTTCAATTGAAGAATATTTCCAAAGAGAACACAGATTCCAAAGAAATGTAGAAAGTGTCGCTAGTTGGTTGGGCATCGAACTCTGTTTGCACTTCGTTAACTTTTACGACGTTTTTATGGACACCAACCTAATTAGCATATTTTACAGAAAGGTTTAATCTAGCTAAAACATCTTTTAAACTTTGTTAAGGTGCTTAATTGCATCGCAAACTTTTTGCTATTAGAGCCTTTATTTATAAAGTTTTCATTCTCCCCTGGCAGAGATTGAAAGCTATTGTTCCTATGTTAAATTCCCCACAGACTCTTTGATCAATTTCTAACCTCCCTTCATTATCCACTTAGTTGGTACTGATACATTTATCTTGGGCTTTGATAAAGGAAAACAATATTATTTTAATTTATGTCATTTTTTGTGTTGTGTAAATTAATACGTTTTGGTTCTTATTTTATGCCTTATTCAATACCTATACAGAAAGTTTTCCATTGAACCTGAGAAAACGTGCTTAACGATCATTTCACAAATAACTCTTCATTCGTGAGAATTAAGACAGGTGTAAAACACCATCAGCCTACCGATAACACTGCACATGATTACAAAAATGTCCGAATGGCTATAAATGGTTTGCACACAAGTATATAGCCACTAGCAGACCTGATATAAACTGCACACATGTGAGAATGAAGACTAGTGTAAAGCCACTAGCAGACCTGAAACAAACTGCACACATGTGAGAATGAAGACTAGTGTAGAGCTACTAGCAAACCTGATACAAACTGCACACATGTGAGAATGAAGACTAGTGTTAAGCTACTAGCAAACCTGATACAAACTGCACACATGTGAGAATGAAGACTAGTGTAGAGCCACTAGCAGACCTGATACAGATGACTGCACACATGTAAGAATGAAGACTAGTGTAGAGCTACTAGCAAACCTAATATAAACTGCACACATGTGAGAACGAAGACTAGTGTAGAGCCACTAGCAGACCTGATACAGATGACTGCACACATGTGAGAATGGAGAATAGTGTAGAGCAACTAGCAGACCTGATACAGATGACTGCACACATGTGAGAACGAAGACTAGTGTAGAGCCACTAGCAGACCTGATACAGATGACTGCACACATGTGAGAACGAAGACTAGTGTAGAGCCACTAGCAGACCTGATACAGATGACTGCACACATGTGAGAACGAAGACTAGTGTAGAGCCACTAGCAGACCTGATACAGATGACTGCACACATGTGAGAACGAAGACTAGTGTAGAGCCACTAGCAGACCTGATACAGATGACTGCACACATGTGAGAATGGAGAATAGTGTAGAGCCACTAGCAGACCTGATACAGATGACTGCACACATGTGAGAACGAAGACTAGTGTAGAGCCACTAGCAGACCTGATACAGATGACTGCACACATGTGAGAACGAAGACTAGTGTAGAGCCACTAGCAGACCTGATACAGATGACTGCACACATGTGAGAACGAAGACTAGTGTAGAGCCACTAGCAGACCTGATACAGATGACTGCACACATGTGAGAACGAAGACTAGTGTAGAGCCACTAGCAGACCTGATACAGATGACTGCACACATGTAAGAATGAAGACTAGTGTAGAGCCACTAGCAGACCTGATACAGATGACTGCACACATGTGAGAATGGAAAATAGTGTAGAGCCACTAGCAAACCTGAAACAAACTGCACACATGTAAAAATGAAGACTAGTGTAGAGCCACTAGCAGACCTGATACAGATGACTGCACACATGTGAGAACGAAGACTAGTGTAGAGCCACTAGCAGACCCGATACAGATGACTGCACACATGTAAGAATGAAGAATAGTGTAGAGCCACTAGCAGACCTGATACAGATGACTGCACACATGTGAGAATGGAGAATAGTGTAGAGCCACTAGCAAACCTGAAACAAACTGCACACATGTAAAAATGAAGACTAGTGTAGAGCCACTAGCAGACCTGATACAGATGACTGCACACATGTGAGAACGAAGACTAGTGTAGAGCCACTAGCAGACCTGATACAGATGACTGCACACATGTAAGAATGAAGACTAGTGTAGAGCTACTAGCAGACCTGATACAGATGACTGCACACATGTGAGAACGAAGACTAGTGTAGAGCTACTAGCAGACCTGATACAGATGACTGCACACATGTGAGAATGGAGAATAGTGTAGTGCCACTAGCAGACCTGATACAGATGACTGCACACATGTAAGAATGAAGAATAGTGTAGAGCCACTAGCAGACCTGATACAGATGACTGCACACATGTGAGAACGAAGACTAGTGTAGAGCCACTAGCAGACCTGATACAGATGACTGCACACATGTAAGAATGAAGACTAGTGTAGAGCTACTAGCAGACCTGATACAGATGACTGCACACATGTAAGAATGAAGAATAGTGTAGAGCCACTAGCAGACCTGATACAGATGACTGCACACATGTAAGAATGAAGACTAGTGTAGAGCCACTAGCAGACCTGATACAGATGACTGCACACATGTAAGAATGAAGAATAGTGTAGAGCCACTAGCAGACCTGATACAGATGACTGCACACATGTAAGAATGAAGAATAGTGTAGAGCCACTAGCAGACCTGATACAGATGACTGCACACATGTAAGAATGAAGACTAGTGTAGAGCCACTAGCAGACCTGATACAGATGACTGCACACATGTAAGAATGAAGACTAGTGTAGAGCTACTAGCAGACCTGATACAGATGACTGCACACATGTAAGAATGAAGACTAGTGTAGAGCCACTAGCAGACCTGATACAGATGACTGCACACATGTAAGAATGAAGACTAGTGTAGAGCCACTAGCAGACCTGATACAGATGACTGCACACATGTAAGAATGAAGACTAGTGTAGAGCTACTAGCAGACCTGATACAGATGACTGCGCACATGTGAGAATGGAGAATAGTGTAGAGCCACTAGCAGACCTGATACAGATGACTGCACACATGTGAGAATGGAGAATAGTGTAGAGCCACTAGCAGACCTGATACAGATGACTGCACACATGTAAGAATGAAGACTAGTGTAGAGCTACTAGCAAACCTGATATAAACTGCACACATGTGAGAACGAAGACTAGTGTAGAGCCACTAGCAGACCTGATACAGATGACTGCACACATGTGAGAATGGAGAATAGTGTAGAGCCACTAGCAGACCTGATACAGATGACTGCACACATGTGAGAATGGAGAATAGTGTAGAGCCACTAGCAGACCTGATACAGATGACTGCACACATGTGAGAATGAAGAATAGTGTAGAGCCACTAGCAGACCTGATACAGATGACTGCACACATGTAAGAATGAAGAATAGTGTAGAGCCACTAGCAGACCTGATACAGATGACTGCACACATGTAAGAATGAAGACTAGTGTAGAGCCACTAGCAGACCTGATACAGATGACTGCACACATGTAAGAATGAAGACTAGTGTAGAGCCACTAGCAGACCTGATACAGATGACTGCACACATGTGAGAACGGAGACTAGTGTAGAGCCACTAGCAGACCTGATACAAACTGCACACATGTGAGAAAGAAGAATAGTGTAGAGCCACTAGCAAACCTGAAACAAACTGCACACATGTAAAAATGAAGACTAGTGTAGAGCCACTAGCAGACCTGAAACAAACTGCACACATGTGAGAATGAAGACTAGTGTAGAGCCACTAGCAGACCTGATACAGATGACTGCACACATTTAAGAATGAAGACTAGTGTAGAGCCCCTAGCAGACCTGAAACAAACTGCACACATGTGAGAATGAAGACTAGTGTAGAGCCACTAGCAGACCTGAAACAAACTGCACACATGTGAGAACGAAGACTAGTGTAGAGCTACTAGAAGACTTGATACAAACTGCACACATGTGAGAATGAAGAATAGCGTAGAGCCACTAGCAGACCTGATACAAATGACTGCACAAGACAAGTGTAGAACCATGTGTCGCGAAGCTTTAGATCAGCATCCCAGGGCCATTAAGTGAGGCAACTGGCAGACAGCGAGGCCCGTTGTCAGAACCGACAGACTCACCTTTGTACGCCATGAGTCATGCGGACGCTGCTGACTCACTTAGAGGGCTCTCCCCCTTCCTCCTGACATCTCCAGATGACCGCCGTAGTAGAGGTCAGAGCAGTCCACTGGCTGCAGTCCACTCCTTGTATCTGACCACAAGTCAGATCGTAGCAGTCTGGCTGTCCACATTTATGCTCCAAGAATAGCAAGAATCATGTCTTGGCAACCCACTTTCTGTCACTCAGACTGCTCAGCGCGGCAATTTTGTTCATATCACAACAGGAACTCAGCTTTCCACAGCCGCAACCATGGCCAGGTCATAGCAGGAGCACGGGTTTCTACAGCCGCAACCATGATCAGATCATAGCAGGAACACAGATTTCCACAACCGCAACCATGACCAGTTCATAGCAGGAACACAGGTTTCCTCAGCCGCAACCATGGCCAGTTCATAGCAGGAACACAGGTTTCCTCAGCCGCAACCATGGCCAGATCATAGCAGGAACACAGGTTTCTACAGCCGCAACCATGGCCAGATCATAGCAGGAACACAGGTTTCCACAACTGCAACCATGGCCAGTTCATAGCAGGAACACAGGTTTCCTTAGCCGCAACCATGGCCAGATCATAGCAGGAACACAGGTTTCCACAACTGCAACCATGGCCAGTTCATAGCAGGAACACAGGTTTCCTCAGCCGCAACCATGGCCAGATCATAGCAGGAACACAGGTTTCTACAGCCGCAACCATGGCCAGATCATAGCAGGAACACAGGTTTCCTCAGCCGCAACCATGGCCAGATCATAGCAGGAACACAGGTTTCTACAGCCGCAACCATGGCCAGTTCATAGCAGGAACACAGGTTTCCTCAGCCGCAACCATGGCCAGATCATAGCAGGAACACAGGTTTCTACAGCCGCAACCATGGCCAGTTCATAGCAGGAACACAGGTTTCCTCAGCCGCAACCATGGCCAGATCATAGCAGGAACACAGGTTTCTACAGCCGCAACCATGGCCAGATCATAGCAGGAACACAGGTTTCTACAGCCGCAACCATGGCCAGTTCATAGCAGGAACACAGGTTTCCTCAGCCGCAACCATGGCCAGATCATAGCAGGAACACAGGTTTCTACAGCCGCAACCATGGCCAGATCATAGCAGGAACACAGGTTTCTACAGCCGCAACCATGGCCAGATCATAGCAGGAACACAGGTTTCCTCAGCCGCAACCATGGCCAGATCATAGCAGGAACACAGGTTTCCACAACTGCAACCATGGCCAGTTCATAGCAGGAACACAGGTTTCCTCAGCCGCAACCATGGCCAGATCATAGCAGGAACACAGGTTTCCACAACTGCAACCATGGCCAGTTCATAGCAGGAACACAGGTTTCCTCAGCCGCAACCATGGCCAGATCATAGCAGGAACACAGGTTTCTACAGCCGCAACCATGGCCAGATCATAGCAGGAACACAGGTTTCCACAACTGCAACCATGGCCAGTTCATAGCAGGAACACAGGTTTCTACAGCCGCAACCATGGCCAGATCATAGCAGGAACACAGGTTTCCACAACTGCAACCATGGCCAGTTCATAGCAGGAACACAGGTTTCCTCAGCCGCAACCATGGCCAGATCATAGCAGGAACACAGGTTTCTACAGCCGCAACCATGGCCAGATCATAGCAGGAACACAGGTTTCCACAACTGCAACCATGGCCAGTTCATAGCAGGAACACAGGTTTCCTCAGCCGCAACCATGGCCAGATCATAGCAGGAACACAGGTTTCTACAGCCGCAACCATGGCCAGATCATAGCAGGAACACAGGTTTCTACAGCCGCAACCATGGCCAGATCATAGCAGGAACACAGCTTTTCACACCCGCAATAATGTTCAAATCATAGCAGGAACCGCCTCCCAGCTGTTCATGACCAGAGTCAGATTGAAGCAGGAACCGCGATCTGACTGTTTCTTCTGATTGAGCGCTGCAGCCGTTTTCAAATTGTAGCAGGAACAGCGGCTTCGATTTACACAGTCGCAATCATGGTCATAATGTATCAGAAATCGCAACTTGACTTTCCGCTTCTTGTCCCTCAGCGCCTACTGACCATCGCAACAATCACTTTTTTATAAGTTAAATAATCATCTGAAGTGATGTGTTATCAAAAGAATAACAAAATCGTGAGGTGAAGAGTTTTATGTACGGTTTTTTTATTCACACGAGTTTTCGAATATTTCTACCTTTCAACATCAGTTTGCTGTCCATTCCAAAATACCATTATTCCTACATACTTCTCTTCCGTCCCAACCACCATCCTTGGCCATAGATTTCTAACATTCCATCTTCATCTAACAAATTTGCTACAAACACACAAAACTCCTGCAGTTAAAATATTTATATCATCGCAATAGCATACACGATACTTCATTACTTATTGAGTAATCAACTTCTTGGCTACGTGCTATAATTAGCCGAGAGATAAAAACTCGAATTAAAATAATAGCCAACCACCATTATATATTCACCTGCGAGGAGAAGTTTGCACACAAGACAAAAAAAAAAGAGATTTAAAGTTATATTTAATGTCAAGTTGTAATGAGGCATCCCTCGGCCATTTAGAACCATTTCACAGAACATCAAACGTGCCAACACTATTTCAAATTCTTGAGGGACATCCAAATCTGGCAGCGGCCCACATACTCTTTTATGATAAATCCTTCACGACAGGAATTTTTATCCCCCTAAAATCTCTTTTATTGGCACAACCAAGTTTATCTTATCCATAACAAATCCGTCAACTCAAACTTCTATCCACTTACAGGCCAGGAATTCAATTGGTGGATTCTCTTGCCTTTCGTTTCCCAAGGCGTAAAAATATTTACATTTATTGATCGTTCTGAACAAAGAATGGGAAATGATATTATTTGTGATGAAGGTAGGTAAAAGAATGGTTTAAACCTTTGGTTGTTGACAGCTACGACCCGGGATCAAATACCGCATTGGGCACTTTTTCTGTAAATACAAAAAAAAAAGCTTCAATGACCCTCTTTATTAACTTAACTGCATTAACATCCTATAACGCGATATTCCAAACTCAGAGATATTTGCCTCAATACATTTCTAACATCATATCAATGGCCCCCCATCTCCATATAGAATTCAAACCCCACCAGTGAGTGCAAGTAACCAAAACTACGCTCTGGAACATTTATAAGTGCAATAATAATAATAATAATTTTTCTACATGTTCATTATTCTAGGATTTCGAAATTCGAAAAATTACAAAAAAAAAAAGATATAAGAAGCCACAACTCTTTTTATTAAATTAAAAGATAGAGGCTGCCTGGCCGGCATTCATAGTTCTTCAAATTAAAGTATCTTTAATTTTAAGAACTTTGAAAGCCGGCCAGGCAGCCTCTAGCTTTACGATAATCAAGACCAACTTTGGACCCGAGGTGAGACAATAAAAAAGATTTACTGGCCGAAGTATCTTTAATTTGAAGAACTAAATTAAAAGAATGTGAAAAAATAGTACAAATGTGATATTGTACTGGGATAAGGTGCATAATTATGAAAAAAGGGCATCTCCTTATCGTGCAACTGAACACATTATGTCGCGGTCTCACGCAATTCTGGCCTTAACTACCCGTTTCATTATTTTTCAGGATGCCTTGAATGACCATTTTTTTGGTCGTTGAGGTACAGCTTGCACCACGCTGATGAGGGACAACAGCCCGAAACACGTCCGTGGTTAGCTTTTCTTGATTAATCAAGAATGGGTATTTAGCCAATTCTGGAATAATTAAAAATCAACGAGAATAGTTGATATTTATTCCGATAGATGGCGCAAGCCATCAGCAACTTTCAGTGGCACGATAAGGAGATGCCCTTTTTTCATAAATTAAAAGAGTTGCGGCTTTTTTAATTTTTTGTAATTTTCTTCATGTGTAACATGTGGCAAATTTATAGTAAAAGCTGTCAATAACTATCCACCATCACATACCACAACTGGGGGTCGGTGAAAGGCTGGTTAAACCGTTTGGTTTTCGACCACTACGACCCGGGTTCGATTCCCGCATTGGACACTTTTTTCTGTTAAAAAAAATGCTCCAATGGCCCCCAATTCTTGCAAAAGTCCAACCCCACCAGCGAGTGCAAGTAACCAAACGGGGCTCTGGCACATTTGTAAGTGCAAAGTCGAACTGCTTTTCACATGTGTAGACATGTGGTGCGCTTACAGTAAAAGCAGTCGCTAACTACCCACCATGATTATCATGGCCTGTACCACGTGTACTAGGGATAAGCAAAAAAAAAAAAAAAAACATACCACGTGTAGTCAGGTTAAGTAAAAAATAGAGTTATAGTTTTGCGTGTCTACCTTCTTAAGAAAGTTTCCCAGTAATATTTAACCTTTCAATTTAGGTATAAAGACAGCTGGGGATTTTCGCAGAAAGGTTTAAAAAGAATTAACATAATTGTATCTCTCTTCACACTACTAAATTTGATTAAAATTCGCAGAAAAATTCTAAGGGATTATTGCTGGGCCGATCGTTCAGATTTCCGTCAAATGTGGCACAACCACTCTGCTGATTTGTTGAACTCTTCCGTGAAACACTTCTGGTGTGTTTTTACACCAGGGTCCTTTTTTTTTAGGAAAATCACAGCTTCACCTATCAATCACAGTAATACAATACACGATAATAAACAACTGTAATTTGCATCTTCCTTATTATATAATAACAACAAATTCAAATTAATAATGTATAAACATATTTTGACATTTAACACAAAAACTTTACAATATATGTTTATATAAAAAGGATGTACCTGGATCTGTAAAGAAAAAAAAAATTTCCCAAAATATTTCGAGATATATTGTTCCTCTTTATAAATTTGTTGCACAGTAAACTTAATTTACAAATTCTTGTAGATCACATGAAAACAATTGTCATTGGTCAAAAATAATTAATTATAATAATACATTAAAAATTAAAATTGACATAATATTATGAAAATTAAAGGCTTTTGTGAAATTAGTAGTGCAGTATTTTATATGTTTTTTGAAACAAAATTTAAGGAAATAAAAAAAAGTTGCAATGTATATTTACTCTTAAAAAAAGTTTTTTTTTTCTTATAGATTAAAAAGATAGGATTTCCTGTGTTGATGAAGAATCAATCCCAGTAATTTTCATCAACACAGGACATCCATCTTTTTAATCAATAAGAAAAACAAATATTTTTTTTAAATAGTACATAGTACAATAGTCCCCCGATTTACACGGTAGATACGTTCCTGAGAAAAACGTTTAAATCGAGGGATAGGTGTATATTAAACTGTCAAATCTGAATAGGTGTTCGCCCCCTCATGAATCAGAGCCTCCCAATATTCTTTTCAACATAGGTAGTATAGAGCAGAATGTCGCATTTTAGTATAGTGCGATAAAAAAAAACGTATTTGGAAAACCGTGTAAAAGCGAAAACGTGTAAAACAAGTACCGTGTAAATCGGGGAATAGGTGTAAATATATATTGTAACGTTTTTGTGTTAAATGTCAAAATATGTTTATACATCATTAACTTAAGTTTATTGTTGTTTTAGAATAAGGAAGATGCAAATTATATTGTTGTTTATTATCGTTTGTTTAAAAAAAAATTCATTGTATGTGATAATGATAACAGATGACCTTTTTAATATACAAAAAATCAGTGAAAAAAAAAATTCACAAACTTGACTATATTATGCAAATAAATTTAATGTTTTAGAACAAAAATAATATAAAACATCTTAATTACAAATTTTGTAAGAAAATATACGATACTTGTATAAAAGGTAAAATACCTTGGGAGAATCTCACCATATAGAAAGGAGAGCAGAAGAATACCCTATATACATATTATATCAAAACAATCAGAGCTCTTAGTTATATAATATACAGAGAGTATAAAAACTGATAAAAAAAATCCACTCAATAAATGTGAAATGTTTTTTTTTTTTTTTAATAGTAGTGTCTTGAAAATAGCCTTTGTTAATTGGGATTGAACTATAAATCTGTGTCCAATTATCTTTTTGATGCAAAAAAAAAAAAGATATGTATATATATTGCCACGTGGAAAATTAGGGAAGACAAACTTCAGGATGAGACAGCAATTTATTCAAGGCACAAGAACAAACTATGAGGATAAACAAAAGATAAGGAATGAGGGAAGTTTACAGAGTAGTAAAATCTATCTATATTAATAAAATGCAAATTTCATAAGAGTACATCACTATAAACTTTCGTTACAATGCATCAATTTCAACCAAATTTTCAACATTTATGTAAAACGAGATGGAGCAGGTTTTGCTTAACATCAAAATATTTTTCCTAACTTTAAAATACATAACTTTACTGTTATCGATAAAATACAAAAAAAATTCAACAGAGTAAAAGTATTTATACTTTCAAAAGTGTTTACTTTCCGCTACTTCGCCGTTTAAAATAACTGCTCTAATTCGAAATATTTGGTATGTTTTATTTGTGTTCACTCTATTTCTATTTATTTGAAGTATTATAATTTCCATGTTTCAAAAACCTATTTCAAAAAGGTTGTTAGAAATATGTAAGGCCTGAAATAGCTTTACATGCGAACATTATGATGCCAAGCGTAGCTTAATAACTGCTCTTGAAATATTTTGTATGTTTTATTTATTTATATATATATTTTCATTTCCATGTTTCAAAAACCTATTTCAAAAAGGTTGTTAGAAATATGTAAGGCCTGAAATAGCTTTACATGCGAACATTATGATGCCAAGCGTAGCTTAATAACTGCTCTTGAAATATTTTGTATGTTTTATTTATTTATATATATATTTTCATTTCCATGTTTCAAAAACCTATTTCAAAAAGGTTGTTAGAAATATGTAAGGCCTGAAATAGCTTTACATGCGAACATTATGATGCCAAGCGTAGCTTAATAACTGCTCTTGAAATATTTTGTATGTTTTATTTATTTATATATATATTTTCATTTTTAGATTTAACTGATCTAATTCGCCGTTTAAAATAACTGCTCTAATTCGAAATATTTGGTATTTATTTATTGAAGTCCTTTTTTAAATTTTCTTATGGAGTTTTTTAATTATTGCTTTTATCTTTTAAATACAGTTTATTTATTATATTTTCTACATATATGGGTTGTATCTAAAAAATAGGTTATTTATATTTTTAAATAAGCGAGGGATTTCTTTAACAGATTCATTTATTTGTCTTTTTGAGGTCCTTTTTCAAAATTTTATTTAAGATATTTTAATTTATTTGATTAAGTATTTTATATTTAGATTATTTATAGTTTTTTTTAACATATAGGGGTTGTATTTTGAATTTTAGAAAATTATTTCTATTTTTTTCCTCAAAAAAGCATGCTTTTTCATTGCCGTGTCCTGCGGTTGGTCTATTTTTGAGGCTTTTTAATGATAACTGGTTTTGTACATTAATTTTTTAGCTTTTTAATATTATGCTTTGAGTTTTTTATAATCTTTTTAACATATCTGGAAGGTTATTTTGAAGAAAAAGCATGCTTTTTTCTTATTTCTTATTTTTTTCCTCAAAAAAGCATGCTTTTTCATTGCCGTGTCCTGCGGTTGGTCTATTTTTGAGGCTTTTTAATGATAAATGGTTTTGTACATTAATTTTTTAGCTTTAATATTATGCTTTTAGTTTTTTATAATCTTTTTAACATATCTGGAAGGTTATTTTGAAGAAAAAATTTAGGAATTTTGATTTTTACCTCAAAAAGACAGGTATTTTTTATGCTTTGTTTATAAATTGCTGGTTTTTAAGCTTTTGTTATTAATCTCAATATTTTTTTTCAGAATATGCCTCGCCGCAGCCGACCTTTAATTGGTAGGAATACGGCTGCTTCCAGGAGATATAGGAATGCTATAGCTATTGAGACACCACTTCAAAGTGAGACGCGTCGTGCGCTTCGCCGTCTTAGGTATTCTGAAGCCCGCGTCGCAGCTGCAAAAACTATGCAAGTTCCTGTTCAGCGTATTCAGCTTTGGACTCATAAGCCGTTTTCAGGTTTGCAGTATAATACCCATATTGATTATACAGCTGATTCATCTGATTCCTCTATCGAAGTCCTTCTTGCTGCATATCCGTAGATATAACTCTATATTCCAAATGCCATCTTTTGGTGCTAGACAAGTTGTAACTGTAAATATGCATATTTTGTGTGGTATTACAAAAGTTTCAATAAATATCTTTTTTAAATATTTTCTCTTCAAGCCCATCATACACCACACATGCTACATTTTTCACATGTTTCAATGTGTAGGGTTTTCAACCTTCATGGTAAGGTATTCTTACTTAAGAAGTATACTGTGTTAGAAAAATTTATGGTTTTTAATTATTGGTTATTTTATTGTGTTTATTTTACATACATGTGTTTATATTACATAGTATGTGTTATTTTTTGATAATTTGATTGGAAATATTAGTTTTAGCACAACTTGCTTCATACCGTAATGTTATATCTGTGTTGGCTTGCTGAACAATACTGCCCAACATGAATTTACCTATGTTTACCCAAATTACCATTTTAGCATAAGTATACATCTTGCACCTAATAAGAGACCTAAACAATGTGTAAGGTTGAACAAAGAGTGGTCTAACATCACATTGTTTCGGTTTCAGTGAACAAAGAGGTCAGTAAATTTTATTAGAAAAAAAAAAAAAAACTATTCCATGTAATGTAATAGAAACAAAATACGACCACTACGACCCGGGTTCGATCCCCGCATTGGACACTTTTTTCTGTTTAAAAAAAAAATGCTCCAATAGCCCCCCCGATTCTTGCAAAAGTCCAACCCCACCAGCGAGTGCAAGTAACCAAACGGGGCTCTGGCACATTTGTAAGTGCAAAGTCGAACTGCTTTCACATGTGTAGACATGTGGTGCGCTTACAGTAAAAAGCAGTCGCTAACTACCCACCATGCTTATCATGGCCTGTACCACGTGTACTAGGGATAAGCAAAAAAAAAAAATAATGAGGATTAAAGATTTTGATTTGTGTTGAAAATTTTGCATGCATTTCTCTATTTCTGTTCTTATCTTGCAAAGCTAATGGATTGTTTAGGTTGCTTATTTTTGACTCGCCAATTTGTTTAGTGATAAAGTGGTATAGCGTTCTTTTTCAGAGCATCACCCTACAAAAAAATTACCTGACCTTTCCTAATATTCAGATAGATTGATTATATCAACGTACTAGACTACAAACATTCCCTTGAGTAAAAACAATTATTTAAAAAAAAATCTTATCTAAATATATATCACTCGGGTAGATATGCACACGGGTCAATCCCGGGGCGAAGCCCGGGTCGGCGTCTAGTATATATATAAAAATTAATGTATGTGTGTGTCTGTCCTTTATGCCTGACCAAACCACTCATTGGAACGCCATGAAACTTTGGGAAGTTATTTAGTATAGTACTGGGAAGGTTTCTAGCAAATAAAATTTTTGAAATAACTTTTCGCCTAAAAATAATCAAGATAAATATTCTAATTTATATGTTATAATTCAACAATCTGCTCTAAATATTATCATGATTACGATGATTTTGTAATGTAGAAAATTAGGAAAGACAAAATTCAGGATGACACGGCAATTTATTTGAGACAAGAATAATGATACAATTCCAAGGCAAGATACTATTCCTTTAACTTCCAATTACCGAGGGAACCAATTAATATTGATTTTATTCAACTTATCGAGTATTTTTCAAGGGACCGGGAAAAAATGTTCACTTTATCGAGAGATTCAAATTTACGAGTTTCAAATTATCAAAATATATCTATTATTTTTTAAATAAGTTTATAGAGAATTGTTTTAACAAATGTTCGTTAGACAAACCTTTACTCGGGTAAAACCCGGGCGAAGCCGGGTACATCCGCTAGTATAAATATAAAAAAAAATGATACTCTGTTAATACTAGTGTAAAATAATAAATTATTGTAAAATAATAAATACTTGCTATAATACGATATGAACGCTTCACGATTTTGCATGTCATCTTCGCGCAGGGGCCATGTATTTCTTGTCTCTTTAAATGGCTTGCTTGCTCTAGGCGGTCAAATCTATTTTACTCCTAGATACAAGTGTTTGAATGAAAACTTTTCATATTAGCAAAAAAAATCCTGATCCTCTAATTAAAAGTTGATGATTGCTTGCGCCATCTACCGGAATAAAATTAAACTAATCTTTGATTTTTTTAAATATAATTTCGTAATATTGTGGCTTAGAAAATTTAGGAAAGACAAACTTCAGAATTACACGACAATTTATTTAAGACAAAATCAACATTTATAAAATACAAGTTAAGCAATGAGGGAAATTTCCAGAGTATATATATATATATGTGATAACACATTTAGATCCTGGTAAAACATTGGAGAAAAGTTTGTAAATTGTGTGTGTGTGTAGAAAGAACATTATATTTACCATAGTTACTAACTAAATAAACTATAATTATCCATATTTTATGAAATGTAAGTAGAAATTTTAAAAAATGAATACAAAAAATGATCCATTTAAAAAGTTTTGAATTCATTCACTTATTCTCCAAATTAAACAACTTTTCACTTTTCTTACTGCCATATAAAAAAATTGGGAGGGCCTGGCTTATCAGTGGTGAAACCTTCCAACGGTTTTGTCAGTAGAAAGTTCTTTATTTGAAGAAAAAATGAGCTAAAAATTCATTTTATTATACACAGTTGGCACTAATACCTTACATCTATAACGTTTATTTACCTATTACGAATTACGAATACTCGTATTACCGTTATAGTAAGAAAGCTTACCAAGTTTATTTCGCTTTAATAAAGAATCTCGTCGCCATTAGATTTTATCCATCTTTAAAATGATATCCTTTGATTCCTTCTATTGAATAACAGATTTTTACCTTCATATCAGCATCTTAATAATGAAGATAACCTAATGGTTCAAATACCGGGGATTTAAAACCTATTCAGAAAGATTTATGTTCCTCTAACTGTGTCTTTAAACAGGAATTGGCTATAGATAAAATTCTAAGTTCAATTAGGAATTGGTATTCAACTGCAATTCTTACATCGCTTTTACAAGTATTTGTATTATCCTAAAAGCTAACTGTAAAAAAAGTAGAACAATTTTGAACTCATTCGGTCAATGAGAGTCAAGCACCAAATGCAAACTGAACCACTACCAGCCCCTTGACGAAATTAATTTCTTTGCCGTCTTAATTAAGAACCCCCTCATCGATCTCGCTCTTGTTTGCTGTCACAGCCGCAATTTGTCGTCTGTAAATATTTCGTGGGCTCATTTACACAATCGTCTGTCCATCTTCTTGTCTCTTTTAATGGCTTGCTTGCTATCGGCGGTCAGATCTATTATATTTAACTCCTAGATACAAGTATATATTTGAATGAACAATTTTTATATTAAGAAAACATTTCGGATCGTGTTATTAAAAGTTGATCTTGGTTTATCTTGCTAGCAGTTATCATTGAGGTAGATAAAGCGCCTCTTCTGGGATAGTCCTTGTCATAAACAACTTCGGAATGTAAATAAACGTTCTTCCCTGATTTATAATATTATATGACGCAAACATCCCTTGTGTGGATATCGCGTCTTATTTGATAATAAATAAATAATATTATAAAATAAACAAAGTTTCCAGGGCTCAGTTTCTTTTTCATAATGTTCTATGTTTTCCGGCGTGATATTCATAATTTAACTCTTGATTATAAATAAACGTTCTTCCCTGATTTATAATATTAATAAATAAATAAAGTTAGCCCTGGAAGCTTTATTTACTTTATAACTTCTGAATGTCTTACTGTAGAATATAGGACTGGGAGAGAGAGAGAGATAAGTCAAATATATATTTATAAGCTTTTCTATGATTCAATGGTCGATGAAAGCATTGCTTACTTGTACTAGCGGTTCAGCAGTAGGACTGGGAGATAAGTCAAATATATATTTATAAGTTTTTCTATGATTCAATGGTCGATGAAAGCATTGTTTACTTGTACTAGCGGTTCAGCAGTAGGACTGGAAGATAAGTCAAATATATATTTATAAGTTTTTCTATGATTCAATGGTCGATGAAAGCATTGTTTACTTGTACTAGCGGTTCAGCAATAAAACTAAGAATAAATTAAGAGAAAAGGCATCTCCTGATCGTGCAACTGAAAGTTGCTGATGGCTTTCGCCATCTATCGGAATAAATATCAACTAATCGTTGATTTTTTTTTAATTATTCCAGAATTGACCAAATACCGTTTCTTACCTCTCTACCGTCTCTAGAAACGGTATTTGACCAATTCTGGAATAATTAAAAATCAATGATTAGTGGATATTTATTCCGATAGATGGCGCAAGCCATCAGCAACTTTCAGTTGCACAATAAGGAGATGCCTTTTTTCTTAATTTATCTACCTGATCCAAGTACAAATTCACTTTTGTACTATTTTTTCATAAGAATATGTTGTTACAAAATATGAAAAAGAAGATGACTAGAAGACACATAGTAGTTATTATATCTCTCCATCAAGACTATCTATAGCTGATTACCTATTTACATATTGCTATTTTTTACCTATTTATTCCTTCTTTGACCCTGACTCTCTAAGTAAGACGAAATGTCTAATGTATGTCTGTTGTTGAATAAATAATGAAATTTTGCTCAATTAGTTAACTTTTATTATTACATGGCGCTATACACTAGGTATTATTCAATTCACCTACTTCGGATCTCAAATCTCTGAATCTCATGTCAAACTCAACAAATCCTATTCAAAAACACGAAAAATATATATTTTTCAAAAAAATCCGGATTTATTTTCAGGGAGGGGGGGGGGATGTGACATTTCCCAATATTTTCTAATATCTTTAAAATGTTTAAACTTCCCTAGGTAAACATTTCAAGTATTATTTTTAAAATGTATTTTCAAGATAAATAGTTGTGGGTGGCTTTTTTACAATTCAGTTTAAAATCTGTTTAACATGTGTGACAACCCAAGTTTAATTAATTTTGACCCAAAAAGTTTTTGTCCAACAGTTAGTAGAGTCGTGTTGGAATGTCTCCCCGCAGCAGAATGAGTGATCTAGCATTTAAAACAATCCTCTTGTTATACTATTTTAAATTCGTTATTTAATTACCTTGTTTACGTTTTCAACTGAACTTTGATAACTTACTAGGGCCATCTATAGTAATAAATATGTATTAATAGTTGAATATTATATTAATATTTATTTACTAGGCAATAAATTAAACCAGTAATTAAACGAAAGTTTATTTTACAAATAAAATAAAACTTTTCTACTGTCCTTACTGCGATGAAAAATAGTAAGAGGCTCATCAGAAGCGAACACTCTCAGTGGTTTGCCTAACTGGACCTTGTCTTTATTGTTTGTGGAAGAGAATGCAAATATTTATATGTAAATCCACTGTTCTAAAATCTTATGTCCATAGTTTTCTAAAATACCATACCCAAGATTACATCCATCATTGTTGCATATATAAGCAGAATCGTACAATACAGTATTAAAGCTCTAAAAGCAATCTGGTGGATTAAATGGGCGAAACCGCTGGGAGAGTTCACCACTGATGAGTCATGCCCTTCCACTATTTTTCATCGCAATAAATACAGTATAAATTTGCATTATTTGTAAATATAAACTTTCGTGTTTAATGGTTTTATTTATTATGTATAGATGGCGCGTGTTATTGCCTTTTAGTTTACTTATTAGGCTAACCCAGTTTCCCCTGAAGTGTCGTCAACAGATGTCGTGTGGTATGAGAGGTATTCCAGAATGCTGAACAAGCCATCAGCAGTCATCAGTGTCGCACTATAGGGATATAGATCTCAAATAATCTACCATTCTATTCTATTTTTGTATGTTTTCTAATGAAACAGTATCAAGACGTGACCCCATATTTCCAAAAAAAAAATTTTTTTCTCCAAATCCATATTCTTATTTTCCATAGGATTATTCAAATAATAATCTGTTTATATTTACCATGTGTATATAATCTTTCTCCATTTTTACCCCTTTGTATACTTCCCACTTTCATGGGTTTCTCCGTCTTGTAACCCCAAGGAGAATCCTCTGTAAGACCTGTGTGTCTTAATAAAGGTTTTTGTGTGTGTGTATATCAAGACGTGAGGCCAAAATGGCCAGAAGCAATAATTCCTGTCTTATGTATTCGGACAAATCACACGGCTGTTGACATTTACAGTTTGAGAATCTGGCGTTTAATTAATGGGAGGACCAGGCATGGGCATCTGGAGAATATCACCTCTCGTAAATAGGTTATTTACAACTTCGGCATGAAGGAGTTGTCACTTGGGGTCCTTTATTTATAAGAACGTTTTACTAGCGAGGAAACATCTGTGTATATCGTTTCTATTCCTGGTAGTTGCTATTTATCATTTCCTTATAGTGCCGTGTTCGTTCACAGTCTCCTTCTTTCTCGGATATACTCAGAATCTCGAATTGATCTTTTTCTATTTTAAAAAACGCTCCAATCACCTTTGCTCTCTATTCTGTACAAGTAAAACTCCATCAGTAAATACGGATAATCAAACAGAACTCTAGTACCTTGTAAATATACAAATTTATCTTTACTTACATATGTAATCATGTGATGGACTTCCAGTACAAGTATTTTTATGATCCTTTATCTACCATGATTCTTGCATGTAATAATAATGAATATAAATTTTCCCATACACAGAGAAGAGTAAGACGAAATAACGAACATTATTTTTATATTCTATTCTTCTCTCTTTTTTTTATAATAATAACATGTCATGCCTATCTTTCGACTAATTGACCAAATAAATATGGACTTCTAATCCTAAAAATTATAATAATAACATATAACAGGATTTATTTCCGCACGCAGGCCATAAGAGATCAGTGTCAAAAATATAGAGGGGCCATGTACAGCCAATAAACTGGTAGGCCTTGAGGAATTCCCTACCATATTTACATACTCAGCTCGGTCCCTGGAACTTGTTCTCACAAATTTTCATTAAGGAGACCATCGGTTGTCAGGTTTATGGCTCAGTAGCGCCCTGTGATGGATTCCTTCCACCAAGAGACAACATCCAGTCTGTCGTCGTCCTGTAGTTTCCTGTGGCGGTCATATACCTCCAAGGTAGTTTCATTGAATCTATAATCGGGTCTTAGATGGTTCACAAATTGTATTGTGAGTGTATCTAGAGTATGACAAGATAACTTTTGAGTTAATGACCCTTCCAATCGGGACAAAGATTAAAACGAGATTTCAAAGACGATTATTAGAATAGAAAATATATATAAGAGTACTATATTTACATACGATATACTCCAGCAAATATATAAGAGTACTATATTTACGTACGAGTCTCCAAATACAAGATCAAGTAACCACAGTTTCTAACAAACAGTATAATAATCAGCTTCTTCTTCGAGAGAGAGAAGTCTCGTTTTATTCTTTGACCTGCTGAAGATCCCTTAGGCAAATCACCTAAAAAATAGCTCAATTCAAAATATTTTCGTTTTTAATCATTTGGTCCATGTAATATCCTGTACCAAGTTTAATTAAATTTCACCAGTTTCTTCTGGGTTCAATACTATGTCCATTAGAGTATTCTGAAAAATACATCTAAAAAATCAAAGTTTAGTTGATATTTCTGTTAGATGGAGCAATCCATCAGTAATGTTCACTTGCACGATCAGATTTCTTTTTTTTCTCTTACTTTTTATCAAAGAATAATAAAAAAGATTTTTTTTTCCTTTTCGAAGACACGGTCTTCCAATCAGAGAACGTTCATCTTACTTATTCACCTCGAGAACTTTCCTTCCTCTCACACTCCACAAAAAGAAAACCTAAGAATACAATTTTGAAGTAATTTCACTTAGAGTCTTCACATTTATCATTAATGATATACCTTTTAGACCTTATACTAGAAGAAATGTAGTTCTAAAAAGTCAAGAAATGTTTAACTAATTAGTTTAAGGTTGTCGCCAATAGGTAAATAATTGATGATGCATCCCCAGATTACTGCTGCGAGGGAAAAACGCTCGCTTCATTAATCTTTCATCCACTCGGATCCTGCAAACACGGCTGCTCTGTTTGTTGAACCCTCGGATAATGGATTGTTGTTTCGCAGGACCCAGGTACTGAGGTGCCATAGAAATCGAGGGAATACTTTTCTAATGGAGATTCTATCTTTGCTCTTTTTTATTATGTACTTTGAATATATATATATATATACTTACATTAGTGCCATAGGAATCGAGGGAATACCTTTCTAATGGAGATTCTACCATTGGTCTTTCTTATTATGTAGTTTGAATATACTTACAGTGGTTCCATAGGATAATCAAGATTAAGTGCCCCTATGGTAGAGTCTACCATTGCTCTATCATACAATACTTACACTACCTACAATGGTGCCATAGGCCTCACCATTATATGCTTCTAATAAATATTTTACCCATGCTCTATATCTTACTAAACGTATCTAAAGGAGTGCCATAAGAGTCAATATTAAGACCTCTAATGGGAGTTTGTCAATGCTCTATCTCTCAGTGCTGAGATGAAAACGGATGTGTGTGTATGTTCCATAGGAATCAAGATTATTGCCTCTAAAAGAGGATCAGCTAATGTTCTATAGAAAGTATTATCGATTGAAAGATGAAGTGATCAATATAAAATATTGATTAATTGACTGTTGCGTGATATGACAATGCCTTTTGATCTTAGGAGACATTATATGGTCGTACCGCCGTGTTTTAACGTCGAGGTAGGTTTGCGAGTAATCAACCGATTGTGCATTTTCCAGAACTTCTGCACATTCACCTTTGTGTGGATGGCGGTTGTTAGATAGAGGAGAACTATTCCATCCTCTGGGTTGGTTAAAACTGATCCTGGGAGACTTAACTAATCCCTTTTTAATAGTGTAACTATTTGTTTGAGGGGTACTGTTATAGAATACTTGGAATGGCCTATCGCCCCTGCACCAATCCTGATTCTGTATGAGCCGTTAGGATTTCAACTCCAATAGGAAAGATTCTAAAGATCAAATAAAGATTGTTTTTTTTATTATTATATAAGAATGCAATATTATAAATAGACAAATACCTTTAATTTATTTTAGGACTCAGAAATCAAGTCGAATTTCAAAATTCTGGCTTCGTCACACCACCCTTAGAATTGTCCTCTGTTCATAGGCATTTTTTGAAATTGGTTAAGTGACCTTGGCTGAACAGTACGATTTTTATATTCAAACTCCTATTTATGAATATACAGTAAGAAGGATCTGTGTGGCCGAGAAGACGAAAAGCCTAAGAACGTCATAGAAATGTTTGACCAAGAGCTAGTCCTATCCTAAAAGTCCATACCGGTGAAAAAATCGAATAGGTCTAAAAATATGCAACCCCACATTCAGAAGTTTAACAATAAGTCGATAGTTTATTTACACAACAAATATAGAAGCGTTCAAGCTTTATGACATGTAGTAAAATTGCGTGTTTGTGAGTTAGAAGAAGCTTGTTTGGGGAATCTTGTATCAAAGTAGCAAGAAGTCACCCACCGCGGCGAACACATTTTCCCAGAATCATTAAGAGAACATGAGAGAAAAAAAAAAACGAGGGGTGGTGAGGGGTAAGTCTTTACCCCGTCCCCCGTTTTTTTATCAATCTGTTGCACACCAAATAGCTAATGGTTCCCAGCTGTATCGCCACCTCCAGATACCAGCGTCCATTTGATCGTCTCTCACTTCCATTAAGCTATCAAGTCTAGCTTTATCCACAATAAGATCAAAGATTGTTAGTACATTCCTCAGATGGGGTGAGACGAAGAATAGTTCTCTTTCCGTAGCACTGAATTCTAGAATATCATTGGAAGATGACCTAGAATCATTGATCATATCTCTCAAATACCAATCAGTAATTGGACTCCAAACATCATAGCGGGCGTTCAGAAAGCGAGAAGGTTCATATGTAGCGGAAGTCCGAGACTGCAAACGTAGTTTGACTCACATTTCAGAGACACCGGCATCTCGATCCCAAACATTCATTCCCTAACTTCTTCTCGGTCGTGCTAGGAAGATTCACACATAGTGAGTATCCGAGGTCTAAAAAGAAAAGCCATTCCCATCAATCGATATCATGTGGTCTTCCATTTGTATAGCTAGCAGAACAAAAGGCTAGAAGATGAATACTCCAAGGACATTCCGAGGCATCGCACAGAATGTGTGTAGGCTCTTTCTCCCGATCTTCTATTTAACCACATTGCCTCATACATTTGTACAGTCTTCCATATAGATGACTTGTTGTTGTTAGTGTCCATCAAGTCAAGTTCGACTTTTGGTAACTATATGGACAAATATTTTCCATATTGATATGTTGGTGACCATCACTCGCAGCTCATATATTGACCTTCCGATGGCTTATTATCCTTAGTACACGTGGTACAAGCCATGATAATCATGATAGGTAGAAGTTGGCGACTGCTTTTACTGTAAGTGTACCACATGTCTACACATATGAAAAGCAGTTCGACTTTGCACTTACAAATATGCCACAGCTCCGTTTGGTTACTTGCACTCGCTGGTGGGGTTGTACTTTTTCAAGAATCGGGGGCCATTGGAGCATTTTCTTTTTTTTCTTTTTTTTTATTAGAAAAAAAGTGCCCAATGCGGGATTCGATACCGGGTCATAGCGGTCGAAAACCAACGGTTTAGACCACCTTTAGACCCCCATTCTTATTTTACTTACTAACATCGCGATTTTTGATAATAAATACAGATGACTACCAGATCAATATTAGATATGTTGGGACCGAATTCTCTGGTTGCTGCCTCAGTCCAGCGCCAAGACTAATCTGATCCCTTGCAGCCCTCCGTGTAGAACATCTAGGCTGACGTCATCCAATTAGCAGGAGGTCGAATAAAAATGTATAATTAAATCTCGGGCGTGTTTAATTAAGTCCAAAGAAAGGCCATAATTGGCTGTCAATACAATTAGCGATGTGACGGCCTGACTGTGTCAATAGGACGCAGCCGAGATTCCACGTTTATTGATGATTCATTCATCAGGGACACTACCTCCTCTTATACCATCTCTAATTGCTTGGTTTGACACTGAAATATTGAAATTTTGCTCCCTTTGAGCTACGAGCGAGGATTACATAGTTAATGACTTAATAGGCTTGGGTTGTCCGAGATAACTTATGTTGATCACACATTCTATACCAGACGTTACAACACTATCCATGGTAAAATAAAAATATGATGTCTATGTCAATTGAAGCAGTTCTGTTACAGAATCTCTAACTTAAAAAAAAAGTATTATCCCTAAATATACATAGTATAGGCCTAAGATAATCATGGTGGGTAGAAATTGGCGACTTTTTGAACTGTGAGTGTAACACATTTCTACAACTGTGGAAAGCAGTTCGACCAACGTTCTCTAACAATGACTCTACAAGAACACACATGGTAAAAATATGACCCCACAACTGAAGTATTTCACCAACACACACTTTAACAATGACGCTACAAGAACACAAATGGCAAAAATATGCTCCCCATTTCTACAACTGTGGAAAGCAGTTCGACCAACGTTCTCTAACATTGACGCTACAAGAACACACATGGTAAAAATATGACCCCACAACTGAAGTAGTTCACCAACACACACTTTAACAATGACCCTACAAGAACACACATGGTAAACATCTGCCCCCAACTGGAGTAGTTCACCAACTCTAACGATGGTGTTTGTGCAGAGATGGAGCATTGCTGACGAAAGTTAAGCCAAGATGGGATACCGCAGTCTGATCTGTAAGTACACTGACAGGACATCCTTGGTGACAAATCTCCATTCTTACTTACACTGCTGACATTGTCGCACTCATGACGTATTCTTTCAAAATTGTCAAAATGACTCGAGGCATTGTACATCTAACTTGAAATTCTGCAGAGAGATTGAAGCGTTGCACTCACATATATTTCTCTACAATCACAAAAACTTAATTATTAAGGTATACTAAATGTTTTCACCCCTCAAGAATAGGCCGACGAACACAAGAACTCATAAATCAGAACTAATAAATAGAAGAATTGAGATATTAAGATGCACAAGGCCCTTATAATAAAATATATAATTTTTAGGAATGGTAAGAAATTTTTGCTCTAATTTTTGATAAATTGTGTTAGGTATTTTATGTTTCGAAAATAATAGTGACATTCAGGCGAAACAAGAAGTTTCTTCCAATGTAGCTTCTGCCATTTTGTACCCATGCAATATCAAGTAACGCTCTCTAAAAACCTACAACAAACGAAATATGTACGTTTTGAGGATGTTATGATCATCTCTTAAACGACACATTAGAATTGTAGCTGTGACTAACACCGATCAGCACTTATTAGCGAACTCGTTCGCAATCCTGGTCAACGGTCGGAATTAAATATTCACCGAAAAAATGTTCCGAGATGCAACCTTTAACGCCGTTAACTTGGAAAGCCTCGACGGAAATTTTAGCATCATGCATAAAGACCACGGTGTGGTTTGTATATTATCTATTGATTTTTCAGGCGATTCCTGATTTAAGTGGGTCCAATCTTAAGCGGTCCCTATCATAAGCGGGCCCTGTCTTAAGCGAGCTTTATCTTAAGTGAACCTTATATTAAGAGGGTCTTATCTTTAAACAATCTACTTTATTTTCGAACGAAGACTACCTGTTCTATGAAGCTAAATCCACGTGGTAGCCTAGTACATATACCCGGTCAAACCTGTGTTAAGAAATAGCTTGTGTTATTTGGTCATTTTGATTTGGTTCTCTCAGTCCTGCCAGGAATGAAATGTATGAACAAACATTTATATAAGAATAAAATTACACAGAGCCATATCTACCATGGCGTTTATCGTCAATGTCTCCAGTGTATTCTGTTCTAATATTCTATGACGTACTCTCACGCGACCTATCCCAGCCAACTAACCAAACCTCCCTCCCCTGGCGCTGAGACCTGGTTTCCCACCTCTAACCTACTTGGTGAAGCCGCTAACAAGCTTGAAACACTCCTTTCTCTATTGCGTAACACTGACCTACTTACCTGGGTAGTTAACTTTTTTTATTTAACTATAACTTCGCCCTTACTTGGGGATACGTTTCAACCGGTTCAGCACCACGGTGAAACCTTTCTTAAACGGAGTTCTGTTAAATGTTGTTATCTGTGATCATGTGATGCCGTGTTTAATTAGTACTGCATGTACTCGAACCTGTGTTTTTTTCCAGACAATTTTTACTTCAAATGTCTGGATAGGACAGGATTATGTGTAGCTATTTTAAGAGCTCTTAGTTTGGTCTTACTATGTTTCTCGAGATCAATAAAGGATGCTGAATGCATGTAATGCTGAAACTTTTGTTATTAAAAACACTAAAAGTAGTTTTTCAGGCAAGCTCTTCTTTAGATAAAAACGTAAACATACGGACATATGATAATGTACCATTAAAAAATGATATTTATTTTTTAATAAACAAAGTTGGGCTGTCACCTATACCTTTCTTTAATCGTACAAAACCCGCAAACCACTTATTATGCAAATTGAAATAGTTTGTATTGGGATGGATCTCTGCTTCTTCAGCATGAAAGTTTGCTGAGACTAGAGAGAGAGAGAGAGAACAACTCGTTAGATCGAAGATTTAAAAAAAAAAGGCATCGTCTGATTGTACCATTCGATGATATAAAGATGGTCAGCGCCATATATCAATGTCAGTTTAAACAATATTTCTTTTTTTTTTCGTGAATAATTAATGAGACCAATTGTGTTATTTACTCTTGTTTATACCACCAGCAAAATTATAGACGAGTGCGAAGTTTTATTTTAGGACAGCATTTGTAAAAAAAAAATAAGTGGAAATATACACTCATGGGCAAAACTTAAGAAAGTGTTTTGTTCACACTTGGTTATCTTGTGTGCCACTGTGTATCAAATATCTTTAAGGGTTATTGTCTGAATCTCGATATACATGCTAAAAGGTACAACTTTATTAAGTTTTGTCCATGAGTGTACTTTTAAATATATATATTTAGAAACAAACCTACGGATTCTAAATGTAGCCTCCAAATAGGTTCTGAACAAACAAGACACGTCTTCAGGCCAGATCCGTACGATGGATTGATTAGAAAGATCTCCAATGTGGTGGAACTGGAGTTGTTCTCAGAGAAAATCTGACAGTTCTGAAATGTCCTACTTGTGGTGATGTACGTAGACAGACCAGACGACGCCTCAGCATTGATCGTCTGACAACGTAGCGTGGAAGACATTACATCAGGAGAATACAAGCATCCGCTTCATGGCATACTCGGGGGGGTCGATGTTCAGTGAGACATCGAACAGCAAACTTTTAGTATAATGTCAAATTTCAAACTGTTATTCTAATTTTAAAAGGCCATATTTTAAATAAAATTTACAGTTTTTAATTGTAAATATGATGAACTGGGTTGCTTTTTTTAAGCGGCACCTAATAAAGTTATTTTAAAATGGAACTGAATAGTTTTTTACATTAATGTTGTTTTTGGAATAAATAATAAATTGCTTCAGCAAACCTTACTGCGATAATTTAAAAAAAAATAGAGAGAGCTTGACTCATCAGTGGTAAACACTCTTCTGTAGTCCCAGAAGCTCCATAGATACCTTGAATACCTCTAATATAAATCCCTTAAAAAGAAGACAATATTAGAAAATAATTCCAATGCAATAGTAAAATGGTCTGGAGATTAATTTGGTGGAACTTTCCAGAATGTTCCACTGATAAGTCAAGTCCTCTTATCTAATTTTCTATCATTGCAGTAAGGTTTGAATAAGTAGTTTTTAATGATTTATTCGAAAAGAAGAATTAATATCAAACTGTGTTCACTTTAAATCAAAAGTAGAACAATTTCTTAAATTCTGTACTAAAGTATAAAATATTTGGGAGGGTCTGGTTCATCAGTGATGATTCCTCTCAGCGGTATCGCCATCTATCAGACTGCTCATTTATCTATCAGACCGCTGACAGACTGGAGGAATTCGTGGCGTAGAGGTGTTTGAGAAAATTATGGACATAAGCTGCGAAAACAATAGAATTACCTACAAATATATGTATCGGGCATTATTCATTCGATATCAATTCACTAATGAACCAGACGCTCCCAAATACGTATTTTCCATTGACGAAATGAATAATACGCAATGGTTATTATTGAAATATTCGAGAAAAATTAAAATAAAAATCAGGTAAAAGTTTCTTTTAACTTGAATTTACAAGCTTTGGAGCAAAAATATATTGCTCTTCAACGCGTATATAATTGGAATATACCTCGGAAACAGCTTCACATTTTAATATCAACTAGCTTGCTATAAGCTACATTGTATAATAAAGTAATGTCATTTGCACAGGTATTAATGGTTGGATGAAAAAAAAAACAAGTGTGGTACCAGTTTGTGAACCTAGTTCTAGTTTTATCATTTGAATATATTACGCTGGTTTGACAAAGAGAATCTGGGTTTGAATTTTTGAAGTCTAGCCTATCTTATAACATTTTCGTAATGTATGAAACGAAACCATTAAGTACAATTTTTCTTTTTCAAATGAAACAAAATTTCTATTGTTCTTATTGCAATGCAAAAATAGTGGTAGAGCTTGGCTGATCAGTGGTGAACTTAACCAGCGTTTCTCCAATTTAACCCACTAGATGACCCTAGACTTTCCAATATTTTTTCAACAGAGTAAGTGTTGGCAAAAAATATATATTCATAGAAGAGAAAGAAGGCTGATAATTACGAAGATCCTTCATTACTTAATGGTATTATAAACAATAAGGAAGGACAAGAGATTATAGAAATTGAACTTGATAAAATTATATACATACCAGCAGCTCACGCCTATCAGCGGCCTGACTTATCCAAGAACCGCTAGCTAACACACAATCCAACAAAGATGCGATATATAAGGCAGAGATGGAAATTAGCATAGACAATACTGCAACAATTTGTAAATTACAACAAGGTATTACATCGTTGAAATATTCTAGAATTGTCATTTTCAACAGTAAGGACGATAAAATGTTTGTTTTATTTTTAAAAGAAAAACTCGGGTTTAATAGTTTTATTTATTAATATATAGATGGCGTGCTATTGCCTTAATTTTCGTGATGGGTTGTTGAATGTAATCTGGTTTGTTGGGGACCATTCTGATGGTGATTTGTTCAGAAGTAATTTGGTATCGGTTTGATGCTTATCTGACATTGTCATTTGTTTGTTGCATGTAACTGGCATGTTTAAATCTTCTGTCATACAGAAGATGTGGTAACGCACACTTCGTCACAATTTACCATCACTTACATTAGAGATATATTACACTTACAAGCAACTTGATCAATATTGGCATTCTACCAACCGAAATAAGAGTAAATAAATATTATTGATGATCCAATATATATATAGACTAGCCGAATGACCCGGGCAACGCCCGTGTTTTACCCGATTGAATGTTTTGATTCAAATACTATTTGTTACAATTATAAATTGTCGCCTTAAATAAATGCATATTTTAGTTAATAACTATAGCCTATGTGCTTTATCTGTCTATGTACTGTTGGCTTCCGTAGGCGTCTCTTACTGGGAAAAAGGAAGAGAGGATTCCATTTGGTTATTAACTAATATATGCATTTATTTAAGGAGCGACCCGCTCCAACACAATAGTTACAGAAATGGGGGGGGGGGGGGCAAAGGTGGCGTGATCGTAGCCGACCAATAGGAGGGCGCCATTCCAAAAAAAAAGCAAACCGTGACAGAGGCCACGCATGACGCTCGTAACTGTATATAGAATGGAATTTTTTCGGGAGGAAATTGATCTAAAAAAGCATAAGGATCCTCTCCCGTCACATTTAAACGTCAAAACAAGACGCCATCTATTGACCGTCGCCGCAAACTAGCGGCCTTGGGTCGGTAACAAAGCCACAACACCAGCTTTGGCAAACTGAGAAGCGCTCACCTAGACATCGAGATAGATGGCGTCTAGTTTTGACGTTTAAATATGACGGGAGAGATGCCCTAGGCTTATATATAGCCTTCTTGCCACAAAGATTTAATTATTTAGAGAGTGTAGACAGTATTACAATATGTACGTTACTAAAGGATGGTTCTCTAAAGTTACTGTGCTACCTCAACCCTACTAGAGAGTAAATTAAAGAACAATACTGGAAATCTACCCTCTAACTACAGTTAAACCTGTCTATAGCGCCCCCTCTAAATAGCGCCTCCCTCTCTATAGCGCCCGATTTTAAATACGTAGTACGATGCGATTTATATTAAAAGTGACCTGTCTATAGCACCCCCTCTCTATAGCACCCTATTTTGGTGAGTCCCAAGAGGGGGGTACTATAGACAGGTTTAACTGTACTAAGTTTAAAATGGAATTTGGTTTAATGAAAGCAATACCAGTACTCACTTGTTGAAGTTGATATATAGCATTCTTAAATCTACCATATTCACATATATACCAATATAAACTGCCATATATCACATCTATATTCAATATAAAAGCTTTTTAAGCGAGTTATTATTCATTTTGAGGAATCACCAGTTACGTCACCTGTTGGGCAGTTTCCAACATGTCCACAAAGAACGTACTGAAATACAAATGTGAAACGTTGCGATAAAAGAGTTCAGCCAGGCCAGGAAAGGAAGTCAACTCGATAGAAGGAAGGTTTAAGACGTCATTTAAAATTGCATAAGGCAATCATCCATGAAACTTGTCGCAGTTTTTCCTCATTAGCTCCTAGCCTAATGAATGTTTTTCCTTCCTCTATTTTATTTCATATCTATTGTCGTCTCTGATAACTTCCTGCACGAGGAACGGACGGACGGATGGCTTGGAGGGTCAACACTACTCATACAATATTGTTGAGAAGAATAACTAATATTTTATATTTTAATTTAATTATTTTCAATGAAAATATTCAACAGATTATATAAATATATATTATTCTGTTTATGTAAAATAATGTTCAAAATATTTCTTTGCTTGCTTGCTCAAGATTCTCTAGCTGTAGATAGTTTTGTTGAGTTGTTGATAATTGTCGACTTGTCGTACTGACGTCATCAATAAATACGCTTACATCTTAAGATATACAAATACTTTATTTTTACGCTACAATATATATATTTATAGGCAATATATTTGCATACTAGTGTTGAACTCTGTAGATGTTGGTACTATATATTACTATACTATATATATATTACAGAGTCCTAGGTACAAGTTCATACTAATCCAAATTCCAGCTGGAAGAATCCAGAAAATAATTCAAATTCAGCTTCATCAATTCATATTCCACTTTAAAGAAGAAAAAAACTTGATAGAAGAAAGTTTTACCAATTTACACACAATTTGTATATATACATTTTTAAAAACTATGTACATAAAATAGATTAAACATTTACACGCAAATATACACATAGGATATAGTGTGTGTTTTGTAATAAATAAATTTTTAAAAAATTGAAAAAAAATGGAGAAACTATTTTATAAGTTGGAAAATCGCCTGGAGATCGCTATATTATAAAAGATTAGAAAATAGTAAGGCGAGAGTTTCTTGCAAAGTTTTTATTCAACCACGCTTTCGATAATTTCTGCCCTTCTGCAGTAGTAAAAATGTGAACTCAATTTTACTTCTGTGGAAGAGCAGAAATGCTCGTAATTTCGGTTAAATGAAAACCTTACAAGAAATCTTCGTCTTGCAATTTTCTACTTTTTTTAGAAAAATATTTTATAGCAGTTATACTAATTCTTATTCTAAAAATATCTTTCATGCCGGTAACTAATATTTAATTAATAAAGAATTTTTGCCTCTAAATGCATTTCTAAAGTCTTGCCTTATTTCTTCAACCTGACGAAGGCAAATATTTTTGTTTATTGTTAACAAAATAAGCAATTTTACACTGGCCTGTAATTCCTTTATTACTAAAATAATTTGTGCACGCGCGCACGACTTGGAATAATCCAGAAAAAGTATTTTCCAAAAGGTTTTACAAGTCGTCTGCCAATTTTGAAAAATTCAGAAATTTATAAAAGTCTCCAACAATTCGTAGTCCAGACTTGGGAGAATCTTAGCAGTTTTGATTTTGCACTAAGCGTTAAACACGTTCCTTAAAAATATTAACGAGTTCAATTGAGGACAACATTTGGCATCTATTTAAAACTTTTTAAAGTTGTTATTTCTATCTCAGGGTCACTAAATTGTATTACATGCAATAAGTTAGAGCCACCAGGGGACTGAGTCAAGGCCAGGAGGAAGCGCAAGGGTTCCGGCCACAGATCGATATCTGGCGCAACTCCAAGCAGACGCCGCTGCACAAGGACGCGGGGCGGCTGGGTGCCGGGAGTGACCCCGGTCCGAGGCTAGGCCCAACATGTGACCGGGTGCCGGGAGTGACCCCGGTCCGAGGCTAGGCCCAACATGTGACCGGGTGCCGGGAGTGACCCCGGTCCGAGGCTAGGCCCAACATGTGACCGGGTGCCGGGAGTGACCCCGGTCCGAGGCTAGGCCCAACATGTGACCGGGTGCCGGGAGTGACCCCGGTCCGAGGCTAGGCCCAACATGTGATCGGGTGCCGGGAGTGACCCCGGTCCGAGGCTAGGCCCAACATGTGACCGGGTGCCGGGAGTGACCCCGGTCCGAGGCTAGGCCCAACATGTGACCGGGAGTGATTCCAGTTCAAGAGCAGTGCGGTCGACAGTAGAGCAGGGTAGAGTAGAGAAGTAGAGCGCGAGAGAGACCTCCCTATCTAATCAGTCAAACACCCGATAACCTCCAGCGATATCTCCCGGTTGTACTTGACCGTCGCTGTGCTCCCACCCTGGAGCCGCACCATCTCAACTCTTCTTTGGATCCTTCTCTCAATAGCCCACTCCTCTATTAGGCGAATAGCACCGTCTTTCGAGTAGCCAACGACTATTAAAGCGAAGGAAAGAACCATGGCAATTCTAGTACAGCAAACCCCCCTTTTTTTTCACTTGTACACACATGCGTACATTGCAATTAATATATCGCCTAATCATATTTGTCATCTTAGATTCTTCATTTAGATTTATACCGACTCCATTGGGGACGTTCTTTAACCTTGTGTTGAGACTGATTGGTCTTTTCGTTACACTTCCAACATGCATTGTGTGCCATAATTCTTCTCATTCCTATCTCCCAATCTCTCCTCTGTCATTGCACGTGGACTGCCCACCTACCGTATTGAGGTCAGGACAAGGTTCTCTGTCGTGCTATACTTGCCTCTGTTTGCTTGCCCGCCTGAAATAGGCGCCGGTGCTAACGAAGCGCAGCGCTGACCTATTTCCTTGAAGCTTTCCAAGAGTGAGAATAAATTTGCCCCAAAAATTTTATTTTTAGTGTTTTATATAGAGCCAAGTATTTGTGCTTTCCATAAAAGTTCTCATTCCTATGAATAAAAAATCGGAGTTTAATATCATATTTAAATGCATTATTCTTTTATACTGCCTGTAATATTGCAATACTACGAGTTGATAGACAATGCATAGGAGAAAAAGCTATTAAATAACAACTACTTCTCCAATGCATAGCAATACAAGGTGTAATCAAAGCCTAGAATATTTTTAATATTTTGGGAATCTTTTCAGCCAGCTTTATCCCTAGATGAAAGAATACAACAACAACAAAAAAGCTTTATTAAGACCTTTTAGTCTTATACAGATTCTCCAAGCAGAAATCTAAGATACATGCAGGAAAAAAGTAATAGTGCCTTAATGGTAATATGATATTCATATACAGGAAAATATATATATATATATAAAGACATCAAGCTAATAGATTAGTCTGAGTAAATTGTGTGTGTGTGGAGGAAAATAAATTTAGATGGAAGAATACAAATTAGCATAATGTCATCTGAACTCCCCTCATATCTTAACAGCTGTCTAACCTGAAAAATCTCAATAATCTAATTACTTGCGATTTATGAACAAACGGATGAAATTGTAATAAGAAAATATTGTCACATAGAAAAATAAAGGAAGAGACAAATGCGAGGTAACAAGGCAATTTATTCTGGTCAAAACAATTCCTTTTTATTGACAATAAATAAGATAGGCAATAAGGGAAATATGCTGAGTACCAAAATATACAATATGTTGATTAAATATTATGCTATATATAATATTCTTCAGTTCTATCTATGGCCTTAAGATTGCAGTAAGACTGCCACCGAAACAAAAATTATAATCCAATGTTGTTTTGTAGAAAGGGATCGGCTTTAGGCACCTCAACTCGATTTGATTCATTGATTATTAGAAAAAAAAAAGATATTAGGATTTGGGTATTTTCTAATCTCACACAATTCGCACATCTTCGCGGAAGCTCTGGCCCGGGTGTTCGCGGCTTCACGGCTCCGCGGTGCACTACCTCCGTCGACGCGGCGCAGCTCCATCTGCCTCGTGCCCAAGGCCCGCGGAGGTCGCGGCCTTGATGGCTACAGGCCTGTCGCGCTGCCCTCGGCCGACTACAGGGTCCTGGCCGCCATCCTTCACCGGCGCCTCAAGCCCCACCTGCGGACCCTGGTGCCGGAATGCCAAACATACGCCGTCCCCGGGAGGTCCCCGTCATGGAACATCGCCATGGTGACGGACGCCATCGAGGAGGCCACCGCCCTGGGCTCGCCGCTGGCCGTCATGGGCGTCGACCTAGAGTCCGCCTTTGACTCATTGGACCGCGGCTTCCTGGAGTCCCTGCTAACATCCCTCCGCCTCCCGCCGGCTTTCATGGCCTGGATCAACATCCTCTACGCCGGGGCGGACGCCACCATCCGGGCCGGAGGCTTTCATACAACAGCCTTCCCCCTTCTCAACGGCCTCAGGCAGGGTTGCGCCGTAAGCGCCGCACTCTTCAGCATCGCCACGGGGCCGCTGCTACGTCGCCTGGAGTTGACTCTCGGCGTGGGCAATGTCATCGCTTACGCCGACGACATCGTCCTCCTATTTCATCGCGACGGAGACTTCGAACGGGTGGCGACCGTCTTCGAAGAATACAAGCAGGCCTCCGGAGTTGGCGTGAACCTCCGGAAGAGCGCTGGCCTCTGGTGCGGCGCCTGGCGCAACCGCGGCGACTCCCCTCTCGGCGCCTCCTGGTCGACCACCTCCATCAGGGTCCTCGGGCTCGACATCGCCCCCAGGAGCACCGTCGCCCACCGGGAGCAGCATCTCCTGGCCCTCCTGGAGAATGCATGCCGCAAATGGACGCCCTTCACCCGCGGCCTCTCCCTCGTCGGGCGAGCAAGAGCGGCGAACACGCTGGTGGGCTCTGTCATCCAGCACCACCTGCATGGCTACCTACCATCACCCCCAACCATCGCCAAGCTGCAGGCCCGACTGGCGAGATTCGTCTGGGGACAGGACCACACGGCGTGGCTTCCCGCCGATGTCATGGCGAGGCCAGTTGCCATCGGAGGCCTCGGCCTCCTCGACCTCGCGACCCAGCTCCAGCTCGCCTGCCTCAAGGGGGTGCAGGTCGCGCTCCGCGGGGGCAGAAATGCCTTCAGCTGGCTGGTAGAAAGCGGTGAGGCCTGGATCCACCCTCCACCGGACGGCACCCGTCTCCAGCCCCGCCGTCTCCGGCTGCTGAAGCTGTGGGAGGAGGCCTCCAACATCCTGGGCCTCAACCATCGGGCGGTCCCCACGGCTCAGCTACTGGACCTCAACATCATCGGCGGCTGCCGGTTCCTCCGCCCTCCCGACCTCCTGGCCCCCGCCCGCTGGAGCGGATCCCGAGTCCGGGACCTCATCGAGGAGGAACACCTCATCGCCCGCCCTACGCGCTCGGCCCTGGCTGACGCCGCGGCCCTGAGCGCCTTCTGTCGGAGGCTGACCTCCGAGAACGCCGTGGGCTTCGGGGCGGAGTCCACGCCTTCATCCAGTTCCCTTGCTGCGGCAGTGGTGCTGCGTGGGACGGCTACGCCGTTCCTCAACGGCCTCACGACGCGCTCGGCCCGACGGGCCCTGGATCGTCCGCGCCTCGCCGCCACGCCCATCTCCAGATTCCTGGCGAGATGGACGCCCACCATCAATCCACCATCCAGGATCGACTGGGCCTCGCTGCGGCGCTGCGCCTATTCGGGTCACGAGGCCGACGCAGCTCTCAAGCTAGCCCTCCACGCCCTGCCCCATCCGGCCCATCCTGCCTCGGTCGGCCCCTCCTGTCCTGCCTGCGGGTCCATCGACCGCTCCCTCGGCCACCGTTACTGGTGCTGCCGTTCCATCAGGCCGCTCATCAGAGAGGCCTTCAACATCATAGGGCGGCCCCCTGACCTGCAGGCTTGGATCTTCGGCGGGTCCGGCCTTGAGGACGACGCCCTTTCCATCCTGGCATCGGCAAAGTTGCGAATCTATCGCTACTTTGTCCAGGTTGGGCTCGGAGAAGCGGTGGAGGACCCGCTCATCGCCTGGTCCAGGACCCTCCAACGTCGAGGTTTCCTTCCATCATCTCCCATCATCATCTTGTAGTTTCATATATGTATATATTTTCTTTCTCTCTTTCTTTATGTATATATTTTCTCTATCTACTTTATTGTTTGAAAATATGTAATATTGTCTAGATGACAATAAATATTTTTTAATTGTCAAATTGTCACACAATTTGAATCGTATTTAATCCATGAAATAAGAAAACCAGAGTGGACGTCAATTCTTATAGAAGCAATGCCCATCAAACCACGCGGGATTTCTCAAATCCCATTACAATAAGGAGATAAAGGGATGAAATAGAGAATTCCGGTGGTGTTGTTGTTGAGAGCTCCTCTCCCACTTATTTTCTCACACAGGCGTTCAATATATTGCTTCTCAATATGGGAACGATTTTTTTATTACTTGTACATCCTTTCTTTCTGCGATGGTCCTCCCCATCCCTAAGACGCCGACATTACCATATGACACATTGTCAAAGAGTCTATCCATGTAGGAATAGGCAAATAATATATCTTCTGTACAGACTATTTTACTAGACATTTCTGTTTATGCACAGTATTCCTTTGATTATATCCTGACACCACGTTGTCCCAGAATGTTCAATGTTTTTCTCTATATAAGGATACTAGGGATAGTATTAAGACAACGATAATCTCCCTATTCGCCATTTAAGAAAAAACACCAAGTCGGGGAGAAGAGCTTCTTTATATAAGAGGATGATCGTACAAGATTTCAGGCAAGACGCCCTTCTACGGGTACAGAAAAAAATCGTCCTCATGTAAAAGAAGCTATTCTCCCCAACTAATGTTTATTCTTCTATACAGGGAGAGTGTCCCGCACCCTATCTCCTTGTGTTGACAATTAAACAACTTTATTGACATCTCGTCAATCTTTACACTCAAAGGGAGTTATAAGGTAATAATAATGGTAGGAATGAAGAGAGATATATACACTACCTCCTTGTGGATAGGCCAATATTCAAGAGAATTTACACAACACTTGAGAATAATCTTAAGTGTGGTTTTCTACATGCATTTCGACTCGTTGTTTAAAAATGAATGTTCCATCTTAGCTTCAAATATGGCTACAGGGATTGTCCGGTACCGTCCCTATGAAAGATCAACTTCTAAGAGATTGATTCATAAAGTGTGGTTGCTACCGATATCATAAGACGTTGTCTAAGAATGGGGATAGCTTTCGATCGGCCAATGTCTCCAATAATGTGCGGTTTGCTCCCTGTATACAGGGATAGTATCCCTCTGACATATACAACACACTTTCTATGAATTTATTCCAGGGGATTAGTACAATAAACCGTCTATTTTCGACAACTACGACCCAGGGTCGAATCTCGAATTGAGCTTTTTTTTTTTTTCTATGGAAAGAAATTGTTTCAATGGTTCCCGATACTGACCAAAGGCCAACCCTACCAAATGTGGCTGTGGAGGAAACATACTGAAGAACAGGACGAATCATTGAATAGTTGATTGCAAGATTATTTGTCAGGATATTTTCATATTACAATTGTGGTACACTCTTATACTATTTATCTTCATATTATACATAATAATTCACTTATATGAGGAATATACATTCTCTCCCCATGAGAGCATAAAGAACATATACATTGAGTATAATAAGCATAGAGGAAAAATATAAGGTATATATTCAAAATATCCTTAAAGCAAGCACAAAAAAGGAATACAATTATAAAATATCTACTCCTAAAATCATAAAGCATCCATAAAGTACATAAAGAGAGAACTTGGAATATAAGCATATACATATAGGGGGCAATTTACGCTGTAGGCAACAATAAAGAGATAAGGGCGAGCTTTAAAAAAGATTTTGAGGAGATAGGATCTCTTTTAGATGCTCCCCACATTAATTTTACCCCCACCACTTTACCACGGTACATATATTGTACAGCTATTCTTGCTTCTAACTACTGCACTGATCCGGATTTTAAACTTCATTCAGTGGCGAGTAGAAAACTCTCCAAAACCTATTACTTAAATATACCACGGGTTTCATCATCTAATCTGCATACATTTGGAATTCAACCAGTCCGGAGACCCATGTGTTTGCCAGCAGTAAATAAACATATGCTATTGTGTAAATATGTAAATATTTTAATTCCATTACCTACTTTTGATATGTTTTGTAGATTAATTCTGTTGTCTCTTTGTGTAAGTGTTCTCCGAAAATAAACGTTTGTAATTTTCCCGCCACTTATGCCACATTACCACGGTAGATGAATATAATGGTGGGTTAACGTTTTATTATTGTATTAATTGAGAGAGGGCGAGAGAAATCAATACGCTAAATAATTGTCAAATATATTATTCATATACATTATTTTATTATTACAGAAGCACGAAGTCTATCAGACTGTTGTGCTATATTAGAATTATTTACATATATATATCTAATTATTTACACGATGAATTAGTAGTGATTTATAAATCTGTCTACAAATAGCTCTGAACTTGTCAAAGTTTCATAAGATTGAGTATATACAGAAAGATGATTTGGCATTATGTCAAAGCAAGCAAGTACAATTTGGTTAGTCAGAGGCAAGCCAACAAAAGATGCCCTGGTGTTTCAACATCTAGACAGCATTCACATGTTGGATCATTTATAACTCTCAAGTCAAAGAGAAAACTTAAAAAGGGTCCTTTGCCTGTGAAGAACAGAGTAGTGTATTTACATTATAAGTACAGATATTTCATATTGTGGCTTGTCCTGTGTGAAGAGATCTAATTATAAACTATTGTATAACTACAGATGCGAAGATTTTTAACAGTTTCTAAAGATTCTACATATATTCTACTGTATATTCCCTGCCATGATCCAATGTGCGAGAAAAGACAGCGTAATGAGAGAGTTGTATAGGTGTTTCCCCCGTGAAACCAGTGCCGAACACACAGCCAATTATCCACGTACGTTCTGTATTAACTCTTACATTCCGTGTTTTTACAGGGAACGTGTAATTAGAAGTAGAGAACGGTATTTTTTCCAGTCGCTTTAAATTACTCCTGAAATTAGCTATTGGATTTAGCAATGGAAGGAATTGCTCGTGCGGCGAAATTAATTTGGAAATTGAATTATCTTCCTCATCTCATTATACCACTGTTCTATCGCGCTTTTTTTTTTTAATATTTGGTACATGGCTAACCTAAACTGACCTTAGTTAGGTACATGGCTAACTTAACTGACCTTATTTAGGTACATGGCTAACCTAAACTGACCTTAGTTAGGTATATGGCTAACTTAACCTGACCTTATTTAGGTACATGGCTAACCTAAACTGACCTTAGTTAGGTACATGGCTAACCTAAACTGACCTTAGTTAGGTATATGGCTAACTTAACTGACCTTATTTAGGTACATGGCTAACCTAAACTGACCTTAGTTAGGTATATGGCTAACTTAACTGACCTTATTTAGGTACATGGCTAACCTAAACTGACCTTAGTTAGGTATATGGCTAACTTAACTGACCTTATTTAGGTACATGGCTAACCTAAACTGACCTTAGTTAGGTACATGGCTAACCTAACCTGACCTTAGTTAGGTATATGGCTAACTTAACTGACCTTATTTAGGTACGTGGCTAACCTAACCTGACTATACTTGAATACTTTTTTTTATCGCTATAGTCCTCTTATACTATTAACCCATCTAGGAGACTGGGTTACCTATATGTTACTACTGCCCACCCATCTGTCAGAAATTTTGTGAAAACAGATAAATAAAATAATTTGTCTATTGACCAACCCTGTGGTTTTATAACATGTCATACTAGCTTGTTCGTTTGAGAAGGAGGCAAGATTTACGTAAGGAATTTCTAGAACTCTTTCTATTGGAGAGTAATAACAAGATAGAAGAGATACCGTGTAGAATATTCGAAGACACAATAATGACATGTACATAGAATAAGGAATTTCATTCTTTGGAATATTTACTTTAAATTTGGTGTTTCTTTTTTTAGCGTCCATCAAGCCGACTTTGGGTGACTATATAACAAGTGTGTAACTTTACGTTTATATAATGCACTTGAATTCCTCAGTTCATTATATTTACTAAAACAAGTACGTGTTCAGAACGATAGTCGACCTATTTAGAACACCTTTCTCATTAAGCTGCGTTTCGATGGGCACCTGCCTAACTTTTCATCAACCAATCATTCTTTAGCCTCAACATTCTGTCGACTCCTTGTCATCTTTTTCAACAAGAAAACCTTATTTACTTATTATCAAAATAAATAACAAGTATACTCTCAAGCGGTGTCGAATATCAAAATAATACCTTTTAAAGAAAGATGTTTCTTTATTTAATTTTGTTCGGCTAGATTTCGGCCCAAATGGTCTTCAACAAATGACGTATAATAACGAACGCTTCTATCTTATTCTATATCTTCGTTATTACACGGCAGCTGTTGAAGGACACTTGGGTCGAAAAGCTCTCTAACCAAGCAAAATTCAATAAATAAACTTATCGATTTAAAATGTAATTGAGTCTTTGATATTTTGATCTTCGCAACTACTTGATCGATTATTGACTCAATTTCTAACCTTACCTTACTCTCAGGGACCTGAGCTAGGTATACCACAGACATCAGTGTCTTCGACGTTTTAAAACCTTTTGGATAGGAGTCTTTTGGAATGTATAAACAGATAATTTGATCTTTCTAACACTGTTAAAAGTTAAGATTTAAAAAAAAATCACCCTATTCTCATGGACAAAACTTAAGAAAGTTACATAGTTTCATGTCGCCGGTCGTCTGTTTGGTTTTAAGGAGACAGAGACAATTTTGTTCACACTTCTCGTGTATATTAAATTAAGATCACTGTGTATCAAATATCTTTCAGAGTTATTGTGTGAATCCCGATATACATGCTAAAAGGTACAACTACCTTAATATTTCTCCATGAGTATACTTCGCATCTTCCAACTCCAGACTATTCTATTAGATTATCGAATCAATTCTTCCTTTGTCTCCCTTCACTCTTCTAGCCATGTTCGTCCACCGTGACCAATAGACGACGATTTCCTGAAGATCTTCTAAAATAAGTGGCCTGCACAAAGTTGCAATTACTTTTGTTATTATTATTTTTATTATTATCCCTAGTGGTAAAGGCCATGATAATCATGGTGGGTAGAAGTTGGCGACTGCTTTTACTATAAGTTCTCCATATGTCTACACATATGAAAAACAGTTCGACTTTGCACTTACAAATGTGCCAGAGTTACTTGGAGAGTGTTTAGTTACTTGCATTCGCTGGTAGGGTTGGACTTTGCAAGAATCGGGAGCCATTTTGTTATTTCTTCATTTAGATTGGGTTAGAATTATAGGCATAGAATGGTGGAATGAAGAAAAACGTTGTGCACGAGCACAATACTTTCAAGTGGGAGACGATGTTTGTGAGATAGAAAGAAATAAAAAACAAATATACTCGGAACGGCGACGTTTCCTCAGAAGCTGGCGGAAAACGACAACAAACAGTCGAGATAGCGACTTCCGGGACTCCAGGTTTCGTCTGACGACATCACACCGGAAATCGCCTGATCTTGAACTTTGACCACGTGCAGTAGCTCCCTCCCTCTGGTTGGTCCTGTTGGCTTCCGTAGGCGTTTCTTACTGGGAAAAAGAAAGAGAGGATCCAATGAAATAATTTAGTAGTGTTTATTAAAACAAAATCATCATAGTGAACAACACATATAACAGAGGGTACCGTCGTCTTCCGGGTATTCCTTCTACTGGGGAGCTCGGATTCTATATTCTGTGCGTTTATAATCTGTTTATCTGTGGCTCTCTGGTCGGGATGGCGCCTACATTCGGCCATTCCTGGATTTCAATCGTCCTCGATTGAACCTTGCGTTGCAGGAACGTCGTGGGTTGCGTCGGGGGTATCTTCTACTTCTGGCTCATCGTCCGGACTTTCTTCTGTAGCTGTAGTCGTTAATTCTATTTTGTTCTCCTACTGTCCTATCACACGGGTCCTTTCGAAAGATCTGGATCAGGTCTCTCAATTCAGGGTCGGAATGCTGAATCATCAAGATTTGTTCTTCCAGTGTGATTGTGA
>CP092864.1:53780552-53821533 GCA_030710605.1 Cordylochernes scorpioides
ATATCCTCGCGTGTCAGACGGCGGCCACGCCATGGCAGGAAGAACTCCAATTTTGGAACAGAACCAATCGCCGAATTTTTAAAAACTTCCACTTTTTACGCCGTGGAATTGACTTCTGTGTAGAACCACATTGCGTCACATTGATCACTGGGGCGGTTCTACGACTGGCCGAGTTCCTTAATGCTCCCCGAAGTACTTCTACGACAGGCCGAGATCCCTAGTGTTCCACCGAGGCAGTTCTACGACAGGCCGAGATCCCTAGTGTTCCACCGAGGCAGCTCTACGACAGACCGAGATCCCTAGTGTTCCACCGAGGCAGTCTCTTGCAGGCCGAGATCCCAAGTGCTCCACCGAGACAGTTCTACGACAGGCCGAGATCCCTAGTGTTCCACCGAGGCATTCTACGACAGCCCGAGATCCCTAGTGTTCCACCGAGGCAGTCTCTTGCAGGCCGAGATCCCTAGTGCTCCACCGAGACAGTTCTACGACAGGCCGAGATCCCTAGTGTTCCACCGAGGCATTCTACGACAGGCCGAGATCCCTAGTGCTCCACCGAGGCATTCTACGACAGGCCGAGATCCCTAGTGTTCCACCGAGGCAGTCTCTTGCAGGCCGAGACCATAGTGCTCCACCGAGACAGTTCTACGACAGGCCGAGATCCCTAGTGCTCCACCGAGGCAGTCTACGACAGGCCGAGATCCCTAGTGCTCCACCGAGGCATTCTACGACAGGACGAGATCCCTAGTGTTCCACCGAGGCAGTATCTTGCAGGCCGAAACCCCTAGTGCTCCACCGGAGTAGTTCTTTAGGAAATAATTTATATATATCACCTCACCGTCAGCCCATTAGCTATAGGTAAAATAGTTAAATTTACTATAAAAAATACACGGAATATATATTTGTGGTTATCCACCATACTCTAACGTCTCAGAAGTCAGAACCTACCTAAGCTACACCAGAATAAGATTTGAATATGTGGTCGGAGGAATGCAGGCAGTCGCAAGAAATCCCAGCCGGGGAAGAAATAAATGCGGAGAGAAAGAAGAAAACCTATAAATCTCAATAAAGCGCTGACACCTAAATGACAGCCAGCCCCACCTTGGGATTTCTATAATTTTCTCTTTGAGGTGAAAAATGCCCGGCACTCAATAAATATCGGATGACTTTTTCTGCTGTACCGCCGCAGTCTGTCTTACCTCTCTTCTGCCTCTTGTCAGAGACATTGATCCCACACTGCGCACCGTCCAGGCGTCAACAACAATAACCCGCTTCACTCAATGTCATTGTGTTTTTTTTTTCTCCAAACACTAGTTGCGCACATACTCCAGGTTCTAAGGATTAAAACTGACCCATCTAACATATAAAGTAGAAACTCTTCATAAGCACATGCAACAGCGTCTTCAGAAGCGGCACTTTCCAGACGTTATAGTTTCAAACCTGACAGGTTTAAAATACATCTTGAAATATACTTGGTCGGTGAGAAGGGGTCAGAGAATGAACTTTACGATAAGACGGTAAAAAAAAGACGGTATGAGAAAACATAGGAAGATGATATTTTCAAAAATATATATATTAGAATGTACATTTGTATAATCAAAAAGTTGGGTTAGTCCATCATTGAATTGTCCGTAGCTGAAGAAGTCAGTCAGTTATTCCTTCATCGGCAAAATGGTTTGAGGGCCACGATGTGCCTTCTCTAATCCTCTCTTGTTTGTTTTTTACTTATACTAAGTACATGTGCTACATGATAACTGCTTGCACTCTAAGTGTATCCCATATTTATACATGTAAGAAGCAATTCGAATTTTGAGCTTACTAATGTGCCAAAGCCACTTTTAGTTATTTGCAGTCACTGGTTTGGTGTAACTTTTGCAATAAACGGGAGCCATTGAAGAAATTGTTTCCTTAGAAAAATTGCCCAATGCGGGATTCAATCCCGGGTCATGGCAATCCTCCACCAAGCCCACTATGTGCCTTCCCCACTCCTCTCTTCTTGTTGTGAGTTGTATTACCTCCCTGAAATATGAAATCTAGGATTTTATCGTGGAAATCCATTTTGTGTTCTGAGACGTCATCTGGTATACTGCCCCCTAAAACAATCCAGAATAAAGCACAAGTTTAGAAAGTCTAGATTCGTAGAAAACAAGAATAAACTTGAGCATAACAGTTGATACAATTCCTTCCTGACTAGCCAAGATCTCTCATTGTATTCACATCGCCTAATTAAGACAATATCAGAGGTTAGGATAAGATATAGACTCATGGACAAAACTTAAGGAAATAAAAATTCTTTGCTGTCGCCGATCGACTATTTTTTTTTTTTTTTTTTAAGGAAACAGAGGCAATTTTGTTCACACTTGGTTATCTCGAGTGTGTTCAATAAAGGTCACTGCGTATCAAATATCTTTCATAGTTTTTGCATTGTTCTCGATATTAAGCTAAGAGGTACAACTTCATTAAGTTTTGTCCATGAGTGTACATAGAGTAACTATGTTCTCTACACATAAGTTTATTAATAAAACTCCATTTAAAGAAGACAAAGCCATCCAATCACCGAAATCTTCCGACCCAAAGTAAGAGCTCGAATCGAGAATGGAGAACGCCACCACTGCCCTCCTTTAAATACTCACTTAAATAAACTTGGCGGCCAGTGCCTTCTTTCCTACACAACAGATTGGGTCCACCTCGCGGCAACACACATGTGGATATATAGAATATTAGTATTGTCGAACTGCTTTTCACATGTGTAGATATGTGGTGCACTTACAGTAAAACCATTCGCCAACTTCTACCCACCATGATTATAATGGCCTGTTACAGGTGAACTAAGGTAATAAAAAAAAAGTATTTAAGAAATTACCTTTGACGACAATTATCTTTTTTCACAAGAATTATTATACTCTTACTAAACGGAAGGCTGGCATGTGGTGTCATACCCTGGCGATATCCAGACCTCAGGATCGAATCCCGCATTGAGAATTATCTTTATTTTACGACAATTTATTTCAATTACTTCTGCCCTACCCAACTATACTAAAGAGTTCAAATGACAAAAAAATATATCTCTGTCACCTCACCTTGTAAGTGCAATGTTTATCTGCTTTCTACATTTAAAGGCATGTGGTGCACTTTCTATAAATGAAAAGCTGTCGATAATTACCCCCTATGATTATCATGATCACGTGGGTAAGTTTGAAAAATCAATATATCTCTATTTGACTATGGTCAGTGGGGGACATATCTAGCTATTTCATGTATAACAACTAAATATTAAATTGGTATCTATCTAATGAATTTAATACATTTTATGTCACTAATGTTTCTTTTCATAGAAATTACCAAACCGAAGAACTTTCTTGAAAGATCGTCTGAAACACTATGGATGAACTCATCTGGTGGTGATTGTTGTTAGGTTGGATTTGGTGACAAGTCATATAAGTGGTCGTATAGGAAGGTGGTCTCTTATCAAAAATGTGTCGCTCATGGGAATTTTTTCCTCAATAGGAAATGCAAGCATTTAAGAACGAATGTTTCTTTTACACATAAAACAAACTTCCTACTCTTATTACTGCGATGGAAAAATATTGGGAGGGCTTGGCTCATTAGTGGTGAACCCTCTCAGCGGTTTCGCCAATTTAATTTACCACCAAAACAGAAGGGAATCGACACAGTTGGCCAGATGGAAATCTGGTCACCTGCGCCCTCTAGTCTATAAAGAGGGAGGCAAAAGCTTCCCCATGTGCACTAGGTGCAAAACCGAAGAGGCCACTCCCCAACATTTGCTAAATTGCACTGGAAAGGACAAAAGATCCCTGTACAGAGAACCAAGAAGAGTTCTTGAGCTTCTTTACGAGCACGACCTCCAAGATCTTGTCTAATTTAGACTAAAAGGATAAGTAAAAAAAAAATTACCGCCGGTTCCCAGAGCTCCAATATTGTATTGGACGATTCTGCCCATATATGCCACACCGAAGGGCGGAATCTCAGAAATGATATTTAAGAAAACTATGGAAACAAGCTTTTAGGAGAGTAGAAGTTTATCTTATATGTAAAATAAACCTCCGTGCGTGAATGCTTTCATTTCTTATGTATAGATGGCGCGTGATAGATTTAGATTACTTTTCCTCAATGTCCAAACTGTTGATTCTCTATAGTACATTCTGGGAGATATACTCTAATACCGTTTAACAGCCAATATGTTGTCTGTATTTGATTGAAGATCCAATTGAGAACATGGCCGAGTAAACCCGGATATAACTAAACTGATCAGACCGCGCTCAGTGTTACGTAATGAGGACTTCCCCCACCACACACAGTAGATCACACAAAGGTCAGAGGTCACACTATATAAACGTGATTGTAGGCGGATTGTAGTTGCGCATGCGTCCAACCTATTGATTAGATGACGCCCCCACGTGGCGTAATCAACCCCCACGTTAGCGCGCCGGAAAGTGGGGGGGTGGGGCTATCTCTACGACATACTGGCATGCAAATCTGTCCTTTATCTCCACTTTGTCTCCAGAAATTGACGCTTAGAAATATCTTATTCCGAAACTGATTTCGTTTCAGATCTCTCGTATTCCATATATGAAAGTATCCCACACTAAATATACACTCACTCATGGGGACAAAACTTATGGAAGTGGAAAGTATAAATAAAATACAAGTCGCTGAGGGAAGATTTTTCTTCTATTCTATATACAGTTACGAGCGTCATGCGTTCTTAATTCTTCAGTTTTCATCTCTGTCACCGTTTGCTTTTTTTTTTTTTTTGGAATGGCGCTCTCCTATTGGTTGGCTACGATCACGCCACCTTTGCCCCCCCACCATTTCTTTTTCCCAGTAAGAGACGCCTACGGAAGCCAACAGTACACAGACAGATAAAGCACATAGGCTATAGTTATTAACTAATATATGCATTTAGTTAAGGCGCAAATTTATAATTGTAACAAATAGTATTTGAATCAAAACATTCAATCGGGTAAAACACGGGCGTTGCCCGGGTCATTCGGCTAATATATATATATAACGGCAATACACGATTTCAGGCTCAACAACCCTTCGACAGGTATAACTACGCTGCTATCTACAGTGGAAGTGGAAAGTCTTTGATGCCGTCGGTCGTCTATTTTTTTTTTTTTTTTCATGGAGACAGAGGCAATTTTGTTCACTCTTGATTATTTTGTGTGTCTTCAATAAAGATCACTGTATATCAAATATCTTTCAGAGTTATTGTCTGAATCCCGATATACATGCTGAAAGGTACAACTTCCTTAACTTTTGTCCATGAGTAGATATTTTGAATTTTGAAAGATATACTGTGTAGTATTCAAACATATATTCTCTTATTTTATATATAAATATTCTACTTTTATTGGATCAATTCCCGTCGAATGATCAAGCCATGTATTACCGTGTTTATTTTATCTGTGAGTCTAGGTAAGGCCCTAACCAACATTTTTATCGTAACGATATTTTATCGTTAGGGGCAGCACTGGTAATTTTGAAACCACCTCTCCCATCAAAACAGTCCGAAACCATAGTCTTCTTTCGGACGTTCTGGGTTTACCAGCTGACCGAGTCTGTGAGATCAGTGAGGATGGGCAACATTACATACATATGGTTTAACTTTGATAAGAGAGAGATGTGTATTTTTAAAAGTTATATCTTATGTTTATATAAAATTGACTTTTCTATTAAAAAAAAAAAACACATTCAGAGTCATTTATTATTGGTTGTAAAGATGATAAATACGAGAGGTGTTTACATGGGAGGTCCACCGTCTCAAGTTTCCTCGACATCCGATACTTCCATATTTAGCAACTGCCAGGACCGTTGGTTTTTGTAAACAGCTCAAGTACAGGAAGTTGTCTATCCACCCCATCTATCTCTCGATACATTTCAAACTCACGCTTCCATTGTTTGATTAACACTTAGCGAGCGTGTTACAGGCTATGATAATCATGCTAGCTAGGGGTTTGAGACGGTTTTACTGTGTGTGTACCCAATATTTACACTACAGGTAAACAAAGTTTTACTTTTGTACACACATACACACATTATTAAAACCACCGGTCTTATACGGATTCACCGCAGGAAGGAAGCATAGATGAAGCTCCTATACTCCACGTAGCACAGAACCCAACAACAGACTCCAGGTCCGACACATGTCCAGTAGCCACAGATTCCACCGTGTATACGTCAAGGTTAGCGTATTACCGAAAAGGCGAGTGTGGAATCAGCCGCGTTCTAGCCTTTTGTATATGCAAGTTGTCTCAGAACCCCGTTTGGGTTCATTTGCACTTACTGGTGAAGTCGAATTTGTGCAAAAGAGTTTTGAAGCATTTTTTAAATATATATGTCCTCAACCTTAGGTTGGTTGGTGAGCAGTATTCCTGACATCTCAGAGTTTTCTTTCAATGGATAATCTTTCTATGTCATAGTGGAGTCCTAAGCTGTCCATAAATTACTTTCTCGGCTTCCTTCCCTCCAGTAATACATCCACTCCGAGAGTCGGACAGGATGTCCAAACCTTCTCTCAACTGTCTCCAGTAGCTCTCCCCACGGTCAGTTAGAGTGTTTCAAGATTCTCAAATAGAGTTTCCAACTTAGCTTGACGGAGCTAAGGCGGCCGAAGGTAGGTCCGGCAGTGAGAATTGGGGGTCAACTGTGTCGGCCTTGAGCTTGACAGATCAGAGAGTGTCACCTCAGTGATGTCTGTCATGGCGGGGATAGACAACCAGGTCTTATCAACATACGCTAGATATCCCAGAGCCTTTTTTCGGATAAGTGCTAATTATAATATATATTATAATAAAATCACATAAATATAAGAGACATAAATCCTAGCTAGTACTGCACGGTTTGTCATAGATAGAAACACAGATATGAGAAACGAGAAACTTCCCTCATTGTCTTTCCTAATTTTCACCGTGACAATATTCTGTGCAATGGAAGTCTGGATTTGGAGAACAAACAGAAAGATCGAATTACCTGCCGTATATCCTGGTGCCTTTTATTCCGCTCCCTTGTTTGTCTTTTTACCTGTTCGTTTGTCTCAGATGTTCTTCTGTATATATTCGAAATTCTTTTTTAGCCATCATTTAGCATAACTTTATTTCACACTCTTTGCATACTGTTTCAATAGAAATTGATTTACATATCAATATACACATAACCAGGCAAATCACTGCAGAATATCTATCATGTCTTCTCTCAATCTTGTAATGTTTTCATAGTCTTTAAACCGGCTGAAGAACAGAGATGCTTGAAAGCTTGATAGAACTATTTAAAATAAACTCGTCTTCCCAAACAAACTTCCCGTTTTTATTCATAAGAAATAAATATATGGTTAAATAAAAAAATATATTTTTTGTTGTAAAATAGATATAATATGGCTATATACATCAACCACTTATTTATTTATTTAATTTCACTTGCCATATATTTCCCAAAAAACGTCCAGCCAACAAATGGTATTCAATAAAAAAGTATCAATCAATATCTTTATTAAGTCTTTTAGAATCTTATATACAAATTATCCCCTGAGAGATTAAGCAATGAGTGAGAGGTAAAAGAGCGAAAAATAAATTAAAATATACAAATTTTTATGGGAAATATGTACATATAGAGCTATAATTATAGCTCTAGCGCCCAACAAGGAGAACCATGACGGAGGTGAAGAGGAACAAAATTTATTCTCTAGAAATTGTGTATGTTTAATTGAGAAAATACCTACAGAAACTAGTATATAGCATAGTTGCTGTAGGTATTTTCTCAATTAAACATAAACAATTTCTATAAAATAAATTCTGTTCCCCTCCCCCTCCGTCATGGAGCCCCATGTTGAGCGCCAGTTTTGTGTGAATCATTCCTAGCCAGGATCTGTGGGGAAAGTTATCTTTGTTGTCGATCGGCTGTGAAAACTCGGTCAAGAGCGAGACCTGAAGTCTTCACTCCAGATAGCGGCCACTCCTACACTTCAGGTGTCATTAGGTCAGCGCTGTCTTATTTTGTCGCTTTTCTTAATCCACATTCTTCGTCCTCCAAAAGTTCTTAACCCTCTCTATGATATAGCCCCTTTATTGTAATTTTAAACAATTTGAATATATATAAGCCATTTAGCGTTTGTTTTTCAACACTAAACCAATTTCTTGCTGTCTCTACTGGGTAACATCCCCATCCAAGAAGTTTCTCCCGCCTAATCTACAAGACAGCTCTCCTATTTTTATAAAGGTTCACTACTGATGATCCAGGCCATCCCAATTTTTTCCCCATCGCGATAGGAATAGCAGATTTTTGTTGTTGTTGAAAAAAGTGGCCCTGAGTCCTAAAACCTTATGTTTGAGTGAAATAATCCCGGCATCAGCAATGTAACAACACTAGACTGACATCCAGTATAAAGTTGGGTAGTGAAAGATGAGTTAGAAATGTAAAAATATAATGATAGATAGAGAGGTTGTCAAGATAGTACGAAAAATTTGCATCAATTTTTTTTATTTAAACGGTTTGTATCAATAGTATTTTAAATCGATACACAAATGTTTTTTTATCGAGTTTTTATAGTACAGCTTGAGCGCTCTTTAATTCACTCGACTATATAATTCAACATGCACACTTCTTTCAATATTCAAAAAGTTTTCCTCTTTCTCTCTCAAATCCCAACCAAATATAACCTCAACTTTATCCGACTATAATTCAACACACAACACCGAATTCCTAAGAAATATTTGTCATTAGGGGTGTTAAATTAAAGAATTTTGAACATCGGTACGCGTAATTTATATATAATAGCAACAGGGTTTACAGGGTCTTATAGTTGGTTTGAAATTTTTATTATAAAATTATCATGAAAGTTATTTTGGCGCTATTTGAAAAAAAGCATTTGGAAGTTGACTTCTACGAGATGTAGGCCTTCACTGAAGACTTTAGAAACTCCAGATATATTTTTGTGTTCTAAACCTTGAGAGGGAGAGAGGGGAGCCGCTCCAAGGAATTTCTTTGAAATAAAACATCCGTCTAAGAACAAAGGAGGTGGTAAAAACGCGACACTGTCACGGTGTCTGGCGTCGCAGGTCGTGACTCCCTGTGGCCGGCAGGAGACATCTACCGCTCTGGTAGACGACGATGTCTGAATGTCACATAGTCAACCTATGTAAGGTTTAAATGTATGTGACATTAATTATCACAAGTCAAGCTGTAAAAGTTTAAATACCATATAGACAACCTATGTTAGGTTTAAATGTCATTTAGCTAACCTATGTAAAGTTTAAATGTATGTGACATTAATTATCACAAAGTCAAGCTGTATAAAGTTTAAATATCACATAGCCAACCCATGTAAGGTTTAAATACCACATAGTCAGCTGGCCAACTTGGTTGGGAAGTTTAATTGCCACAAAGTGAAAACTTCGCGGAATAAATAAATATATAAACTAGTCAGTCATTTGATGAATTTACATATTACAAGATGGAAATTATGACACAGCGACTCCTTCCAGACCGATCTATCTCTATAGTGGGTTTCTTCTGGAGAAACCTATGCCGAGAGAACAAACAATTTCTTTTTTATGTAAAAAAATGGCACAAAAGTGAAATTGTGCTGGGATCAGGTGGATAAATTAAGATATATCCTGTAACTAAAATTACAATAAACTAAGCTATCAACAACTTCTAGTTGCACGATCAGGAGATGCCCTTTTTCTTAATATCTTCTTTATTTACATCCTGTAGATGGTGAATGTATATCATTGTGGGTTTGGTCTCTCTTTGTTTTTTCATATATACCATTCACTCTAAATTTTTTTTTACTTTTTCAATCTTACCTAAAATGAGGTTTTGGAGGGAGAGAAAATATGCATTTTCGTACCAAGCAACTAAATTTGAAGGTTTGTTCCACCTATTGAAATAAATATCAACTAAATAACTGTCATTTAGTTTTATTATTGAACATTAATTGCAAAACTCTTTCTTGATTAATCAAATAAATTCAAACGGTACACGTTTCGGTCTGTTGGCCAGCGTCAGCCTAGTGCATGCTATACTTCAAAAATCTATCCAGGTAGTAATGTCGGTTGAAACGGTATTAGAAGACAGAAAGAGTTACGTGAGAACTCTCACATTTAAAGCATTAATACATCATCTGTATGTAAGCCTAGAAATAATTTAGCGTTAAATGCCACGTGGAAAATTAGGGAAGACCAACTTCGGGATGAGACAGCAATTTATTTTAGGCAAGAACAAACTATGAATGGTAAACAAAAGATAAGCCACGAGGGAAATTTACAGAGTAGCAAATATATAAACATAAAAAAAATGACTTCTCTGTTAATAAAATTAATAAATACTTTGTTTACAATATTATTTAGACCCAACACAATTCCCTACTCTCTTTACTACAATGAGAAATATATAGAGAGGGCCTAGCTCATCATTGATTAACCCTCCCAGATCAGTTTAATCTACCAGTTTGAAGTAATCACTCTGTCATTCGGAGTATTCTATACTTTTAGTTAGTCTTATATCACCTAAAATAGTTTTTTTTCCCAGGATATTTAATACGTTGTGTAAAGTGTTCATACTTTAGTATACTTATTAAAAAAGACTTTAATGACATTGTAACAATTATGGAGTTTAACCAGCGGCACCACGCGGACCTGGAGAAGATGTCGTTGTGGTGGTTTGTTGACTCTGGAATGTAATTTGAGATTTGAAGCCCAAACATACCGGAGATTGATTCAATTGTTTGCTTCCGTTCTTCTGTTTACCGCACCCCCTGTATCTACATGGTATTCCTAGCTCCTCTGTCTCTCCCATCCTCCTGTTTCCATCGTGTACTTCTAATGTCCAGGCCCTCTCGAAGTTTCTATCATTAACGACCATCGTAAAATTTCCGCTTTCTTGAAGTGATCAAACAAGCTGAATCCTATTAGCTTTATAATAAAAAGTTAAACTATCACTATAAGTTCATCATGTCTAAACTAAATTAGGATCTACCAATCTTGTCCTAGTTTATAGGATCCTATCAATCAGAAGTTTATCTATCTATCTATATATATCCTACATCTTATACGCAATCATGTACCGTATATATACTCGTATATAAACCGTGGTAGATAGTTTTCAGCGAGATGTAACGTGGAGAACTCGCATAGAGCGAATGGTGCTAACTGCGAAAATAAATTATTATTATATTAGAGCCACTATCACAATATATTTAGGCAAAGGTAAAGACTTGAGAGATCCTAAATTAACTTCGGTCCCTGTGTCTTCCATACAGAGGTTTGTTGTTTATCCACTGTGACTGTCAGTATATAACAATTACCAAGGGTTTATTAAACACAAAAACATTTTTGACTAGTTTTTAAAATTTTATATTAGTTTATTTATACCCGTGATATCGATATTAATTTTGAAATTGATTTGCTTGGTGAGACACACACACACACAGGAATGATTACATATGCGAAAACCTACATTAAAATATATGCAAATATGTAATGTAAAATTGTATGGTTGCGGTTTGAGAAGATTGATCCGGAGCAGTATTGTATCGATGATATGCCCGGCCCATTCAAATGAGCACTTGATCGTCTTCTTGCGTGACGTTGGGCGGCCATTACAAGACGATTACCGTTAAATTCGGCCATAAATCCGGGCGTTGTTACCTGCTGCCGCTGCCGGGGCACTTGATGTCTTCTTGGAGGATACAGTGGGTCTTCATTGGAGGACACGGTGGTCGAGGGTCTTCCTGGAGGACACGGTGGTCGAGGGTCTTCCTTGGAGGACACGGTGGTCGAGGGTCTTCCTGGAGAACACAGCCAGCGTTCTGTCGGTGGTAAAGTGTCTTCCTGGAGGACACAGCCAACTTTTCATTTGTGAGGCGTCTTCTTAGTGAGATGTCTTCCCAGAAAACATGACCATCCTTTCGTTTGTCAGATGTCTTCTTGGAAGATGCGGTTATCATTGTATTATTAGGGTCAATTTGCAGCGCGTGTACGAAGGCTTCTTCAGTCGAAAATATCATCATCGATAGACACGTTAGCCTATACGACGTGTTTTCCAGTATCTGGCAATGCCGTGAGTCTAATGGATTACTTTACAAATGCCCTAGTTGTTGACGTCTATATGGTAGAAGAATCATGTGTAGCATTTACCTTCCACTGGCTCCGACTCGCGTACTTAACTATTACAAAACATAATTGTAATTATTGCAGAAACTTTAAACATACCCACTTTTTCTGTTTAGTATATAAGTGAGTTTTAAATCGACAATTTTTTTTATACTTTTGTCAATTATCCAATGATGTCAAATATGTCAGCCAATGTTCCTGCCGCTGTTGATTTCAACGATCCTCGGTCATTCTCAACAATTCTCATTCTAGCAAATGTCGAGTCGTAAAATATAACTCATCTAATTGTATTGTACAAAGACATTACTAGTAGTAATAGTAGAAAAGCCTGTTTTCATAGTTTTGTTAAACACCATTACACACACACACACTAAGATTAAACCTTCACAATATACCATGGTAATGCAAACTATATATAACTGTTTAACTAAATCAATAATCATTCCAAGGCTAGGTCTCTTTTAAAATAAACCTGGCCCTGGATTACTTAAGGATTTAATTAAATTGTAACGGCAGGGATGTAGCTGTAACGGACAATACAATAATTGTAGATATTTGGTAGATTAAATTTGTGAAATCGCTGGAAAGATTCACCAGCCAAACGAGCCTATCCAAATCTTTTTCCTCTTCCTTTCACTAATTGTAAACATTCCTTCTAAAGATTAAAAGGAATAACGCTGAATAACTCCATCCTCAACAAACGATACTATCACATACCTAAAAGTGCTTGCTCAACTAAAAAATGTTAATTTGTCGTGACTTCACAAAAAACAAATCGTAATTTCTTTAAACCCAGAAACTTCAAAGATGTCTGCTTTTATACCTTGTATTTCTACGATTAAAATTGCCTTGAAGAAAATTCTATTTTAAATAGGCGTTGTGAATAATTAAGTATTTTACTCTTTTGTTTGAAGATCTTGTTTTTCAGCTTGTTAAAACAAAGATAAAAACAGTTTCGCTTTCTTGAGAAAAGATAAACAAATCCAGGTCAAATAAGTATACTTTGGCCGTTTTACTTCAGAATACTTTTTGTTGAAGTGTTACTTTTATCAATTCTACCTGTATCGTATTTCATCAGGTTTGTTTTAATAGGCGCTGATTTACTCTACATCCCGGAATCCATTGTAAAGTAGGTTCTCACGTGATGAACGTATTACAACATGAACACTTTTTGTTTGCTCCTGACGAGGATAAAATTTTTTTTGTCGAAACATCGAGGTAATTAAAAGATTTACTGGCCGAAGTATCTTTATTTTCAAGAAAAATAAACACTCCTCTTCACTAACTATTCCCGGTCTTTTCGGTAGGTGGGCACTCATTGGAGGTTTTATTCTAGCGAGAGTGGAGGCTGTGGACGGCCCTGTGGGAATCCTGGAGCGACTCCACCCTCGCTCGGCATGTACGGCAGAAATATGAGCCGCTGACTGGTATCGCCATAAATACTCGCCGCCCGGACCTCCATAAATTTGCCCGGGACGATGGTTTAGGGGCTCTTTACGTGTGGTTCCCTGCAGGGGTGGGCGCCCCGCAGCTGTTGGTGCTCCCCGTGGTGGGGGGAGTCGGCTCGGATGTCTCCACAGCATTACTTTACTCCTGAGAGTTTGGTGGATGTTTGTACTTGTGTCTCGGCATCAATTACTTTACTCTTCTTTAAGTTTCATAAACAGTTTTAATTCTTAAGTTTCATAGATGTTTGTAAATGAATAAAACAAAGCATCAAGGGCTGCGTATCTTTATTAGAACAAATATATACGAGCTTTCGGGCACATTTCAATTGATAGATGTTTGTACTTGTCTCGGCAACAATTACTTCCTCAAGTTTCCTAGATGCTTGTGCTTGTCTTGGTAACAATTACTTTACCCTCACAAAATTCATAGATGTTTGTACTTGTCTCGGCAACAATTACTTTACCCTCACAAGTTTCATAGATGTTTGTTCTTGTCTCGGCAACGATTACTTCCTCAAGTTTCATAGATGATTGTGCTTGTCTTGGCAACAATTACTTTACTCCCGCAAGTTTCATAAATGTTTGTTCTTGTCTCGGCATCAATTACTCTCTTCCTCAAGTTTCATAGATGTTTGAACTTTTGTCTCGGCAACAATTACTCTACTTCCGCAAGTGTTTCATAAATATTTGCACTTGTCTCGACAACAATTGCTTTACAAATTCTAGTTTTCCAACCATCGGCTTGTGCGAGCTATCTCAACAAGAGAACGGCCCCCACAGACGTGAGGAGAGATAGTGTCGCTAAAGAAACCAAACAATTCCAAGTAGGTTGCGTCCGGACACAATTACCTTCGTGAGGGGCACCGGGCTATCTTCCAGCTCCTCCCTTCCTTCCCTTTGTTGGCCATTGTGGCCGCTCGCCCACGTGCCGCCCACTTCCCCTCACGGCCGGTCCCCTCTGTCACCGACTTCCTCAATACATCACCCGTGGTTTGTTTGCATAACTCCATTTACCCATTATACCCCAACATGGGTTCTGAAGACAACGGTTATTGTTGTTTTATAGTTTACTAATATGATTATTCAAAGCTTCCAGTTTCTTTGTTTTTTTTTATGTGTATGGGGGTTTTATTGGAAACTTTTGAGTCCTTCCCTCTTCAATCTAAACATTTGGGAAGTTCAAGACCCGGAATCTTCCAAAAAAAAAAAAAAAACATTGAAAACGTTACTAATTTTCAAACATTAATTGAAAAACGTAACACGAGCATTCCGCCAATTTGTATAACCAATTTAATAGAAGATTTATGAGCCTTTTATCCTTGTATATTGACTGCAGGCTTATATGCTACTTGAATCTTCTTTATCTATGTAATGGTTTCTTTTTAGGCTAGCTTTTTACCTTTATTTCATTGATTGACCTCACGTTTTAAAGGCATTCGGCTCATACCTGCACATCTTCTGACCATGTTTCATCCTAGACAATCTTGGTCTTTGAATTCAACTCACATATCATGTCACATGCTTCTCGTTCATTGTCACCGGTATGTACAGTATCTACCAAAACTATTAATTTGTAAAGTTTAGTATGTTCATATATGCTAATGGATATTTAATCTATAAAACTTTTTGCCATGATTCTTCGTATATTTTTAAGCTTTGAATCTGACATTCTTCAAAAGTGATGATGTCTCACTCACTCGATCATAAGACTTCTCGTCTACATCTCTCTTTAGACAAAATCAATATAGAACTACCAATCCAATTTAATTTAAGAATTGGGACGTGAGAAAGAGAGACGTGCCCAACCAGGAATTCAAGTCTATATTTACGTCAAAGAAGCAACAAATGTTGGAGATCCCGGAGCGGGAGCCAGCCGACTCGCTGTTATTATCGAACATTTAGATCTGTCGTCTTTCGTTAACGGCAGTTTGATGGTTCTTATCTCTCCGGGCCGTGGGTGGGATCTTTCCTCCATGTTCAATGGAGAGTTTGGGATAATATCTGACCCCTACACCGCCTCTATACATTATTAACGATACTTGAAATATATTTTTATTGGTACCAAGTTAAAATACATTTTTTACACATCAACCAATAATACTACAGACTTAAAAGTTTATGTTCATAGTTCACTAAACACCCCTAAGCTGTCTTCCATAGAAAATACAGGGTATATCCCAAACCAATCCAATACAATAGTAGAGTGGTTTAGAGATTAATTTAGCGAAACCGCTGAGAGAGTTCACTACTGATGAGCCAAACCCTCTCATTTAATAACTTATATCATTGCAGTAAGGTCTGTAGAGATAATATTTCTTGAAAAAAGATACTTCGGCTAGTATAAATCTTTTTATTACCTCAACGTTTCGACAAAAAAGCTTTTGTCCTCGTCAGGAGCAAACAAAAATTAAAACATATAGCAAGGCGTTAAAAATTATTCTAAGGCTCTAAGGGCGTTTTCACGCGATATTCGAAATTTTGTACAACATCCAAAGCATGAGTCAAAAAATAAATATTTAACTCACAAAGACTATGATCTTTGAAATAAAATTATGATATTAATATTTGATGATATTATTTAAAAGAAATACATTGCCAGTAAATTTATTTGCTACAAATTTCAACGATAGATGGCGATTAAACTTATAATTTATTTAACTCCCGAGGTTTCAGTGACAGGGAATTCTCCTGAGGAGAGTGACAGCAGATCACTGAAACGTCAGCAGTTAAATAAACCATTGGTTGATGTGACTGTATTGTTTCTGAATCAACTTCAAACCAATAAATGATCATCAGAACATTATTGACAGTTTCCTCCTCTTTCCTGTATTGATGGTCAGTCAATATCCTTTCATATAGGTTGGATTTTACCTAACTTTGTGGCACATTCTGAATCTGCACACTTTCCGAAAATATAAAATAAATATATTAATTTAGTGTTTATCGTAAAGATAGAGGCTGCCTGGCGGCCGGCATTGATATTTCTTGAAAATAAAGATACTTCGGCCAGTAAATCTTTTTATTACCTCGACGTTTCGACAAAAATATTTTGTCCTCGTCAGGAGCAAACAAAAATGAATTTTTAACGCCTTGCCAAATGTTTTCATTTTTGCTTGGTCCTGACGAGGACAAAAGATTTTTGTTGAAACGTCGAGGTAATAAAAAGATTTACTAGCCGAAGTATCTTTATTTTCAAGAAAATTTTAGTGTTTGTTTCTAAAGATGTATAGGTACCTTGTTTGCTCATAAATAGTATCCTCTCACACAAATTTGGCAATATATATCGACACTATCCGTTCATATTAATATTAGATGAGGAAAGATCAAAACCTATACCCCTACACAAGCACGAAGCTCTCATTGTATTTATTTTATGCATTGAGATATTTTCTTTTACATTTCGGATATCTATTTGTCGTGAAGTGTGGATATCTCTACACTTAAAATGCCTCAATTGGTGGGTAGCGGGACACTATCACATGGTTGTGTGCCGAAAGGTAAAAAGATGCGCACATGAAACATTTTGTCCCTGTCATCTGAATTGTATTGATTTAATAATGTGAAAAATATTTTCTTCCTCTTCAATCCAATGCTGGATCAAGATCTTCCTCTTTGATTTTTAATTCTTCTCTGTTTTTCTGATAGCCTCTACCAATTTCTTTCTTTCCTGTGGTAAATATCAATTTTTTTTTCTTGAATCTTTCTTTTTCAGAAGCTTTGTTTATCTGGATAGAGTAGTTCTTCATATCACCAATAAATGTATTTTTGATATGAAGATCATCACTTGAATGCTCCAGAAAAGCTTCAGACACCGATATTCTGCGGTTACCACCATGTCCGAATACATCATCATCAGTTTTGTTGATTCGGATATTCGCTGCAGAATGTGTTAACATCCTTGAAGTAAAGATCCCCATGGGATTGTGATCTTACTGCTACTACATATAAATAGCATGTACAGAGTGTGTAAAGGAAATATGGACAGTTACCTATCACGATATGTTAGTTATATAGCCAAGGTACCGCTTATCAAGAAATGAAGATAAAAGGTCAAATGTCGAGGTCTTCCCGATATGTCCTGGATATTGATCATAAACGAGCTGATACATTTATGTTGATATTATGTAACTGCACAGTTTGTGTTCAATTCTTGAATATAAACAACCAAACCTCGGTAATATCAAATAGAATATAGTGATACTATAAGATTTTTCCTGTAGAAATTTCAATTGGAGTTCAACGTTTATTATTATTTTATTCTAATCCCTTTTGTTCCTTCAGACAGTTGAGAAATTTCTTCAGTTCCTTATATAGAGGGCTCTTTTCTATCCCAATTTGTTCCACTAAATGCTGTGGAGTGGCCTCTTTAATTTTGAATTTTGTTCTGAATGTTTCCTTGGAAAATCTATTCAATGGAAAATTCACGTGTCTTCTCCCTAAGAAATAGATTCACAATTCGAAGGAATTGAAACGAGTCCTTTGAAAAGCTAAATACAATCTGAATTTTCACATATACATTTCCCATGAATAGATGTATTGAACATAAAAAAAAGCACCACGTTTCACTTGAAGAGTTCGATCAAAAAAGAATGCATTTGCTTGTTTCACTAAAAAAAAACTCTATTCAATCTGAATAAATATCCATTTTTCACTTAGTAAAATACCTCAAAATGGATGAATCTACACATTTCACGCTTGTTTAACGCTTTTCAACGCTTGTTCGGCGGTACATGTACTAAAATTGGAACGATACAGAGAAGATTAACATGGCCTCTGGGCAAGGATGACACGCAAAATCGTGAAGCGTCCTACACATTTCACATACACATATTGAATCCACATAATTTATACGTGTAAATCCATCTAATGTGAATAACTATAAACATCGAAAAATACATTAGACGTGTATGAATCTATACGCCTCGTTGATCTTCCATCTGGAGGAACTTACAAGCACAACTTGGGAGAAAGAGTTTAATGTAGATAACTTCATACAAGTATAAAATGTGGGTTTATCTTCGTAAAGTATTGGATTCGTCCAATTTGAATGAACTCTCCAGTTGTAGACAACATCCCTCCAGTCTCAGCGGCAGCAGTGGTGGTCGGAGCTATTCCTGGCGGCACTTGCCGTTGTTGCCATTGACTGAGGCTCTCCAGGCCGTGCCATTGATCTTGGACACCGCTTCTTTTGTCTTCTCTCCTTCTTTTTTGTGAACTTTAAATGCCAACAATATTTTATATATCCGGTGCTTTCTTAATACAACATCCTGCTTTGTTAACTTTTCTCATATAGCTTAGCAAAATTCTTCCTATTGTTTCAACAAAATTCTAACGGGTACAATATATCCCAACAGTTTCAATCTGATAATAATGGCTTTTTTTATTGTACAATCCAACAATCCATTTAGTGTATATTCCTTGAGTAAGAGAAAACTATTTTATTTACATAGTAAATACGTGTGTGGCTCATTTATTAGAATAAAATTCCATCCATCAATTTTATTTGTAAAACAGCCTATTCTTTTTCTAAAACAAGGTCACAATATAGAAGCTTTATTATTGAACAACATGCATAAATTTAAATCTTTATGATCATTGTAGATTCTGATGCCCCGACGTAGATACCAGAGATACCGAAACATTATAGCTAAACTGGCATACACTAAATGCATTGATATCTGCATTGTAAGGCTGTTTAAAAGCTTGGTTTAAACGCCATAAATGAAGAAGTTGGCATCTACAGCGTCTACCTGCGGAATAATTCCAATATCTTCACCTATTTCTGTACGGAACGCCTAAGTAGGAAGAGCACTTGACATGTCCTATTCCTATCAAAGTTCTATAAAAGTGTGTTTGACATTTTCAATGTCTACAAACGCCAGTTTTACATTTTCACCTAACCCAGTTCGGAACTTCTTCCTAGGTACTTTTCACATAGGTCGAAAGCACTCTGTCTAATTTTATCAATGTCTAAAACAGAGCTCGGCATTTCTGGCATGCTGCAGAATTTTTCATCTCTACTTAATTCTGTGATGTTTGTGTCTATGGGCATCTTCATTTATTCTAATATTTTTTTCACATCGGTCTAAAACATTTTCACTACTCTGTCTAATTTGTTTCAATATTTAAAACAGAGCTCGACATTTCTACCATGCTGCAGAATTTTGCATCTCCACTTATTTCTAACTGTGGGCATTTCCAATTATTCTAGCAATTTTTTTACATAGGTCGTCATTACCCTGACATGCCCAATTTGTGTCTATTAAAGTCCAAAACATAGAGTTTGTTATTTCTGTCAACTAAATAAGACATTAATTTGCACAACTCTACTTAATTCTGCATTGAATATCTCCGATCCCTTTAGTGAAATTTGCACATCTACTTAATTCTGCATTGAATATCTCCGATCCCTTTAGTGAAATTTGCACATCTACTTAATTCTGCATTGAATATCTCCGATCCCTTTAGTGAAATTTGCACATCTTCTTAATTCTGCATTGAATATCTCCGATGCCTTTAGTGAAATTTGCACATCTACTTAATTCTGCATTGAATATATCCGATCCCTTTAGTGAAATTTGCGCATCTACTTAATTCTGCATTGAATATCTCCGATCCCTTTAGTGAAATTTGCACATCTTCTTAATTCTGCATTGAATATCTCCGATCACTTTAGTGAAATTTGCACATCTACTTAATTCTGCATTGAATATCTCCGATACCTTTAGTGAAATTTGCACATCTACTTAATTCTGCATTGAATATCTCCGATGCCTTTAGTGAAATTTGCACATCTACTTAAGTCTGCATTGAATATATCCGATCCCTTTAGTGAAATTTGCGCATCTACTTAATTCTGCATTGAATATCTCCGATGCCTTTAGTGAAATTTGCACATCTACTTAATTCTGCATTGAATATATCCGATCCCTTTAGTGAAATTTGCGCATCTACTTAATTCTGCATTGAATATCTCCGATCCCTTTAGTGAATTTTCATATAGGGGAAGCTCCTTTACCATTTGTGCGTATAAAACACACGCAGAGTATCCACGCCGTCCATTGCCCACACCTGGCCATCCTGGCGGCGATCCTGCATTATTTATGGACCATCCGGATCAATATGCCATCGGAAAACAACGCCGTATCGACCACATATCGGTGGTTCTGATTTAATTTTTAGTGGGCTGCCCTGGGCGCTTTAAAATCGGGATCCCAAGTTTGGATTTAATGATCATTATTCCTTATTTTGGGACAAAGATTTCCAATATAGGGAATGGTACGTTGGGGGCTTTCCATTAGTGGGGAGACATAAAACTGGCTCGATAGAACTCTTGGAGATAGATGTGTTTGTAACCGCCGTGCACCATGGGCTTACTCCCAAATTCCCTTGTTTATGGCTCTCCTATGTCACTCGATTTCCATTGTGTATAATCAACCTTTTTTATTTTGCCAAAGAGAGAATTCTATTTTTATGCAAAAATAAACCTCTCTCGTGTATTATTTTAATACATTTTTAAATGGAGGAGTGCCTCTTTTTGCGCATGATAATAACCTATTATCTCTTGCAAACTTACTATGAATTTTGCCTAGAATCGGTCCTATTACTTCACCAACTGAAACTTCTTTGTAGATTTGATCGATTGCATAGCACCTCCCGTATGATGGTACGAAATCGAAGCCATCCCTGTACTGATGAAGGCCATAGCTCGAAATTATGGCATATAGGTTATCTATCTTAATTTTCCAGAGCTGGTATTGTGGCTTAATGTATCCGCATGCTCTGCAAAAATAATAGTGAGAATATAGTTTTAAATGTGTTTTAAAATAGAGAGCGCTATTCTTGACTATAATCAAATATATATTTATTTCAATACAAATTATTTTACGTTCTAATTAGATCCAGGAAATGGCATACCCCAAAATTAAAATTTTATATCTTATATAGTTTGAGCTTGTAGAATGTCAATGGAGAATCCATTAGTGTTTTATTTTCCCCAAACTAGAATTAATTAAATTATTATGTCGCAGCCTGATTGTGTTATATCTTGGTAATTACGTTAATGATGACCCTCTCTGCTAAATGTCAAATAGCCGTGTTTTTTACTCGCCATCTGTCCTTCAATGCCATCATTGATTATCGGAATTTTTAGGAGTAAGTGATCGAAGTGAGGAGCCATGAGGGAGAGAGACCCTAGCCAAACCATTAATACTTCTGGTCTCATCTAGAATCAGACTCTCATTGGAGGTCGGATTATGTAAGGTCAAGACATCTTGGATTTTATCATTATAGTCATTCATCAAATGGTCGTTCATGGAGGTTTCTACGTACGCCAGAGCCCAAAACTAAGTCCATCAAGAAACGATCCGTACTAAATGACGTACAAAGGAGGTTTCCTTCTGGTAGTATATTGATTGAAGACACCACGTGTTATCAGAAAGTGTTGCGTGTGGCTGGCCGCAGCGTGATAGCGCCAAAGGTCAAGGGGTCAATTGGGTTCCGTTTGGCTTTAATTTAGCGTCGTCTGCTTGGACTTTAGCTGTGCAAATAACTGAACTTCCCCGTGACGGAACGTAACTCGAGCTAGCCTTCTCAACGATCAGTACTGGAGATGTACAGAGACATCGTTCCTCTGTACTACACCACGTCGTAACCTAGCTACACAGTAACTACTTTAGCAATTAGTTGAACATTAGTTAATACCGAGGTTATATAATTAGAGAGCGCGCGTGTCACATTAATCAATCGCAATTAACTCGGGTGGGATTAGTGACATACGCTACCAGTTTTGGCCAACCAGTACCTGGAATCGAAGTACACATCTAGCATTATTTTACTTAAACATACTTCAACGGTTCTTGCAAAAGTCCAACCCCACCAGCGAGTGCAAGTAACCAAACGGGGCTATGGCACATTTGTAAGTGCAAAGTCGAACTGCTTTTCACATGTGTAGACATGTGGTGCGCTTACAGTAAAAAGCAGTCGCTAAATACCCACCATGATTATCATGGCTTGTATCACGTGTACTAGGGATAAGCAAAAAAAAAAATAATAATAATACTTCAACGGTCCCCTTTCTTACATAAAGACAACCCCACTAGTGAGTACAAGTAGCTATATTTTCTCTCTGGCATCTCATAAGTGAAAATATATAATTGTTTTTATATATGCAAACATATGAAATGTGTGCGTGCAATATTTTTTTATAAATCATTTTATTCGCGATCAAACGTTGTGGCCCACTGTACCTTTTACATCACCAAACACAATGCGACCCCAGCCATCTCTGTGTTAAGCTCAATGTGCCATCTCGTCGACCGTTAAACCAGTGAGTTCCTTTAATTGGTCCACGAAGCGTGTCGGCGGGCGTCCTGGTATGCGTCGCCCAGACGCCTTTCCGGTCAGTATGGTGTACTCCAGTCCCCTGCGTCGCGCGATGTGACCAAAGAATCTCAAGGGATATAAGCAATCAAGAACCTCTTCCCACCATGATTAATAAGACCTTGTGCACTTGTAGTGAGTACCAACATTTTAGCGTTTTCTAATAAAATAATATGTGAGGATTTTCTGCATAGTTACTGACTAAGACCATATAGGCCTAACTACGCAGTTGTAAACTGATGAAATTCCTTATGAGAAGGCAACTGATGATGGTGAGCCAATACTTTCCTCTTTGCGCAACAGGAAAAGTATAAAACTTTAACGAGAGAGAATGGTAAAACAAGATCTATAAAAAGCCTTTAATTAACCAATACAGTATAATAAAAAAAAATCTTCACTCGCAATAGTGCCTTCAGTTCTCGGAGTTTTGACCAGAGACTATCCTGAAGACAACTAGATATTTTAAAACTTAAATAAAAATCCTAATATTTAGAGATAAATCTCAGAGTTTCAATAAACTCAATTTTAAATCTACTTTTTATTCATACTTACACTCTTAGACAAAACTTAAGAAAGTTGTACCTTTTAGCATATATATCGGTATTCAGACAATAACTCTGAAAGATATTTGATACATAGTGACCTTTATTGAAGACATACGAGATAACCAAGTGTGAACAAAATTGTTTCTGTTTCCTAAAAAAAAAAAATATACGACCGGCGACATCAAAGACTTTACACTTCTTCAAGTTTTGTCCATGAGTGGGTATATATATAGGAACTCATTCTTCGACAACAATAATAGCTGTGCTGTTGTGACCCTAGGTACGAGAACGGTTTGTAGCTTTTCGGACAGGGCAGAGACCATAGGGTTCTTTCTCTCTCCAGAGTTCTTCTGATTCCATATATCTACTACTGTGTCCATAAGGATATGTACATTTCGTGTAACTCGAGCCGTGTCTGTGCAGGCCTGCTGTGGCTCCGTGCCGCGCTAACCACCGCGATGGCCACCGCCGGCATCCCCGACACCACGGCCCTGCTCCACCGGGCTTGGAACTACACTCTACCTCCCGGCCTCTCCCGCGTCCAGGTACCGTCACCTCACCTATCTCTTCTAAATCTTACATGTCCTATACCGTATTTTCCTTGTTACAACACCTACTCGGTAACATAGTTGCTGACCAAGATAATTATTGTCTTGATTCACCAATACGAGACTGAATCAATCATTAGCCTAGAACATGGATCGACAACCTTTTGAGTCGGAAGAGTCAAAAATTACAATTCACAAAATGTCAAAGTTTTTAAAGAGCCATAATTTTTTCTTGCCAATAATAAATAGTAATCGCATAAAGTTTTTATTTATGCGAGTACTACACGTCACATCCAAAGAGCCGCATGTGACTCGCAAGACGCAGGTTACCGACTTCTGGCCTAGAAGACTACTGCTGGTCGGCAGGACTCGCCGGTTGTAAAAGATCTTTCTAAGAATTAGAGAAGGATCAGAGAGTCAAACAGGATTTTAAATTAAGAAAATCGACCTCCTTATCTCTCACACAACTTGGGAGATACAATTAGTTCTTAATCCCGTCACCTAATCCACGACGTACAGTACTTCGCCGCTCAACTATAGATTAAAACCTCCAAGAGAAGAGAGAATACTTAGCCATGGGAAGCTTGAAAAAATGTCAATAAAACGTAAACATAATAATTATCTTTAATAATAAATTAGGCATTTCTCTTCTTCTTCTTCTTTCTTATCTCCACTCAAATCACACTAAGGTATCAAGCTTGTAAAGCTTGAGACTTTTGATGGTATCTGCCGGGGAAGAGTAGAGCTCATCAATGGATGAGTCAATACAGTCAATAATATGTAGGCATTTCTCTACTTTTGATAGTAATTAATGCTAGAGAAAAAGGTTTGAAATTCAACTTTTTATATTTAAAATTATTGCTCTACAGTTTTTTTACTTCAATGATTAAAAAATAAATAAAAGGTAGAACATGGCTCATCAATAGCGAACCCTCTCAGAAATTTCGGCAGAAATCTCCAGAGAGAGAGAAGACGGTTCTATACTATATCATACTTGTATAAGACTGTGATTTACTTTTATAATCAACATTTATTGAAGAATATACAGGGTGAGGATTGTTTATGGAAACTATGGGTATAGGCTTCTAGTATTGTGAAAATATATACACCTAAATTATCAAATGGAAGAATGCAATATTAGTGATAATTAAAAAATCATAAGAAAAATTGGAAGTCGATGGAAGGATAGTCTAAACCGTTGGCTTTCGACCGCTACGACCCGGGTTCGATTCCCGCATTGGACACTTTTTTCTGAAATAAAAAAAAAAAATGCTTCGATGGCCCCCCAATTCTTGCAAAAGTCCAACTCCACCAGCGAGTGCAAGTAACCAAACGGAGCTCTGGCACATTTGTAAGTGCAAAGTCTAACTGCTTTTCACATGTGTAGACATGTGGTGCACTTACAGTAAAAGCAGTCGCCTACTTCTTCCCCACCATGATTACCATGGCCTGTACCACGTGTACTAGGGATAAACAACAACATAAGAAAAATTATACTAAGCATTTTATTTTGGGGGTTTTAAAAAATGAGCCGCTTAAGGTATAAGAGAGGGGGATGCACGATGTAGAGGTTTATTTCAAATAAAATAGATAAGAGGCCTAAAAAAAGAAGCAAAGACGTTTAAAGAGAACAGGCGTTCATGGGAGGTAAGCTCAAGAAAGATTATTTTGTTCTTCTAAATCCGTTTTTCCCAAACTTTGAATCGGAACAAATCGCGCACAAGTCAAGAGTTAAAATTCAGTTTAAACAAAGTTCTCTTCCAAAGCTAAGAACCCAAGTTAAGAAACTAAACAGAATGAGTTTCCCCCCCATCATAAAAAATTCCAAACGAGTACATCGTAAGGGAATTCTTTTCCTGAATTTCCCTTTTATTTGCGGCAAACTAACAGCTCTTATTTGTGGAAATCTGGTTTAGATAAACTAAAGAAATAGTTAGAGTTGGATTAGTTACACAAAACTGTGGTTTTCTACCAATTTCTTCTGTCGCCCCGCTAAGTCAAGTTTGATATAATTATTTTTATTAAGGAAAAAAAAACATCTCCACAGAGATCGTGTAATTAAAAGTTGCTGATGACATGCGCCATATGTCAAACTATATATATAAATACCAATTAACTGTTGATTTTCTAATTATTCCAGAATATTGGCTGAATATTCTACTTTTAGTTACAGGATCAGGAGATCCTTTTTTCTCAATTTAACCACTTTATCCCAGTACAATTTAACTTTTATAATTTGTTTCATATCATTACATTTTATCGTAAAGATAGAGGCTGTCTGGCCGGCATTCATAGTTCTTAAAATTGAAGATACTTCGGTCAGTAAATCTTTTTATTATCTCTACGTTTCGATATGAATCTTTCATCAGGAGTTCCTGACGAAGACAAAAGATTTTTCTCGGAATGTCGAGATAACAAAAAGATTTACTGGCCGAAGTATCTTTAATTTTAAGAACATTAATTTTATGTTATTCGCGCGTTTATATTCTTGTGCTGCTACATCGACTAGCAATGAGAACTATAGAGAAATTAAGAGACCTCTCAAAAATCTTATTAGAATTTAAGAATGGAATTAAACACGTCGGTAATTGAGTAACTCAATCCTTTGTAATGAATTAATGTGAGTTTTGAATTTCTCAAAATAAACTCATCTCTCTGAAAGGTTTATATTTCACCGTATATTTCAACACAAATTTATCAAATTGTATGTAATCCTGGTAAGCAATAAAATTATCACTCAAAAAAATCTCTGGACAACTTATAGTTCATCCCTTACTTCAAAATTGGTTATTTAAAAATGAATGACACGTTTTCCGTCGAAATTATCACCAAGACACAATAAACCATCTATTGACTGATTCTTCAATAAACTCAAATGTTACTAACCACAAGACACTAGCCTTGACAAATTTTAAAGCCCACTTGAAGACCATGGTGTCGGGCTATGAAACTTGTCAGTACAGGAAGACTCCGATTCCATGAGATCCACTAATAAATCATGAAGCATTCCGAATTTTCCAAATAGTTAAGAAATATGGATGGACAAATATGGATGGACAATGGCCAAAATATTTATATAATTTTTCTTAAGAGGATAAATCGATATTAAAACAGAATAATCGCGTCTAGTTTTTGCGTCTGTTTTTACAAAAGATTTGTCGTTTTTAAAAATCGCTTTCCTCCCGACAAAATTGGCATTTATTATGTTTAATTACAGTAAATTACAAGGAAAAGTGGAGAGAGTGTCATAACAGTTTATGTGCTTTGGTTCTAAAGTATTTCGAATGCCTACAGACTTACACATACGTTCTTTCCCGTTTCATCTTTTAGCTAAAATAAAAGTGTAACGTCCCCATCCAACTTCTAGTTAGATGTAGGAAGCTTCGTACATACCAAGTATAGTATATAAGTGTTTCTGGTAGCCAAATATGAAGGGTTGGGTACATAGGAAACCATGGATAAACAGTGAGGCTGTCTTCTCTAGTGATGTGTCCCACGGTACTTCTCTCTTCAAAGTCGATGGCAGCACTTGAATCTCTTAATGGAGGGGGAGGCTCTTGTCTCTTTTTCTCGGAATGCCGCTGGACGTCTTGGACAGTCTCTTTCAGCACTTCTAACAAGTAATCCTTCACATCTATAATGTGAGGATATACACACCTAGGGGAAGAATTAAATATACATACAAGATACTTGTATTTATGTGTAAAAGAAACATTACATTCCTATATATTGTCAGGAGGACAGAGTTTCCTGGTATTCCCCCTTATCTGGACCGACCGGTCGGGGTAAACAGTGGCGTCACGTGGAAGGAGGATATATCTCAGTTCTCCCCTCTTGCTCTAACGGCTGGGTCGATTTGGCTCATGTAAATAGTAACTCTTATTTTATATTTAAAATCTCTCATATAACTCATTAAATAAATATTTAAAGTAATTCGAAGGCCTAGTTAATTATTTTTCATCGCGACAATTGTGGTGGAGACGCCGGGTAACGAGACAGTCACCAGACGAAGTCGTCGCCTTCAAGGATTGCAACCAGAGCTATCTACAGTGCTTGCATTTCCCGCTCGGAAGAAAATGGAAAGAGAAGAAAACCGACCATTCTGCCATCGGTGGAGAGATCCCACTGTCTTCTCGGGGGAACGTGGGGAAGATTCGCAGCGTTGGCTGAGCGACTTCCAGCGTGTGGCACGTTACAACAAGTGGGATGACTCCATGTGTCTGGCCAACGTCATCTTCTACCTCACTGGCACAGCGAAGTGCTGGTTCGAAAACTTCGAGGAAATCTTGAATTCGTGGGAGGAATTTAAGATAAAGTTTTGTGAAATATTTGGGAACAAGGAAGACACGGCTAGAAAAGCCGAGAACATTCTTCGAACTAGAGCGCAGACGAGTGGGGAAAACGTCGAGAGCTACATACAAGAAGTCCTCCTTCTTTGTAAACAGAGCAACCCCAGAATGTCGGAAGGAGAAAAGGTGAGCCACCTGATTAAAGGCGTAGCGGAGGAAGTGTATCAGGCACTTGTTGGGAAGGACATCAGCACGGTGGACCAATTTGTTGCGTTCTGCCGCCGATTCGAGGCATTCAAGAGGATGCGTGTTGCACCGCCCAGGTTCAACCGACTGCCCAATGTTACCACCATCTCGACCGCTGAACCTGAGAACCTAGAAGCCCTGATTAGAAGAATAGTAAGAGAGGAGGTGCAGAAGTTTATGGCTCCTCCTTCTACATTTGCCGCCCAGGATATCGACACTCCATCTCCCGACCTACGGGATGTCATCCGTAGTGAAATCCAGCAAACGTTGGCTCCTATTTCTGCCCCTCGTCAGCCCGAGAGCTTCCGCCCTCGGCGACAATACCTCCCCCAGAACGATCAAGGTTACCGACGAAGAACCGAAGGGCCACCAAATAATCAAAGGACTCAGTGGCGTACTGAAGATGACAGACCGATCTGCTTCCACTGTGGGCGCCCTGGCCACGTTGCACGTTATTGCAGAGACAGACGTCAAGCTTTTGCGGATGCCAGACTTGGAAGAGAAACAGTCGATTTCGGAAGACCAAGAACGGAAAATTACACCATGGGCGAATCAGGAAGCGAACTATCCCAAGGAAGATTTAGAAACCCGTCGCCATATCCCCACCGCGGAAGATTCCAAGCTCCCAGAAGAACCTCACAATCCCCTGCTCGCCGTCCCAGCCGCTCACCCAGTCGCCGCAGTGAGGAAAACTAGATGGCGCGCCCTCTGGAGGTGTGGCCGCCACAGACGAAAATCCTCCCTGCCGTATAGCCGCTACAATGGAAAAGAACTGGATATCTGTCAACATACAAGGACGAAATGTACAAGCTCTTGTGGACTCCGGCGCTGATTACTCAGTAATTTCTGAAGCTTTCAGACGTTCTATAAAGGCCCCAGTTTTTAAAGAAAATGGACCACTTCTAAGAGCCGCGGACAAGAAGCCTATCGTGACCCTTGGTAAGTGCTCTTTAGAAGTTCAAATCAAAGGACTCGATATTATTTTTGATTTTGTAGTAGCCGCTGAATGTAGCCACGATGTTATACTGGGCTGGGATTTCTTCAAAGCCACAGATGCCATTATAGATTGTGGGGAAAACAAATTGTATTTAAGCGAAGCTGAAAAATCCTACGAATGGAAAGACCTGAAACTTTGTGCTGCTATGGACTGTGTCATACCGCCGAAATCTTTTGGCAAGATTGTTGTCACCAGCCAGGATGTATTTGGCAGCAGAGATGTAGTCGTTACAGGTTCCAAACGCCTGCAGTTGGAAAAAGGACTTTTTATTCCCTCTTCCCTCGTTAGGTTCTTACATGGCAGAGCGGTGTTGTGGGTGACTAACAGTACTCACCAGTCTCAAGTGATACCTTCGGACATGAAGATAGGAACAATGCAAGATCTAGAAGTAGGGAGCATATCTAATCTTGACGCTTGTTCTGAAATAGCTGGAAAAGACGAAGTAACTTCCCCAGATGTGAGAGAATGTTTAATTTCAATGATTTCTACTGATTTGGAGGAAACAAAGAAAAACAGATTACTCACGTGCCTAAATGAGTTTTCTGATATATTCGACTTTGAGAAAAAGAGCTTCCCTGTCTCTGGCGAAATAAAACATAAAATCGATACGAGTGATTATCCGCCTGTCAGACAGCGTCCTTATAGAGTGTCTCCCGCCGAAAGACGTGTCATTCAGAGTGAAGTAGAGAAAATGATGGAGACTAAAATCATCCGGCCATCATCAAGTCCATGGGCCTCTCCCGTTATATTAGTGAGGAAGAAGGACGGCTCGTTGAGATTCTGTGTCGACTATCGTCGTCTAAATAAAATTACAAAGAAAGATGTTTACCCTCTCCCTCGTATCGATGACGCGCTGGACACCCTCTCTGGATCCAGGTACTTCTCCACTATGGATATGAGATCGGGTTACTGGCAAATCGAAGTAGACGATAAGGACCGGGAGAAAACGGCATTTATCACTCCAGATGGGCTTTATGAATTTAATGTAATGCCATTTGGTCTATGTAATGCACCAGCAACTTTCGAGCGAATGATAGACAACGTCCTACGGGGATTGAAATGGGACATGTGTTTATGCTACTTAGACGACATTGTAGTCTATGGATCGACCTTTAAAGAACATTTAACACGTTTATACAAAGTTTTGAGATGCATTCAGCAGGCCGGACTGTGCCTGAATTATAAAAAGTGTCATTTCGCCTCGAGACAAATAACTATCCTCGGGCACGTCGTTAATGAATTTGGAACGCAGCCAGACCCAGAAAAAGTGAAAGCCATTGTCCACTTTCCAAAACCCCGTAATATCAGTGAGACCAGAAGTTTTCTTGGGTTAAGTTCATACTATAGACGCTTCATCAAAAGTTATGCTAACAAGTCTCGACCCTTGAATAGCCTTTTAAAGAAAGATGAAAAATTCATTTGGGGCGAAGAACAAGATGAATCTTTCCGGATTCTCAAACAGGAATTGGGATCTTCGCCTGTGTTAGGACATTTCATAGAAGGTGCGGAAACTCATGTCCATACTGATGCAAGCGGCTATGGTTTAGGGGCAGTTCTTGTTCAAATCCAGAATGACGCGGAGAGACCTATAGCCTATGCCTCACGAACACTAACCAAAGCGGAAAAGAATTATTCCACTACAGAAAAAGAATGCCTCGCAGTTGTTTGGGCCCTTGGTAAATTCCGCCCGTACCTATATGGCAGACCCTTTACTGTGGTTACCGACCATCACTCGCTATGTTGGCTGGTAGGCTTGAAAGATCCATCCGGCCGCTTAGCTCGTTGGGCCCTCAAACTACAAGAATACGACATAAACATCGTTTACAAAAGCGGACGCAAGCATAAAGACGCTGACTGTTTGTCAAGAAGCCCCTTGGCTGACACCGCAGAGATAGAAGGGCACATTACTTCCATCCAAGACATTGCAGAAGAACAAAGTAAAGACCCTCATTTGGTTGGGATCCGTGAAAAACTTGCAAATGAAAATTTAAAAGGGTATCAGATGATTGGAGGCGTTCTCTATAAGAAAAATTACGACCCTGAGGGCAAACCATGGTTGCTAGTAGTCCCAAAACAAATGAGGCACGAAATTCTTAAAGATGTCCACGACACTCCAATGGCCGGTCATTTGGGATTTGCCAAAACCTATGACCGCGTTAGAAAGAGATTCTATTGGCCTGGACTTTATAGGACAGTTTCCCAATACATTGCTCATTGTAAAGAATGCCAGCGAAGGAAGGGCGTGCCTCAGAAACCTCCTGGACTACTAGTCCCAATACCTCCAACGACCTCGCCTTTTCAAAAGATAGGAATTGATTATCTGGGAAGATTTCCCATATCTCACACGGGAAATAGATGGATAATAGTTGCGACTGATTATCTCACCAGATTTGCGATAACAAAGGCCGCGGCAACAGCGGAGGCTACTGAATTAGCAACCTTCCTTATTGAAGACGTCATACTCAAGCACGGCGCTCCTCGGGAAATCATCACGGACAGAGGAAGAAATTTCATGTCTCAGACCATACGAGAAATAAATAATCTAAACGGAACAATTCACAGATTCACCACGGCATACCACCCTCAAACGAATGGTTTGACAGAAAGACTTAACAAGACCCTGACTGACATGATCTCGATGTATGTTGACGTTGATCAGAAAAATTGGGACAACATCCTACCATATGTGACCTTCGCCTACAATACCGCTCGACAAGAGACAACAGGATACAGCCCGTTCTTCCTCGTCCACGGCCGAGAAGTTGAAACACCGCTGGATTCTATACTGCCGTACCAGCCGGCAGGAACTGCAGAAGATTATGTGGGCCATCTTGTGACCAACGCTGAGGACGCACGAATGTTAGCCCGTCTCAACATCCTGCAGGCTCAGAGCAAAGACAAAGAACGCTACGACAAGAAGCATCAGGAGGTGACGTACAAGGAAGGTGATTTGGTGTGGGTGTTCACCCCAGTCCGTACCGTTGGCTTATCGGAGAAGTTATTGAAGAGATATTTCGGACCCTATCGAGTGATCAGAAAAATATCGAGTGTAAATTATCAAGTAGAAGGCGTGACGAACACTAGGAGAAGACGAAAAACCCAAGATATCGTCCATGTAGTGAGAATGAAGCCCTACCACGACCCTGAAGTCCAAGAACAGATTGCCCAAGGTCATGTGACCGACTAGTAAACAGCGGGACGCTGTTTCTCTTGTGGAGGGAGTGATGTCAGGAGGACAGAGTTTCCTGGTATTCCCCCTTATCTGGACCGACCGGTCGGGGTAAACAGTGGCGTCACGTGGAAGGAGGATATATCTCAGTTCTCCCCTCTTGCTCTAACGGCTGGGTCGATTTGGCTCATGTAAATAGTAACTCTTATTTTATATTTAAAATCTCTCATATAACTCATTAAATAAATATTTAAAGTAATTCGAAGGCCTAGTTAATTATTTTTCATCGCGACAATATAGTTATATCTATCGCCAAAATTTACTAATAGTTATATCTAGTTTGTCTTCAATATCTGTGTATCAAATATCTATCAGAGTCATTGTCTTAATCCCGATATACATGCTAAAAGGTACAACTTCCTAAAGTTTTGTTCATGAGTTTAGCAGAGACCATTTTACTCATTGATCTAAATTCCTGTAAGCTTGATCCAAACCAATGGAGGAAAGTTATGAGCCAAAACATCTATGTTATAAATTTTGAAATTGGACGACGGACACAAAAACTTGACAAGTAGCAATAGACCCTGTCAACAACTTTATAAGTGCTCCTTCATGCCCTCTCAGAACCTGAGTGCTAAATATCTTGAAAGAGATGTGGAGGAATTCCATATTACAACGTCAATGGTTCTATCAGCTTTCTCATTTTGGTAAATACAACCTCTCTCTGTACACTATTGCCAAACTCTATTGTAGAAATTGAAATGTGGAGCTGGAACCTTTCCTAGAGAAAATGTAAAATTCGTAAATATTTAAATGGAATTCTCAGGGAGCGCCAACAAACCCCAATAGGAGGATATCTTCTGCTCCATTAAATGGGCAGAAAAACAACTCTTCCATTCCTCCTTTAGCCTATATAGACATCAAGTGGAAGGTGCTCGAAATTGTTCTTTAATGCAACAAGGATATTAGTTCGAATCCAATAGTGAATATTTTTTATACTAAAAAAATTCTTCGACAATTCTATCATAAGTGTAACCCCCCCCCCCCCCCCCCCCCCCCCCTTTAGTGAGTGCAAGGAACCAAAACTTGGCGAGAGAGAGAGAAAATAGAGGTAACTCCTGGAGCGTAAATCGCCAATTACCCGCCGGGCTGTACAGCCACAGTCTAGAAGTCTAGTCATGTGGAGGGCAGATTGACGCGGTAAACCAGGTAGTTCCAGGCCGGCAGTGAGTCAGGAAGTGAAAACTTGGCAAAGTCGAACTACATGTGGTGCACGCACTTCTGTGTATAAGGTAATAGCCCGCCATCTATACACAGGAAACGAAATTATTTAGCACGTCTTTCCCCCGTTTTCAAATAAAACGCCTCACACTATCCTCACTATAATTTTAAAATATTGTGAGGTCGTCAGTAGTGAAACCTTAAACTGAGAAAACACTGGTAGAGTTCATCCCTGATGAGCCCCAGATCCTTCCAATATATTTCTTTAATTACAGTAAGTAAGGACGGTAGGAAGTGTTATATTTGAATAAAGAAAATTGTGCTTAGTCATTTCATTTCTTACATGTAGTATAAGCTGTTATAAATCCTTACCCACTATAGCCTCTAGCATGTGTACTTGGGAAAATAATAAAAAAGCTTTTGAGGTCAGTTTCAGAAGATAGCAGGATTTATCTCATATGACCTTATATTAGATTGAAGTTAAATATTTACAGATGATGGCCACCCATAGTCCATAAACCTTGGAATACACGTAGTCACCTTCCCTAGTTGGAAAGACTGATGTTATGACGAATGATACACCGTGACCTTTTTATTGAAGACACACGAGATAACCAAATGTGAACAAAATTGCCTCTGTCTCCTTTAAAAGTAAACTACCGGCGACATCAAAATATGAAACTTCCTTAAGTTTTATCTATGAGTGTATAAGTCAAACCTAATACAGTAAAACTTGGATAATTCGAGCGTCTTTAAAATTCGAATATTTATTTTGGTCCCTAGAATTTTCTATAAATAGAATTTCCGTTTTTAATTCGAATTCTTGGATACATTTTTTTTTTTTTTTTGGCCCTTGAGCTTCGAAGTTCAAGTTTGACTGTACAATAGTAGAATGTTCTTATTACAGTCGAACTTGGATTTTTTAAGCCCAAGGGACCAAAAAAAAAAAATCGAATTATCCAAGAATTCGAATTAATAACGGATATTCTATTTATAGGAAATTCTAGGGACCAAGATAAATATTAGAATTAAATACGTTTTCGAATTAAAGAAGTTCTTCTGTATAATAAACTGGTCAAAAAGGTTGAAGAGTTCACCACTAATGAGCCATTCTTCTTCCTGTTAATTTTTTATCATTGCAAGTACACGAGCTATAAAAATAGATTTTTTAATTAAAAATAAAAAACAGTAGCGTTCTCAATTTGCATAACATAATTGTTTGAGAGCCCAATCGCATTTGCACATTTCTCTCATAAATATTTCCCTCCTATCTTGTTTCCGAGAGAATAAAACAAGAAATCCAATAAACAAACAAGACTAAAAATTCACTTTCAACATTATTCAACGAAGAAGAAAAAAGGTTTCCAAAAATAACTATTTTAATGAAACTTTTTAACGCTGATTTAAAAAGTTTGTGCTGATGAATAAAGTTAACATTGCTCAGCAGTTTTTCCCAGCGGGCTAATGATGCCTCCCTCTGGGGGAACTCGGACTGGACTTCTCTCACAGTCCGTTTGTCAGCGGCCTTCTGTTCGATGTATCCTCTAATACCACGTATATAAATCTCTAGTTTAAAACCGGACTATATCTCAAAGGACCGAAAATGAATGACCAGATAGCCTGGGTACCTCTTAACATGGCGCAAGTACCCACAGGATCCTGTCGCATACAACAGTGTCCGCTCAAGACAGAGCCAACTTAACACAGGATCCGCCTAAGACAGGGCGAAATTAACACAATATCCGCTTAAGACAGGTCTCACTTAAAATAGGGTCAAATTAACACAGGATCCGCCTAAGACAGCGCCAAATTAACACAGGATCCGCCTAAGACAGGGTCAAATTAACACAAGATCCGCCTAAGACAGGGCCAACGTAACATAGGATCCGCTTAAGACAGGTCTCACTTAAGACAGGGACAACTTAACACAGGATCCGCTTAAGACAGGTCTTACTTAACACAGGGCCAACTTAACACAGGATCCGCTTAAGACAAGTCCTATCTAAGACAGTTTAAGATAAGATTTATCATACAGAAAGAGTAATATTTATTTAATTTTAAAGTGAACTTTCATCTCTCTGTGAACTTATCAAAGAGATGCATCTCTGATGGTGTATATAAACTCAATAAAAATTAAACCTAATTGTTAGTACATTACATGTCGATGTACGTAGAAAACAGTTTAAATTTGCACTTACAAGGTATCAGAGTCCTGTTGAGTTGCTTGTATTCATTGATGGGATTGGACTTATGCAATAATAGGATAAAATGCATGAGATAAATGAGACAAGACTAAAAATTCACTTTCAACATTATTCAACGAAGAAGAAGGAAAAAAAGGTTTCTAAAAATAACTTATTTAATTTTAATTGCAATTTTCGTTTTACAATCATCAGCCGCGTTATATTGTATTTTAAATGTATTATAAGTTACTTTAAATATTATTTACGAACGGAAAAATACGTCCAGGGTAGCCTAGTGGACATGGCACCTGCCCGGTAAGCAGAAGGTTGTGGGTTCGATTCCCGCCCCTGGACACTTTTATTTTTCCGTTTGTCATTACTCTTCACAATTCATCCTATCATATTTCATCCTTAAAGTTAGAAATAATCGTTATTTCTCTTTAAAAATAGATTTCGATTTTTGTTTAAAAGAAACATTCGCGGTATAATTGCAATTTTCGTTTTACAATCATCAGCCGCGTTATATTGTATTTTAAATAAATATATTATTTTATTTTGAAAAACTGTTACAAAGCAGGTTTCGAACCCGGGTTGGTAGAGAGCCAACATCCACCTCCCAGGAGACCGACCATCCCTGATGGATGCACCGCCTCCAGATATCCTGACCCGCTAATTAGAACTAATTGGGGCAGACATTTTTTGATACGCTTTGTCTTAATTACTCCCGTGAAAAATGGGCTCCTTCGAGAACTCTTGTGAGTCATTGACGCTGCTGAAATGGATGCAGTTTTATCTTTCTCTTGGAACTCTTCTCTTTGAACACGTCGTATCCAGATGGGTTATGCACGAGAGTAACTAATCAATATTGATAATTGTTACCTCGACGGATGGTAGGGGGGATCTCACCTCTATTCAATTCTACTACTGAAAAACACACACAATTTATCTATCAAGAAATTGGCAACAAATTCCTTTATTTGTTTAAAATAGCAAGCTTTCATCAGGGCCTGATGATGAGCTGACTCTTGAAAGATTGCCATTTTAAATTAATAAAGAAACTTATTGCAATTCTCCTGGTTAATAAATATTGTGGTTATATATATTGCCACGTGGGAAATTAGGGAAGACCAAAAACTTCAGGATGAGACAGCAATTTATTTCAGGCCAGAACAAACTATGAATGGTAAACAAAAGATAAGCAAAGAGGGAAGTATACAGAGTAGCAAAGTATAAATATCATAAATGATACTCTGTTAATAAAATAATACTTTGCGACATAATTATAGAACCAATTATTTGATAATCTTGAATCTATGCTACTAAATGTTTTTTTTTTCTTTATCACAATCTCTCTACTATACATTTCAAAATTTTTTAATTATATCTTTAAAAAATCTCTGTAGATAAATATCTTTAATTATTTTTTTGTACAATATGTTTATTAGGATATAGAGAGAAAATAGAGGTAACACGGGCTCCTGCTTATATATAATCGAATATTTACAGCCCTTTTACGACAATGATAAAAATTACTAAATAAGAAGTCTCGTTTAAAGATAATACTTGAGGATATTGCCACGTAGAAAATTAGGAAAGACAAACTTCAGGACAATTTTTAAATCAAAATTAATAATCTGTCCACATAAAATAATAATTACTTCCGGGTATTTGGCGATCTAAGGATACACTCCAGGAGCCTGGGTTAAATTTATGTTACTGATTATTACAAATTTATTGATAGATGGCAATTTAAATTAAAACTATATACGCTGTCTATATACCTTTTTGGAATTTTCTGTCTTTATCAACATCTTCTTAAATACAATTTTGCATCCACATATAAAAACGTGATTCTGTCAGGTTGGTTGTCTATGTGGGGACACCTCAGCGCATAGAATAATTATAACCTCTATAAATCAAGATATTTACTATTAAATAAAGTTCACCTTTCCTGTCAAAATAAACGCTAAATTTATAAGCGCCATCTATTGAGCGTTCTAGCAATCTAGCGTACTCGATTCGGTGATCTTTCTTTTAATAGATCAGTATTTTACTGGAAAAGAATTACATCAAAATTTACTGAACTTAGTTAAAAATCTGGTTTTAACTATATTCATGCCAACTTTTCAAAGAAAGGTTTAACCATGTTGGAATTTAAACTAACCCTCCATCTGTTGAGAAACCTATGGGTAACAATATTAATAATGTTTATGATTAATAATAATAATAGCGCGATAAATGATTGAAAATTGAACGATTCTTAAGAGTAGCCATCGTCCTATGGATACGTTCGTAGAAGGGCATTCCTCTAGTGTATTCAATAAAACAGAATGTGGATATATGGATTTGTAAAAGATTAAAATTTGATTAAGAATTAATAATGGCTCATAGACACAGGCCAATATTACTTTTTCTTTTAAATACGTTTCCTTTTTTTAATCCATACTAAAGTATTACTTCAGCATATAAATAAGTTTCTACTTGTATTATGCCAAATTTACTTTTATTCAATGTTGGTGAACATATTTCTTTTGTATAGATGCTTTATAGGCCCCTACAAGCTCATTTAAATTGTGAGTGAGGCTTTACTGGATCACAATTTAACAAATGGCGAACAAAAGGACTTGTTGTTAGTTACCCCGAAGTTGGAAGTCTGCGAACATACAGATCGTTTCGATACCTACTTTATACGATAACACAAGACCATAGTGTCTCTTCTGTTTATCTAACTGTCCTGTTAAAGAACCATTGAACGTGATGTTCCAAATCCCTTAAGACGTATAGACTTCTAAGTAGCCCACCAACCATAGGTCTAAATCCTGTGAGACTACATACTTCTAGGTACTCCACCAACCATAGGTCTGAATCCTGTGAGACGTACAGACTTCGGTCTAGGTAGCCCACCAACCATAGGTCTAAATCCTGTGAGACTACATACTTCTAGGTACCCCACCAACCATAGGTCTGAATCCTGTGAGACGTACAGACTTCGGTCTAGGTAGCCCACCAACCATAGGTCTGAATCCTGTGAGACTGCATACTTCTAGGTAACCCACCAGCCATAGGTCTGAATCCTGTGAGACTGCATACTTCTAGGTAACCCACCAGCCATAGGTCTGAATCCTGTGAGACTGCATACTTCTAGGTAACCCATCAGCCATAGGTCTGAATCCTGTAAGACGTACAGACTTCGGTCTAGGTAACCCACCATCCTTAAGTCTGAATCCCTATCCAGCTAATATTTCTAAAATTGGAACCTATAATGTATATTCAGACATTGATAAAAATCTCATTTCCATATATGCATTTAAATATGCCATTTTAAAAAATAAAAATATAATAAAGAAGAGCGGCCCCCAATCAGAGCCGAGCAATTAAAGATTCACATTAAGAACGGAAGATAAGAAGAAAAAGCTCCGACTTCTTCTAGAATACCAGACCATTAAAATAACGATTTTGGCTAACCACAAAACTTTAATGGGAGACGGAACAAAAAAACGGGAAATTCGATAGCGGTTCTGGTGGTAATTAAAAAATGCATTTGCATCTAAATGTTTTTTTTTTTTTTTCGAATGAGAATTGGAGTGGGAGATTTGGGTAATAGATCTGTGTAGAGTGGTGCTTGGAGCTATTAGGTGTTCTTCGAAGTGCCGCTTTGGCGACAAGACCCAAAGTTTAGTGAGGACAGGTAGCGTGTCGACAATGTAATTTTACATATCCCAAATATACAGGCCATGATGATCATTCTAGGTATTCAATGTAAAATTATTTGCTGTTTGGGAGAGTTTGTTTTAAAGATATACAATCATGGACAAAACTTAAGGAAGTGGAAATTCTTTGTTGTCGCAGGTCATCTGTTTTTTTTTTTTTTTTTGAAGGATACAGAAGCACACACACAATTTTTTTCATACTTGGTTATTTCGTGTGTCTTCAACAAAGGTACAATTTCCTGAAGTTTTGTCCATGAGTGTAGATCCACCAAACGTTCTTAGGTTTTTATTTCTCGCCAACTCTTCAAAATTTGAATATATATGTTTTTTATTAAGTGCCCATCAAGTCAAGTTCGACTTTTAGTGGTTATATGGGACAAACATTCTCCACCACAATTTGATTATATTGCGCCACAACCGGTCCAATGTGAAGATATTTTGTCTAAATAGAGACTTAATGGATAGCCTACAGCCCCCGGTGTTCCCAAGTGGTCACCCTCACATGTACTGACCCGATATTGCTTAACTTATGGGAACAGACGAGAACAGGTGTTTCCATTGTAATATAGTCAAAGGCGAATATTAATATATACAGTTATCAGCGTCATGCATTCTTTCTTAATTCTGTCACCGTTTGCTTTTGGTTCAGTGGTAGAATGCTCGCCTGCCACGCGGGCGCCCCGGGTTCTGGGAAAAAATTAGTTGTTTTTTTATTCAGAAAATGATGATGACAATATTGCTGTATCATTAATATATACAGTTATCAGCGTCATGCATTCTTTCTTAATCTGTCACCGTTTGCTTTTGGTTCAGTGGTAGAATGCTCGCCTGCCACGCGGGCGCCCCGGGTTCGATTCCCGGCCGATGCATTTTTTTTTTTTTTTACAATTTTTAAAACTCATTTATATATTATACAAGAATGACATCCACGGCGCCAATTTATAATTGTAACGAATAGTATTTGAATAAAAGCATTTAATCGGGTAAACCCCGGGCGTTGCCCGGGTCATTCGGCTAATATATAAATATGTGTGGGAGGTAACTTCAGGTCTGGAGGTTAGCTACAATATGCCCAGATTTGATGGAAATGTGGTTTACCAAAAGCAGTAGTTT
>CP092864.1:53821633-53845415 GCA_030710605.1 Cordylochernes scorpioides
ATATCTCCGATCCCTTTAGGGAAATTTGCACATCTACTTAATTCTGCACTGAATATCTCCGATGCCTTTAGGGAAATTTGCACATCTCTACTTAATTCTGCACTGAATATCTCCGATGCCTTTAGTGAAATTTGCACATCTTCTTAATTCTGCACTGAATATCTCCGATGCCTTTAGTGAATTTTCATATAGGGGAAGCGCCTTTACCATTTGTGCGTAAAAAACACACGCAGAGTATCCACGCCGTCCATTGCCCACACCTGGCCATCCTGGCGGCGATCCTGCATTATTTATGGACCATCCGGATCAATATGCCATCGGAAAACAACGCCGTATCGACCACATATCGGTGGTTCTGATTTAATTTTTAGTGGGCTGCCCTGGGCGCTTTAAAATCGGGATCCCAAGTTTGGATTTAATGATCATTATTCCTTATTTTGGGACAAAGATTTCCAATATAGGGAATGGTACGTTGGGGGCTTTCCATTAGTGGGGAGACATAAAACTGGCTCGATAGAACTCTCGGAGATAGATGTGTTTGTAACCGCCGTGCACCATGGGCTTACTCCCAAATTCCCTTGTTTATGGCTCTCCTATGTCACTCGGTTTCCATTGTGTATAATCAAACTTTTTTATTTTGACAAAGAGAGAATTATATTTTTATGCAAAAATAAACCTCTCTCGTCTTAATATTTTAATACATTTTTAAATGGAGGAGTGCCTCTTTTTGCACATGATAATAATCTATTATCTCTTGCAAACTTACTATGAATTTTGCCTAGAATCGGTCGTATTACTTCACCAACTGAAACTTCTTTGTAGATTTGATCGATTGCATAGCGCCTCCCGTATGATGGTACGAAATCGAAGCCATCCCTGTACTGATGAAGGCCATAGCTCGAAATTATGTTATATAGGGTTATCTTTTATCTTAATTTTCCAGAGCTGGTATTGTGGCTTAATGTATCCGCATGATCTGCACAAATAATAGCGAGAAGATGTGCAGTTTTAAATGTATTTTAAAAGAGAAGGCGCTATTCTTGACTATAATCAAATATATATTTCTTCCAATACAAATTATTTTGCAGGCAGTTTTACGTTCTAATTAGATCCAGGAAAGGGCATTCCCCAAAATTAAAATTTTATATCTTATATAGTTTGAGCTTGTAGAATGTCAATGGAGAATCCATTAGTGTGTTATTTTCCCCCAAACTAGAATTAATTAAATTATTATGTCGCAGCCTGATTGTGTTATATCTTGGTAATTACGTTAATGATGACCCTCTCTGCTAAATGTCAAATAGCCGTGTTTTTTACTCGCCATCTGTCCTTCAATGCCATCACTGATTATCGGAATTTTTAGGAGTAAGTGATCGAAGTGAGGAGCCATGAGGGAGAGAGACCCTAGCCAAACCTTCTGGTCTCATCTAGAATCATACTCTCAATGGAGGTCGGATTATGTAAGGTCAAGACATCTTGGATTTTATATTTATAGTCGTTCATCAAATGGTCGTTCATGGAGGTTTCTACGTACTCCAGAGCACAAAACTAAGTCCATCAAGAAACGATCCGTACTAAATGACGTACAAAGGAGGTTTCTTTCTGGTAGTATATTGATTGAAGACACCACGTGTTATCAGAAAGTGTTGCGTGTGGCTGGCCGCAGCGTGATAGCGCCAAAGGTCAAGGGGTCAATTGGGTTCCGTTTGGCTTTAATTTAGCGTCGTCTGCTTGGACTTTAGCTGCGCAAATAACTGAACTTCCCCGTGACGGAACGTAACTCGAGCTAGCCTTCTCAACGATCAGTACTGGAGATGTACAGATACATCGTTACTCTGTACTACACCACGTCGTAACCTAGCTACACAGTAACTACTTTAGCAATTAGTTGAACATTAGTTAATACCGAGGTTATATAATTATAGCGCGCGCGTGTCACATTAATCAATTACAATTAACTCGGGTGGGATTAGTGACATACACTACCAGTTTTGGTCAGCCAGTACCTGGAATCGAAGTACACATCTAGCATTCTTTTACTTAAATATATTTCAATAGTCCCCTTTCTTACATAAAGACAACCCCACTAGTGAGTGCAAGTAGCTAAAATTTACTCTCTGGCATCTCATAAGTGAAAATATATAATTGTTTTTATATATGCAGACATATGAAATGTGTACGTGCAATATTTTTTTATAAATCCTTTTATTCGCGATCGAACGTTGTGACCCACTGTACATATTACATCCCAAACACGATGCGACACCAGCTATCTCTGTCTTGAGCTCGATGTACCATCTCGTCGACCGTTAAGCCAGTGGGTTCCTTTAATTGGTCTACGAAGTGTGTCGGCGGGCGTCCAGGTATGTGTCGCCCAGACATCTTTCCGGTCAGTATGGTGTACTCCATCCCCCTGCGTCGCGCGATGTGACCAAAGAATCTCAAGGGATATAAGCAATCAAGAACCTCTTCCCGCCATGATTAATAAGACCTTGTGTACTTGTAGTAAGTACCAACATTTTAGCGTTTTCTAATAAAATAATAAGTGAGGATTTTCTGTATTTGTTACTGACTAAGACCATATAGGCCAAACTACGCAGTTGAAACCTAATGAAATTTCTTATGAGAAGGCAACTGATGATGGTGAGCCAATACTTTCCTCTTTGCGCAACAGGAAAAGTATAAAACTTTAACGAGAGAATGGTAAAACAAGATCTATAAAAAGCCTTTAATTAACCAATACAGTATAATAAAAAAAATCTCCACTCGCAATAGTATCTTCAGTTCTCGGAGTTTTGACCAGAGACCATCCTGAAGACAGCTAGACTTAGATCAAAATCCGAATATTTAGAGTTAAATCTCAGAGAGTTTTAATAAACTTTATTTTAAACTCCACCCCTTTTTAATACTTACACCTGTGAAGAAAAAAAACTTTAAGGAAGTTGTACCTTTTAGCATATATATCGGTATTCAGACAATAACTCTGAAAGATATTTGATACATAGTGACCTTTATTGAAGACATACGAGATAACCAAGTGTGAACAAAATTGTTTCTGTTTCCTAAAAAAAAAAAAAACATACGACCGGCGACATCAAAGACTTTACACTTCTTCAAGTTTTGTCCATGAGTGGCTATATATATAGGAACTCATTCTTCGGCAACAATAATAGTTGTGCTGTTGTGACCTTAGGTACGAGGAACGGTTTGTAGCTTTTCGGACAGGGCAGAGACCATAGGCTTCTTTCTCTCTCAAGAGTTCTTCTGATTCCATATATCTACTACTGTGTCCATAAGGATATGTACATTTCGTGTAACTCGAGCCGTGTCTGTGCAGGCCTGCTGTGGCTCCGTGCCGCGCTAACCACCGCGATGGCCACCGCCGGCATCCCCGACACCACGGCCCTGCTCCACCGGGCTTGGAACTACACTCTACCTCCCGGCCTCTCCCGCGTCCAGGTACCGTCACCTCACCTATCTCTTCTAAATCTTACATGTCCTATACCGTACTTTACCTGTCGTAGCACCTACTCGGTAACATAGTTGCTGACCAAGATAATTATTGTCTTGATTCACCAATACCAGACTGAATCAATCATTAACCTAGAACATGGGTCGACAACCTTTTGAGTCGGAAGAGTCAAAAATTACAATTTACAAAATTTCAAAGTTTTTAAAGATCCATAATTTTTTTTTCTTGCCAACGCAGTTTCACATCCAAAGAGCCGCATGTGGTTCGCAAGACGCAGGTTACCGACTTCTGGCCTAGAAGACTACTGCTGGTCGGCAGGACTCGCCGGTTGTAAAAGATCTTTCTAAGAATTAGAGAAGGATCAGAGAGTCAAACAGGATTTTTAATTAAGAAAATCGACCTCCTTATCTCTCACACAACTTGGGAGATACAATTAGTTCTTAATCCCGTCACCTAATCCACGCCGTACAGTACTTCGCCGCTCGACTTTAGATTAAAACCTCCAAGAGAAGAGAGAATACTTAGCCATGGGAAGCTTGAAAAAATGTCAATAAAACGTAAACATAATAATTATCTTTAATAATAAATTAGGCATTTCTCTTCTTCTTCTTCTTTCTTATCTCCACTCAAATCACACTAAGGTATCAAGCTTGTAAAGCTTGAGACTTTTGATGGTATCTGCCGGGGAAGAGTAGAGCTCATCAATGGATGAGCCAATACAGTCAATAATATGTAGGCATTTCTCTACTTTTGATAGTAATTAATGCTAGAGAAAAAGGTTTGAAATTCAACTTTTTATATTTAAAATTATTGCTCTACAGTTTTTTTACTTCAATGATTAAAAAATAAATAAAAGGTAGAACATGGCTCATCAATAGCGAACCCTCTCAGAAATTTCGGCAGAAATCTCCAGAGAGAGAGAAGACGGTTCTATACTATATCATACTTGTATAAGAGAGACTGTGATTTACTTTTATAACCAACATTTATTGAAGAATATACAGGGTGAGGATTGTTTATGGAAACTATGGGTATAGGCTTCTAGTATTGTGAAAATATATACACCTAAATTATCAAATGGAAGAATGCAATATTAGTGATAATTAAAAAATCATAAGAAAAATTGGAGGTCGATGGAAGGATGGTCTAAACCGTTGGCTTTCGACCGCTACGACCCGGGTTCGATTCCCGCATTGGACACTTTTTTTCTGATTTAAAAAAAAATGCTTCGATGGCCCCCCAATTCTTGCAAAAGTCCAACTCCACCAGCGAGTGCAAGTAACCAAACGGGGTTCTGGCACATTTGTAAGTGCAAAGTCGAACTGCTTTTCACATGTGTAGACATGTGGTGCACTTACAGTAAAAGCAGTCGCCTACTTCTCCCCACCATGATTACCATGGCCTGTACCACGTGTACTAGGGATAAACAACAACATAAGAAAAATTATAATAAGCATTTTATTTTGGGGTTTTAAAAAATGAGCCTCTTAAGGTATAAGAGAGGGGGATGCACGATGTAGAGGTTTATTTAAAATAAAATAAAATAGATAAGAGGGCTAAAAAAAAGAAGCAAAGACGTTTAAAGAGAACAGGCGTTCATGGGAGGTAAGCTCAAGAAAGATTATTTTGTTCTTCTAAATCCGTTTTTCTCAAACTTTGAATCGGAACAAATCGCGCACAAGTCAAGAGTTAAAATTCAGTTTAAACAAAGTTCTCTTCCAAAGCTAAGAACCCAAGTTAAGAAACTAAACAGAATGAGTTTCCCCCCATCATAAAAAATTCCAAACGAGTACATCGTAAGGGAATTCTTTTCCTGAATTTCCCTTTTATTTGCGGCAAACTAACAGCTCTTATTTGTGGAAATCTGGTTTAGATAAACTAAAGAAATAGTTAGAGTTGGATTAGTTACACAAAACTGTGGTTTTCTACCAATTTCTTCTGTCGCCCCGCTAAGTCAAGTTTGATATAATTATTTTTATTAAGGAAAAAATAAACATCTCCACAGAGATCGTGTAATTAAAATTTGCTAATGACATGTGCCATCTGTCAAACTATATATATAAATACCAATTAACTGTTGATTTTTGAATTTTCCAGAATATTGGCTGAATATTCTACTTCCAGTTACGAGATCAGGAGGTGCTTTTTTCTCAATTTAACCACTTTATCCCAGTACAATTTAACTTTTATAATTTGTTTCATAATTATTAAATTTTATCGTAAAGATAGAAGTTGCCTGGCCGGAATTCATAGTTCTTAAAATTAAAGATACTTCGGCCAGTTACGAGATCAGGAGGTGCTTTTTTCTCAATTTAACCACTTTATCCCAGTACAATTTAAATTTTATAATTTGTTTCATAATTATTAAATTTTATCGTAAAGATAGAAGTTGCCTGGCCGGCATTCATAGTTCTTCAAATTAAAGATACTTCGGTCAGTAAATCTTTTTATTATCTCTACGTTTCGATAAGAATCTTTCATCAGGAGTTCCTGACGAGGACAAAAGATTTTTCTCGAAATGTCGAGATAACAAAAAGATTTACTGACCGAAGTATCTTTAATTTGAAGAACATTAATTTTATGTTATTCGCGCGTTTATATTCTTGTGCGGCAACATCGACTAGCATTGAGAACTATAGAGAAATAAGATATCTCTCAAATAACTTATTGGAATTTAAGAATGGAATTAAACACGTTGGTAATCGAGTAAATCAATCCTTTGTAGTGAATTAAGGTGAGTTTTGAATCTCTCAAAATAAACTCATCTCTCTGAGCGGTTTATATTTCACCGTATATAATTCAACACAAATTTATCGAATTGTAAACATCGTGATAAGCAATTAAATTATCGTTCAAAAAAATCTCTGAACAACTTATAGTTCATTCCTTACTTCAAAATTGGTTATTTAAAAATGAATGACACGTTTTCTGTAGAAATTATCACCAAGACACAATAAACCATATATTGACGGATTCTTCAATAAACTCAAATGTCAAATGTAACTAACCACAAGACACTAGCCTTGACAAATTTTAAAGTCCACTTGAAGACAATGGTGTCGGGCTATGAAACTTGTCAGTACAAGAAGGCTTCGATTTCATGAGGTCTACTGAGAAATATTCCGAATTGTCTAAATAGTTAAGAAATATGGATGGACAAATATGGATGGACAATGGCCAAAATAGTTATATAATTTTTCTTAAGAGGATAAATCGATATTAAAACAGAATAATCGCGTCTAGTTTTTACAAAAGATTTGTCGTTTTAAAAATCGCTTTCCTCCTGACAAAATTGGCATCTATAATGTTTAATAACAGTAAATTATAAGGAAAAGTGGAGAGAGTGTCATAACAGTTTATACGCTTTGGTTCCAGAGTTATTTCGAATGCCTACAGACTTACACATAGGTTCTCTCCCCATTCATCTTTTAGCTAAAATAAAAGTGTAGTATCCCCCATCCAACTTCTAGTTAGATGTAGGAAGCTTCGTACACATCAAGTATAGTATATAAGTGTTTCTGGTAGACAAATATGAAGGGTTGGGTACATAGGAAACCATGGATAAACAGTGAGGCTGTCTTCTCTAGTGATGTGTCCCACGGTACTTCTCTCTTCAAAGTCGATGGCAGCACTTGAATCTCTTAATGGAGGGGGAGGCTCTTGTCTCTTTTTCTCGGAATGCCGCTGGACGTCTTGGACAGTCTCTCAGCACTTTTAACAAGGAATCCTTCACATCTATAATGTTAGGATATACAAACCTAGGGGAAGAATTAACTATACATACAAGATACTTGTATTTAGAAACATTCGTGCTTTAATGCTTTCATTTCTTATATATAGTTATGAAAAAACAATAGAAAAAATAAAAGTTAAGTGGGTCAGGTGTTGATATTAAAAATAAAGAAGGCATCTCCTGACCACAAGCACATGTGCTTTTTAGATGGCAGAGCGCCATCTAGTGGAGTAAAAATAAACTAAACGTTTATTTAGCTTACTCCGAGATATTTGGCCACGCTGACGAGCGCCAACAGCGCGAAACGCGTTCGTGGATGGCTTTTCTTGATTTATCAAGAAATTGGGTTGGCCAAATATCTCGGAGTAAGCTAAATAAACGTTTAGTTTATTTTTACTCCACTAGATGGCGCTCTGCCATCTAAAAAGCACATGTGCTTGTGGTCAGGAGATGCCTTATTTTTAATATATAGTTATATCTAGTTTGTCTTCAATAACTGTGTATCAAATATCTATCAGAGTCATTGTCTTAATCCCAATATACATGCTAAAAGGTACAACTTCCTAAAGTTTTGTTCATGAGTTTAGCAGAGACCATTTTACTCATTGATATAAATTCCTGTAAGCCTGATCCAAACCAATGGGAGGAAAGTTATGAGCCAAAACATCTATGTTATAAATTTTGAAATTGGATGACGGACACAAAAACTTGACAAGTAGCAATAGACCCTGTCAACAACTTTATAAGTGCTCCTTCATGCCCTCTCAGAACCTGAGTGCTAAATATCTTGAAAGAGATGTGGAGGAATTCCATATTACAACGTCAATGGTTCTATCAGCTTTCTCATTTTGGTAAATACAACCTCTCTCTGTACACTATCGCCAAACTCTATTGTAGAAATTGAAATGTGGAGCTGGAACCTTTCCTAGAGAAAATGTAAAATTCGTAAATATTTAAATGGAATTCTCAGGGAGCGCCAACAAACCCCAATAGGAGGATATCTTCTGCTCCATTAAATGGGCAGAAAAACAACTCTTCCATTCCTCTTTTAGCCCATTCTGTTAAAATACTTTTATAGACATCAAGTGGAGGGTGCTCGAAATTTTTCTTTAATGCAACAAGGATATTAGTTCGAATCCAATAGTGAATATTTCTTATACTAAAAAAATTCTTCGACGATTCTATCATAACTGTATCCATATCCCATTCCTCTTTTAGCCCATTCTGTTAAAATACTTTTAAAGACATCAAGGGAGGTGCTCGAAATTGTTCTTTAATGCAACAAGGATATTAGTTCGAATCCAGTGTAGTGAGAATATTTTTCTTATACTAAAAAAATTCTTCGACGATTCTATCATAAGTGTAACCCCCCCCCCCCCCCTTCTGTGTATAAGGTAATAGACCGCCATCTATACACAGGAAATGGAACTATTTAGCACGTCTTTCCCCCGTTTTCAAATAAAACGCCTCACACTATCCTTACTGAAGTAAAAAATATTGGGAGGTCATCAGTGGTGAATCCTTAAACTGAGTGAAACCGGGAGAGTTCATCACTGATGAGCCCCAGCTCCTTCCAATATATTTCTTTAATTACAGTAAGTAAGGACGGTAGGAAGTGTTATATTTGAATAAAGAAAATTGTGCTTAGTCGTTTTATTTCTTACATGTAGTTTAAGCCGTTGCAAATCCTTACCCACGGGATTCAGACAATAATTCTAAAAGATATTTAATACACCGTGACCTTTTTATCGAAGACACACGAGATAACTAAGTGTGAACAAAATTGCCTCTGTCTCCTTAAAAAATAGACTAACGGCGACATCAAAATATGAAAATTCCTTAAGTTTTATCTATGAGTGTATAAGTCAAACCTTATACAATAAGCCTCTAGCATATGTACTTGGGATGAAAATAAAAAAGCTTTTGAGGTCAGTTTCAGAAGATTGCAGGATTTATCTCATATGACCTTATATAAGATTGAGGTTGAATATTTACCGATATGAAGGCCACCCATAGTCCAGAAACCTTGAAATACACGTAGTCACCTTCCCTAGTTGGAAAGACTGGTGTTATGACGAATGCATTAATCCCTAAATGTGGGCTAAATACAAGTCTGTCCCTAAAGTTCGTAAACACTTGCAAAAATTGAAATACCAATATTATTTGCCATAATATTATTCGTCGTTATGTATAATGTCTTTTTATTATGTATTGACAAAGGTTACTACTACGGGTTACCACACAAAAATGGAATAAACTAGGGCCTAAAGTAAATGTAACTTAATACACAGAAAAGCGTACACTCAAGAGTACAACACCAACAACAAGAAAGAAGTCAATAAAACTCGCGATTGGTAAAATAAAAACAAAACAGTACTTATCTTTATTGTAGGGTTTGGTAGGGATCGGACTCGGGTCACACCGGGATGCGAAGAGATCCCCAGACACGGAAAAAACCACGTAGAAAAACACTTTAAGCGTCTCCACACCAATTCTCCACGCTCTAGCCCCCTCGCATTCCCTTAGTCCCCTCTTATATACAAGCATGGCCACATTCGTCCAATGAGAAGGCGTGAGAGATTGGTTCACTAGCAAACGAAGACAACATTCTTCCCGCTAAAAACTGAAAATTTTTGTCAATATAATTTGACAGTATAAAGTAATTGTATTGTGTATTATTATGTATTTTCGCCAAGTAATAATAATATTCGCCAAGTAATAAGAAAAGCTCGAATTCTTGGGACAACCTTATACGTTAAATTTTACATGGCACTTTCTTTTACCATGGATATATCGGGGAATGTTTGAAATTAATTTTTACTTTTAAACGAAACATAAAGTTCTGCCGGAGGATGGTCTTCATATTCAAAAGGAGAAACCTCTCCCATTGAAATGCATTAAATCAATGCATTTCTGTTAAAAACCCCAGTACAGAAACTACTGTGGCAGCTTCTTTATCATCAAGAGTAAGTTCTGTATTGGAGCTATAAACAAAAATACATTGTTTTAATACATTTTAAAGGGAGGGGAGAGCCTCCTTTGGTACAATTTGTTCTTAGAAGCATATATCCATAATTTCCGTTAATTTCCATAAATTTCCTTGCCCTGTATTACTTAATGTATGCAGACTATATATAAATTCATAGACAAAACTTAAGGAAGTTGTGCCTTCTAGCATGCATATCGGGATTCAGACAATAATTCTAAAAGATATTTGATACACCGTGACCTTTATTGAAGACACACGAGATAACTAAGTGTGAACAAAATTGCCTCTGTCTCCTTAAAAAATAGACTACAATACATATAAAAAATAAAAGCATGAAACTTCCTTAAGTTTTATCTATGAGTGTATAAGTCACACCTAATACAGTAAAACTTGGATAATTCGAAAACGTATTTAAAATTCGAATTTTTGGGTGATTCGATTTTTTTTTTTTTTTTTTTGGCCCTTGGGCTTCGAAGTTCAAGTTTGACTATACAATAGTAGAATGGTCTTATTACAGTCGAACTTGGATTTTTTAAGCCCAAGGGACCAAAAAAAAAATCGAATTATCCAAGAATTCGAATTAAAAACGGAGTCTATTTATAGGAAATTCTAGGGACCAAGATAAATATTAGAATTAAATACGTTTTCGAATTACCCAAGTTCCACTGTATAATAAACTGGTCAAAAAGGTTGAAGAGTTCACCACTAATGAGCCATTTTTCTTCCTGTTAATTTTTTTATCATTGCAAGTACACGAGCTATAAAAATAGATTTTTTAATTAAAAATAAAAAAGAGTAGCGTTCTCAATTTGCATAACATAATTGTTTGAGAGCCCAATCGCATTTGCACATTTCTCTCATAAATATTTCCCTCCTATCTTGTTTCCGAAAGAATAAAACAAGAAATCCAATAAACAAACAAGACTAAAAATTCACTTTCAACATTATTCAACGAAGAAGAAAAAAGGTTTCCAAAAATAACTATTTTAATGAAACTTTTTAACGCTGATTTAAAAAGTTTGTGCTGATGAATAAAGTTAACATTGCTCAGCAGTTTTTCCCAGCGGGCTAATGATGCCTCCCTCTGGGGGAACTCGGACTGGACCTCTCTCAGTCCATTTGTCAGCGGCCTTGTTCGATGTATCCTCCAATTTAACCGGACTATATCTCAACGGACCGAGAATGAATGACCAGATAGTACTGGTTACCTCTTAGCATGGCGCAAGTACTCACAGGATCCTGTCGCATATAACAGGGTCCGCTTAAGACAGAGCCGATTTAACATAGGATTCGATCAAGACAGAGCCAACTTAACACAGGATCCGCCTAAGACAGGGCCAAATTAACACAGGATTCGCCTAAGACAGGTCTCACTTAAGACAGCGCCAACTTAACACAGGATCCGCTTAAGACAGGTCTCACTTAACACAGGGCCAACTTAACACAGGATTCGCCTAAGACAGGTCTCACTTAACACAGGGCCAACTTAACAAAGGATCCGCTTAAGACAGGTCTCACTTAACACAGGGCCAACTTAACAAAGGATCCGCTTAAGACAAGTCCGACCTAAGACAGTTTAAGATAAGATTTATTATACAGAATGAGTAATATTTATTCATTTTTAAAAGTGGACTTTCATCTCTGTGAACCTATCAAAGAGATGCATCTCTGATGGTGTATATAAACTCAATAAAAATTAAACCTAATTGTTAGTACATTACATGTCGATAGAAGTAGAAAACAGTTTAAATTTGTACTTACAAGGTATCAGAGTCCCAGTGAGTTGCTTGTATTCATTGATGGGATTGGACTTATGCAAGAATAGGATAAAATACATGAGATAAATATATTATTTTATTTTGAAAAACTGCTTCAAAGCAGGTTTCGAACCCGAGTTGGTAGAGAGCCAACATCCACCTCCCAGGAGACCGACCATCCCTGATGGATGCACCGCCTCCAGATATCCTGACCCGCTAATTAGAACTAATTGGGGCAGACATTTTTTGATACGCTTTGTCTTAATTACTCCCGTGAAAAATGGGCTCCTTCGAGAACTCTTGTGAGTCATTGACGCTGCTGAAATGTATGCAGTTTTATCTTTCTCTTGGAGCTCTTCTCTTTGAACACGTCGAATCCAGATGGGTTATGCACGAGAGTAACTAATCAATATTGATAATTGTTACCTCGACGGATGGTAGGGGGGATCTCACCTTACTTCAATCCTATTACTGAAAAACACACACAATTTATCTATCAAGAAATTGGCAACAAATTCCTTTATTTGTTTAAAATAGCAAGCTTTCATCAGGGCCTGATGCTGACGCTTGAAAGATTGCCATTTTAAATTAATAAAGAAACTTATTGCAATTCTCCTGGTTGATAAATATTGTGGTTATATATATTGCCACGTGGAAAATTAGGGAAGACCAAAAACTTCAGGATGAGACAGCAATTTATTTCAGGCCAGAACAAACTATGAATGGTAAACAAAAGATAAGCAAAGAGGGAAGTATACAGAGTAGCAAAGTATAAAAATCATAAATGATACTCTGTTAATAAAATAATACTTTGCGACATAATTATAGAACCAATTATATTGATAATCTTGAATCTATGCTACTAAATGTTTTTTTTTTCTTTATCACAATCTCTCTACTATACATTTAAAATTTTTGTAATTATATCTTTTAAAAATCTCTGTAGATAAATATCTTTAATTATTTTTTTTGTACAATATGTTTATTTATTTATTTATGCTTATGAGGTGATACAGCAGCGTATTTACAATTAGAGAGGAGACAAAATGAATTAAATCTAGAAAAAAGAAGTGAGGACATATCGGTCATTAAAGTCTGAGAGGCAAGGCCTTCAGCCAGTTCAGGGCTTCCGGGGTGACAGAATGGAGATTGGAGATTCCTCCATTGAATTTGTACAGCGGGCAGTCATCTAGTACCCCCCGAAGTTGATCCACTTTGCCGTAGTGGGGGGGGGGGGGGGGGGGGGGGGGGGGGGGGGGCCCGAGTCCGACTTCCAAGTCGTTCCGCCAAGAGATCAACACCACAGAGGTCCGTACGTCTCTTGACCTCACGGACAATACAGCAGCTAAATATGTTTATTAGGATATAGAGAGAAAATAGAGGTAACCCAGGCTCCTGCTTATATATATTCGAATATTTACAGCCCTTACGACAATGATAAAAATTACTAAATAAGAAGTCTCGTTTAAAGATAATACTTGAGGATATTGCCACGTAGAAAATTAGGAAAGACAAACTTCAGGATAACAGAACAATTTTTAAATCAAATTAATAATCTGTCCACATAAAATAATAATTACTTCCGGGTATTTGGCGATCTAAGGATACACTCCTGGGTTAAATTTATGTTACTAATTATTACAAATTTATTGATAGATGGAAATTTAAATTAAAACTATATACGCTGTCTATATACCTTTTTGGAATTTTCTGTCTTTATCAACATCTTCTTAAATACAATTTTACATCCACATATAAAAAACGTGATTCTGTCAGGTTGGTTGTCTATGTGGGGACACCTCAGCACATATATAATAAGTAACCTCTATAAATCAAGATATGTACTATCAAAGAAAGGTCACTTTTCTTGTCAAAATAAACGCTAAATCTATAAGCGCCATCTATTGACCGTCCTAGCAATCTAGCGTACTCAATTCGGTGACCTTTCTTTTGGTAGATCGGCATTTTCCTGGAAAAGAATTACATCAAAATTTACTGAACTTAGTTAAAAATCTGGTTTTAACTATATTCATGCCAACTATTCAAAGAAAGGTTTAACCATGTTAGAATCTAAGCTAAACCTCCATCTGTTGAGAATCTAGAGGTAAAAATATTATTCAAACAAATCAAGAGTAGCTGTAGTTCAATGGATCCGTTTGTAGAAGGGCATTCCTCTAGTGTATTCAATAAAAAAATAATGTGAATATGGACTTGTAAAAGATGAAGAATTTGTTAAGAAATCATAATGTTTCTTAGAGACACAAGCCAATATTACTTTTTTTTTAATACTTTCGTTTTCTAATCCATACTAAAATATTATATCTATACTTTGTTCAGCATATGAATAAGTTTATATTTGTATAATATACCAAATTTACCTTTATTTAATGTTGGTGAACATATTTCTTTTGTATAGATGTTTAAAGGCCCCTACAAGTTAATTTAAATTGTGAGTGAAGCTTTATCAAATCACAATTCAACAAATGGCGAACAATAAAACTTGTTGTTAGCTACCCCGACGTTGGAAGTCTGCGAGCATACAGAACACTTCGATACCTACTTTATACCATAACAAGGCCATCAGTTATATAGGTCTGAATCCTGTAAGACGTACAGACTTAGGTCTAGGTAGCCCACCAGCCATAGATTCGATTCCTGTAAGACATACAGACTTAGGTCTAGTTAGCCCACCAGCCATAGGTCTGAATCCTGTGAGACGTACAAACTTCTAGGTACCTTACCACAGCCATAGGTCTGAATCCTGTAAGACGTACAGACTTAGGTCTAGGTAGCCCACCAGCCATAGATTCGATTCCTGTAAGACATACAGACTTAGGTCTAGTTAGCCCACCAGCCATAGGTCTGAATCCTGTGAGACGTACAGACTTCTAGGTACCCCACCAACCATAGGTCTGAATCCTGTGAGACGTACAAACTTCTAGGTACCTTACCACAGCCATAGGTCTGAATCCTGTAAGACATAGAGACTTAGGTCTAGTTAGCCCACCAGCCATAGATTCGAATCCTGTAAGACATACAGACTTAGGTCTAGTTAGCCCACCAGCCATAGGTCTGAATCCTGTGAGACGTACAGACTTCTAGGTACCCCACCAACCATAGGTCTGAATCCTGTGAGACGTACAAACTTCTAGGTACCTTACCACAGCCATAGGTCTGAATCCTGTAAGACATACAGACTTAGGTCTAGTCAGCCCACCAGCCATAGGTCTGAATCCTGTGAGACGTACAGACTTAGGTCTAGTTAGCCCACCAGCCATAGGTCTGAATCCTGTGAGACGTACAGACTTAGGTCTAGTTAGCCCACCAGCCATAGGTCTGAATCCTGTGAGACGTACAGACTTAGGTCTAGTTAGCCCACCAGCCATAGGTCTGAATCCTGTGAGACGTACAGACTTAGGTCTAGTTAGCCCACCAGCCATAGATCTGAATCCTGTGAGACGTACAGACTTCTAGGTACCCCACCAACCATAGGTCTGAATCCTGTGAGACGTAGATTTCTAGGTAACCCACAGCCATAGGTCTGAATCCTGTGAGACGTAGATTTCTAGGTAACCCACAGCCATAGGTCTGAATCCTGTAAGACGTACATACTTCGGTCTAGGTAACCCACCAGCCATTGGTCTTAATCATGTAAGACGTACAGACTTCGGTCTAGGTAACCCACCAGCCATAGGTCTTAATCCCTATCCAGCTAATTTTTCTAAAATTGGAATCTATACATTTATATTCAGACATTGATAAAAATCTCATTTCCATATATGCATTTAAATATGCCATTTTAAAAAATAAAAATATAATAAAGAAGAGCGGCCCCCAATCAGAGCCGAGCAATTAAAGATTCACATTAAGAACGAAAGATAAGAAGAAAAAGCTCCGACTTCTTCTAGAATACCAGACCATTAAAATAACGATTTTGGCTAACCACAAAACTTTAATGGGAGACGGAACAGAAAAACGGGAAATTCGATAGCGGTTCTGGTGGTAATTAAAAAATGCATTTGCATCTAAATGTTTTTTTTTTTTTTTCGAATGAGAATTGGAGTGGGAGATTTGGGTAATAGATCTGTGTAGAGTGGTGCTTGGAGCTATTAGGTGTTCTTCGAAGTGCCGCTTTGGCGACAAGACCCAATGTTTAGTGAGGACAAGTAGCATGTCGAAAAGGTAATTTTACTTATCCCAAATATACAGGTAATGATGATCATACTAGGGGTATTCAATGTAGAATTATTTGCTGTTTGGGAGAGTTTGTTTTAAAGATATCATGGACAAAACTTAAGGAAGTGGAAATTCTTTGTTGTCGCAGGTCATCTGTTGTTGTTTTTTTTTTTTTTTTTTGAAGGATACAGAAGCACACACAATTTTTTTCACACTTGGTTATTTCGTGTGTCTTCAACAAGGGTACAATTTTCTCAAGTTTTGTCCATTAGTGTAGATCCACCAAACGTTCTTAGGTTTTATTTCTCGCCAACTCTTCAAAATTTGAATATATATGTTTTTTTATTAAGTGCCCATCACGTCAAGTTCGACTTTTAGTGGTTATAGGGGACAAACATTCTCCACCACAATTTGATTATATTGCGCCACAGCCGGTTCAATGTGTAGATATTTTGTCTAAATAGAGACTTAATGGATAGCCTACAGCCCCCGGTGTTCCCAAGTGGTCACCCTCCCATGTACTGACTCGATATTGCTTAACTTATGGAAACAGACGAGAACGGGTGTTTCCATTGTAATATAGTCAAAGGCGAATATTAATATATACAGTTATCAGCGTCATGCATTCTTTCTTAATTCTGTCACCGTTTGCTTTTGGTTCAGTGGTAGAATGCTCGCCTGCCACGTGGGCGCCCCGGGTTCGATTCCCGGCCGATGCATTTTTTTTTTTTTTACAATTTTTAAAACTCATTTATATATTATACAAGAATGACATCCACGGCGCCAATTTATAATTGTAACGAATAGTATTTGAATAAAAGCATTTAATCGGGTAAACCCCGGGTCATTCGGCTAGTATATAAATATACATGTGTGGGAGGTAACTTCAGGTCTGGAGGTTAGCTACAATATGCCCAGATTTGATGGAAATGTGGTTTACCAAAAGCAGTAGTTTTTACAATGGGTATGGTTTTACAGTGAATGGCACCATTGTATAAGATGCCACACAATCCCTAATACAATACCATAGCAGGTGAGTTTCAGCTTCTAGAGCAACGAAACGTCAGGGCAGATTGAGTCTGATCCTAACAGTTTATTATTGAATCCCAAAGTGAGAGATTTGAAATTTAAAAGTGGATAAAATAATTCTGGTTTCAAAAATCAATATCGACACTGTACTCACCTCTCTTATCAAAACAAACGCTAAAACTAGCCGCTATCATTGATGGACGATCGTAGATAATACAGTAGAACCTCGCTTTAGCGGACACCTCTCCACAAAGGACAGTTTTCATTTGCAAAATTACCATTTTTACAATTTAGAAACTCTCCAGTAAGAGGACATCTCTCCATAAAGGACACTTTGGCTCTGCAATTAGGTGTACTTTACAGGGAGAATCTACTGTATGATGATGATATATAATTAGTTGTTTTTCAATGGTGTATATAGAAAAAGAAATGCCCCACAGATACAGAAGGATTGTTCCTCCCAGGACAGTTCAAGCTAGACAACAGCTAATCCTCCCAGTAAATATATTCCATTTTAATGCAGCAGCGGGGTTCTACAAGACGGCTAATAGCTCCAGTTATGTATTTACCCAGAGAGGATTGAATATTTCCTCTAAGAAATAACATATTTACATAGGCTCCAGTGAATCCATTATTCAAAAGCTAATAGATCGGTCATGTTTAAGCGGTTGCATATTACAGAAATGGCTGCCTCGACTTCGCCAATTGGTTTAGGGAGTTGTTTTTGGGGCTTCGTTTTGTGTATCAACAAATTTTATTAATTTATTTAATATATAAATTATATTATATAATATATTTTATTTTAACAATATTTGCTCTCAATTGTGGTATTTTAAAAATGAGAGAATATTCTATAAAGAGAAAGAGATATTTAGATTGAAACTAATTTATTACAATGTCCATATGCGATTATATAGGTTTATATATACACACAAAATATAAATATGAATAAATAAAATTGATTAAGAATAAATAGTTAAATAAATATAAAATTGGTAAATATACATAAATAAATAATGTATATACAAGGTCTTCATTGGTAGCCTCAACCGCGGGAAAGACTCCGCCACCGGTGGACTGCAAGAGTTCTTTCCCACAGAGTGGGCAGGTCGAAGAGAGAGAGAGTATTGGATGATCTCAACTTTGGGGATATTCTATTTACCCAATGGAGACTAGTGGTAAGCGAGAGTATCCAAAAGTGTTTAGGCACCTTAGATGATGAAAATAATTTACATTCTATCTTGCTTCTCTATATTTCTTGGGCATCTCCTGAGACCCCTTCTTCAACTGGCTTTTACCCTCTACTGCACCTACCAACGGCGTAAAGTAAAAGAGGAAGCAGTCTAATTCTGGCAATACGTCAACAAGTTATTAAATCTCAACAGTCCATTATTATGTCTAATATTGCTAATAAAGTTGTAAGAATATCATTCATGCTAGCCAGGTATCTCTCTCACTTCAGAGATTTATATTATTGTACATAGAGTGTGTGGTATATCCCTGTTCTACACACAGATTTATAAAATAAATCATAAAAGATTGTTGTATGTAACGATTACTTTCATGTCAGATGTTAACCACACATAACAGATGTGGTTTGTAATTTCTACCTCTTTATTTCAGATAGCGCAGGTTGAGAGGATTCTGACCTCGCCCTCGAATCTGATCTCCCCTCCTTAGAACCTAAGGTCTTGCATGCTCGAGCGGCAATTGGGCGTGAGCTGAAGCAACGGCAGCTATGTCCTTTGGCTTAGTGCCCTCTCGTTAACCAATAAACGGCTTATGGCCCATACTGGTGGCTGTTTATAGTGACTACGGATTATATTTTAACTTATAGTGTGCTTAAATACAAATATATTACAGAATTATTCATAGTTGCTATATACAACAACAATTTTATTGGGACCCATAGTTGCTATATAATTATTTCTATTTACCGATCTTTATACTTGGTATGTCACTGGAAAATGGAATCTTACCACGCCAGTGGGTTAAAGTAACCAAAAGGGTTGGTTATAGCAGCTTATAAGTGCAAAATTCAAAATGTTTCTACGCCTGAGGCATACTTATGGTCTCTTCTTTTGTGCTTGGGATAAATATAAACAACAATATACCTCTCAGAGTCCATGGATAAATGGCTGTTGCGATTAAATTGAAAAAATCACAAAATTCTACTAAAATTATAATCCCAGTCGAGGAGAAGGTCGTGGGAAGGTTTGTCTCGAGATGAGGACAAGGGCAGCCAAGGTTGGCCGCAAGGAAGCTATCGCCAGACCAGATAGCCTCCTTATCTTCACGGAAAATAGCCCCAGACTGCCATGTGCTGTTGACTCCAGACATTCCTGGAGACATACCTAACTTTCTATTTATAGAAACATCTACTATATCGTTTGATGGCTTATTTAGAATTTGCAGGAAATTGATGTACAAGTCCACCAGTTCTCCTATTTACACGCCATTCCAGTAAAGGTCGTTCAACTTCTGCCTATCATATTGAAACCATTGACACAAACCGTTTTGAATCTGTGTCCATGTACTGGAAGTACGTATAGGGACGAGAGAAACTGTACAAGATTCCTTAATAAGTTTCCTACGATTCGTTTTTGTTTTTCGTACATCGTACACTTAGACGAGATATCAAGTAACGTCTACTTCCAAGTTGACAATTGATAAAGTATATGTGTAAACGACGTTTGACAATTATCCCGCAAATATTTCTTTAAAACGAAAAATCGAAATTTATTTTAAGGAGAAATAACGACTATTTCTAACCTTAGGGATGAAGTATGAAAAGATGAATTGTGAAAAGTAATGATAAACGGAAAAATAAAATGTCCAGGGATGGGAATTCTCCTTAAAATAAATTTCGATTTTTCGTTCAAAAGAAACATTTGCGGTAAAACTTGTCAAACGTCGTTCTACAATCATAAGCCACATTATATTGTATTATATATATATGTGTATGTGATATAGTATATTATTATTATTAGATACAGTCCTTTATATAAGTATTTTGGACGTAAAGGCTGGGCTAAAGTCTAATAATGATTTACTTTATCAATTGGAAGTAGAAGTCACTTGATATCTCGTCTAAAGTGTGCGATGTTCGAAAAACAAAACCGAATGGAAAGAAACATCATTGAGCAATCTCGTCCGTATAACCCTACAAAAGATAATTAACGCTTATAATCATTATAATTCATCATTTTTCACATTACTTAACAATAAATAATCGAGCTCCACAAGACGTCCATATAGCTTCACAAAACATAACAAAAACGAATCTTAGGAAACTTCATTAAGCAATATCGTCCGTATAACCCTACAAAAAAAAAAATAATTAACGCTGTGATAATAATTATAATTCAACATTTCACATTACTTAACAATAGATTCACAAGACGTCCATTTAGGCTCGCAAGACGTACATCTATTACAAATAGCCCCACAAAACATACATATAGTTCTAAAAGACGTAAAAATAACTCCACAAGACGTGCATATAGCCCCACAAAACATACATATAGCCCCACAAAACGTACATATAGCCCCACAAGACCTACATATAGCCCCACAAAACACGTATAGTCCCACAAAACATACATATAGCCCCACAAAACATATATAATTCTACAAGACGTAAAAATAGCTCCACAAGACGTAAATATAGCCCCACAAAACATACATATAGCCCCACAAGACGTACAAATAGCCCCACAAGACATACAAATAGCCCCACAAGACCTACATATAGCCCCACAAAACATACATATAGCCCCACAAAACATATATATAATTCTACAAGACGTAAAAATAGCTCCACAAGACATGCATATAGCCCCACAAGACCTACAAATAGCCCCACAAGACCTACATATAGCCCCACAAGACATAGATTTAACCCAACAAGACGTACATATAGCCCCACAAAACATACATATAGCCCCACAAGACCTACAAATAGCCCCACAAGACCTACATATAGCCCCACAAGACATAGATTTAACCCCACAAGACGTACATATAGCCCCACAAGACATACATTTAACCTCACAAGACAGACATATAGCCCCACAAGACCTACAAATAGCCCCACAAGACCTACATATAGCCCCACAAAACATACATATAGCCTCACAAGACCTACAAATAGCCCCACAAGACCTACATATAGCCCCACAAGACATAGATTTAACCCCACAAGACCTACATATAGCCCCACAAGACATAGATTTAACCCCACAAGACCTACATATAGCCCCACAAGACATACATTTAACCTCACAAGACAGACATATAGCCCCACAAGACCTACATATAGCCCCACAAGTCTATATTGTCAGTAAGATACCCAGAGTAGAAAGGAAGTTGACAACCGCAGACATTAACAAAGATGGTTTAAAATACGCCGACAAAAGCGGCTGAGAAGAGAAATCGATGGTCGTTGAATAGCGCCGCATCCCCCAACATCCATTGTTCCTCGGATGCACAGAGTGGAATTTTTATTCTTCATTCAGCGCTGAATTCTCTTGTACACATTTTTGGATAGTTTTCAATTAGGTTTAGTCAACAGCTTAATCCTCAAGTGACGCTGTCTTGACTCCAAGACCTGTTTGGAAAACTTTCCGCAGTATGTACACATTAAAAAGTATCATTTCACACACCTTTGGAGTTTATAATTTATAACATAATAATATATGCAATTATAACAATTTTTTACTTGAAAATCATTTAAGACAAAGATGTTTTTTAATGTGCGAGGAAGAAAAAGCTTCAGAGAGCGCGAAAGCGTACACACACGCTAATATATAGATATAAAAAATGATACTATCCATAATAAAAGAAACTTTATTGCTGAAAAAGTGAACTGTATTTGCTTTAAAACCAAAATAGTCAAATTTTCATAAATCATTTAGTTGAGTTTCTATATTAGGGTTCATCCATTATAAGAATTTCCCACACAGCAAAATGGTTGGTGGAGAGTGGTATAAATTGTCGATTTTCTACAGGTATGACTCGAGATCGAATCCTTCAATGTTTTTTTTTTTTCTTTCTAAAAAAAAATTATTTGAATGGCCTTTAATTATTGTAAAAGTCCACAACCACACTAGTGAGTGTAAGGAACCAAACGGGGCAATAGCACACTTGCTAATGCAAAAGACGAAGACATATGTTGACATGTGGTAGGTACACTTACACTAAAAGCAGTCGCTAACTTCTCACCTTGAATATCATGGCCTGTACCACGTGTACTTAAGATAAGTAGGCAAAAAACGCAAAGTATGGTCTTCTAAAATTCTGTTGGTGATATCTCTGCAACGTTCTGTAGAAACCAGGTGTGTGAACAGAAGTCCCGCCGCAGTGAAGTGTAAGGTTCAGTGTTGCTACACAGCTATAGGCCTGTTCTCTTTGGATGACTCCATATTTACCGTAGTGATTTGTAAATGTCAGACTTCGCTCAAGTTGACTAAGGAACAGTTACCCGCTGGGCCTAGAAGAGGTTGAGAATGTTTCAGCAGATGTACTCTAAGTCTATTCGACGGCGGTTTTGGATTGAGAGGCAAATATTCTAATGAACGCGTTGGATTTGTTTATCTGAATTTTTTTAATGTGTGTGAAATCTAGCGATGTAGATATAGATGTTGTTGGGTGATATGGGGTCGGTGGGGGTGGCCAATTTGAAGTGGAAAGGATGGGAGGGAGGGAGGAACACAAAGGCGGTGGATCGAACAAGAGCGGAGGAATGGATCTAATTTCGTCAATTCAATTAGACGGTCGTTTGAAACCAGACCCCCGCCTGCGAGTGTCGGTTTCTGCGACAAGGGGATTGGGCAACGTGGTTGACTGCCCAGTGGCGGTTTCTGAGATATGGCGAATATAGTGGACCGATCAATGTTAGTTTCCGGAACAGCGGGGATCGGAAAATGTGGCAGACCTATAGTGTTGGTTTCTGGGACAGGGGACTTGGAGAATGTGTGTGTGACCTACTGTACAATGTCTTGTTTTAGGAGATGGGAATTGTGGCGAATGTAGTGGATTTATTTATTTATGCTTATGAGGTGATACAGCAACATCTTTACAATTAGAGAGGAGACAAAATGAACCAAATCTAGAAAAAAGAAGTGAGGACATATCGGTCATTAAAGTCTGAGAGGCAAGGCCTTCAGCCAGTATGATGATATAGAGTGTCGGTTTCTGGAACAGGGGGATTGCCATGTGGACTTGGGATAAGTCGTTGTTGTTAGTGTCCAACAATTGATGACTCTATGGACAAATATTCTTCAATTTGATCTGTTATCTACATCACTCGCAGCTTGTCTAATGAATGACCTTCCAGATGTTTCTAGCCAGTTCAATGGATGTCTTCCCTCTTTCTTCTTCCTTCAAATTTTCCCAACATCAACTTTCTAATTCATTTTCTCTCGTTATTTGACTGAAGTAGGTCCATCTTTGTTTGTATATTTGGGGTACTAGGGATCGAAAAGGATTGATTCCATTTAATATTGAAATATATGTATCTTTATCTGTCCATGGCACTCTGAGTAGTTTTCTCCAGGTCCATATTTCAAAAGATTCAATTATTTTTCTTTCTTCTTTTGGGATAAGCACATGTGGTGATTTTGTGA
>CP092864.1:53845515-53870932 GCA_030710605.1 Cordylochernes scorpioides
TACAATGGGTATGGTTGTATAGTGAATGGCACCATTGTATAAGAGAGATGCCACCCAATCCCTAATACAATACCATAGCAGGTGAGTTCCAGCTTCTAGAGTGACGAAAAGCCAGGGCAGACTGAGTCTGATCCTAACAGTTTATTATTGAATCCCAAAGTGAGAGATTTGAAATTTAAAAGTGGATACCAATAATTCTGGTTTCAGAAATCAATATTGACACTGTACTCTGATTAATAAAAACAAAGATCACCACTCTTATCAAAACAAACGCTAAAACTAACTGCCATCCATTGATGACCGATCGTAGATAATACAGTAGAACCTCGCTTTAGCGGACACCTTTCTACAAAGGACAGTTTTCATTTTCAAAATTACCATTTTTACAATTTAGAAACTCTCCGGTAAGAGAACACCTCTCCATAAAGGACACTTTGGCTCTGCAATTAGGTGTCCTTTACAGGAAGGTAGTTCTACCGTACATACTATGAAGATGGTATTTAATTAGTTGTTTTTCAATGGTGTACATAGAAAAAGAAATGCCCCACAGATACAGAAGGATTGTTCCTCCCAGGACAGTTCAAGCTAGACAACAGCTAATCCTCCCCAGTAAATATATTCCATTTTAATGCAGCAGCAGGGTTCTACAAGACGGCTAATAGCTCCAGTTATGTATTTACCCAGAGAGGATTGAATATTTCCTCTAAGAAATAACATATTTACATAGGCTCCAGTGAATCCATTATTCAAAAGCTAATAGATCGGTCATGTTTAAGCGGTTGCATATTACAGAAATGGCTGCCTCGACTTCGCCAATTGGTTTAGGGAGTTGTTTTTGGGGCTTCGTTTTATGTATCAACAAATTTTATTAATTTATTTAATATATAAATTATATAATATATTTTATTTTAACAATATTTGCTCTCAATTATGGTATTTTAAAAATGAGAGAATATTCTATAGAGAGAAAGAGATATTTAGATTGAAACATATGCGATTATATAGGTTTATATATATACCCATACACACAAAATATAAATATGAATAAATAAAATTGATTAAGAATAAATAGATAAATAAATATAAAATTGGTAAATATACATAAATTAATAATGTATATACAAGGTCTTCATTGGTAGCCTCAACCGCGGGAAAGACTCCGCCACCGGTGGACTGCAAGAGTTCTTTCCCACAGAGTGGGCAGGTCGAAGAGAGAGAGAGTATTGGATGATCTCAACTTTGGGGATATTCTATTTACACAATGGAGACTATTGGTGAGAGAGAGTATCCAAAAGTGTTTAGGCACCTTAGATGATGAAAATAATTTACATTCTATCTTGCTTCTCTATATTTCTTGGGCATCTCCTGAGACCTCTTCTTCAACTGGCTTTTACCCTCTACTGCATCTACCCGCGGCGTAAAGTAAAAGAGGAAGCAGTCTAATTCTGGCAATACGTCAACAAGTTATTAAATCTCAGCAGTCCGTTATTATATCTAATATTGCTAATAAAGTTGTAAGAATATCATTCATGCTAGCCAGGTATCTCTCTCACTTCAGAGATTTATACTATTGTACATAGAGTGTGTGGTATATCCCTGTTCTACACACAGATTTATAAAATAAATCATCAATAGATTGTTGTAGGTAACGATTACTTTCATGTCAGATGTCTACCACACATAACAGATGTGGTTTGTAATTTCTACCTCTTTATTTCAGATAGCGCAGGTTGAGAGGATTCTGACCTCGTCCTCGAATCTGATCTCCCCTCCTTAGAACCTAAGGTCTTGCATGCTCGAGCGGCAATTGGGCGTGAGCTGAAGCAACGGCACCCAATCCCAGCCATGTTCTTTGGCTTAGTGCCCTCTCGTTAACCAATTAACGGCTTATGGCCCATACTGGTGACTGTTTATAGTGAATACGGATTATCTTTTAACTTATAGTGTGCTTAAAAATACAAATATATTACAGAGTTATTCATAGTTGCTACATAATTATTTCTATTTGTCGATCTCTATACTTGGTATGTCACTGGAAAATGGAATCTTATCACGCCAGTGGGTTAAAGTAACCAAAAGGGTTGGTTCTAGCAGCTTATAAGTGCAAAATTCAAAATGTTTCTACGCCTGAGGCGTACTTATGGCCTCTACTTTTGTGCTTGGGATAAAAATAAACAACAACAACAACGCTCTCTTTGTGCTTGTGATAAAGACAAACAACAAGAGATATCTTTCAGAGTCCATGGATAAATGGCTGTTGCGATTAAATTGAAAAAATCACAAATTCTAATAAAATTATAATTCCAGTATGACTTAGATTTCAAGTCGAGGAGAAGGTCGTGGGAAGGTTTGTCTCGAGATGAGGACAAGGGCAGCCAAGGTTGGCCGCAAGGAAGCTATCGCCAGACCAGATAACCGCCTTATCTTCACGGAAAATAGCCCCAGACTGCCATGTGCTGTTGACTCCAGACATTCCTGGGGACATACCTAACTTTCTATTTATAGAAACATCTACAATATCGTTTGACGGCTTATTTAGAATTTGCAGGAAATTGATGTACAAGTCCACCAGTTCTCCTATTTACACGCCATTCCAGTAAAGGTCGTTCAACTTCTGCCTACCATATTGAAACCATTGACACAAACCGTCTTTAATCTGTATTCATGTACTTGAAGTACGTATAGGGACGAGAGAAACTGTACAAGATTGCTTAATAAGTTTCCTACGATTCGTTTTTGTTTTTCGTACATCGCACACTTTAGACGAGATATCAAGTAACGTCTACTTCCAATTGATAAAGTATATGTGTAGAACGACGTTTGACAATTATCCCGCAAATATTTCTTTTAAACGAAAAATCGAAATTTATTTTAAGGAGAAATAACGATTATTTCTAACCTTAGGGATGAAGTATGAAAGGATGAATTGTGAAGAGTAATGATAAAACGCAAAAATAAAGTGCCCAGGGATGGGAATTCTCCTTAAAATAAATATTTGCGGGATAAATTGTCAAACGTCGTTCTAAAAACATAAGCCACATTATATTGTATTATAAAGTATATATTTTTGTGATATAGTATATTATTATTAGATACAGTCCTTATATAAATAAGTATTGTGGACGTATTATATAAGGAGCTAAGTCTAATAATAATTTACTTTATCAATTGGAAGTAGACGTCACTTGATATCTCGTCTAAAGTGTGCGATGTTGGAAAAACAAAAACGAATCGAAAGAAACTTCATTGAGCAATCTCGTCTGTATAACCCTACAAAAGATAATCAACGCTTATAATCATTATAATTCATCATTTTGCACACTACTTAACAATAAATAATAGAGCTCCACAAGACGACCATATAGCTTCACAAAACATAACAAAAACGAATCTTAGGAAACTTCATTGAGCAATCTCGTCCGTATAACCCTACAAAAAATAATTAACGCTGTGATAATCATTATAATTCAACCTGTAGAAGGGCAGCTTGCGCCCGTAAGCTCGAATTGAATTTTCAAATAAAGAAACTTATCCTTTTTGAATCTATTCGTTATTATAATTCAACATTTTTCACATTACTTAACAATAAATTCATATAGCTTCACAAGACGTCCATTTAGGCCCGCAAGACGTACATCTATTACAAATAGCCCCACAAAACATACATATAATTCTACAAGACATAAAAATAACCCCACAAGACATACATTTAGCCCCACAAGACGTACATATAGCCCCACAAGACATACATATTGCCCCACAAGTCTATATTGTCAGTAAGATATCCAGAGTAGAAAGGAAGTTGACAACCGCAGACATTAACAAAGATGGTTTAAAATACGCCGACAAAAGCGGCTGAGAAGAGAAATCGATGGTCGTTGAATAGCGCCGCATCCCCCAACATCCATTGTTCCTCGGATGCACAGAGTGGAATTTTTATTCTTCATTCAGCGCTGAATTCTCTTGTACACATTTTTGGATAGTTTTCAATTAGGTTTAGTCAACAGCTTAATCCTCAAGTGACTCTGTCTTGACTCCAAGACCTGTTTGGAAAACTTTCCGCAGTATGTACACATTAAAAGGTATCATTTCACACACCTTTGGAGTTTATAATGTATAACATAATAATATATGCAATTAACAAATTTTCACTTGAAAATCATTTAAAACAAAGATGTTTTTTAATGTGCGAGGAAGAAAAAGCTTCAGAGAGCGCGAAAGCGTACACACACGTTAATATATAGATATAATAAATGATACTATCCATAATAAAAGAAACTTTATTGCTGAAAAGTGAACTGTATTTGCTTTAAAACCAAAATAGTCAATTTTGCATAAATCATTTAGTTGAGTTTCTGAATTATGGTTCATTTCATTATAAGAATTTCCCACACAGCAAGATGGTTGGTGGAGAATGGTATAAATTGTCGGTTTTCTACAGGTTCGACTCGAGATCGAATCCTGCAATGTTTTTTTTTTTTTTTTTTTTTTCTGAAAAAAAATTGCTTTAATGCCCTTTAATTCTTGTAAAAGTCCACAACCACACTAGTGAGTGTAAGGAACCAAACGGAGGCAATAGCACACTTGCTAATGCAAAAGACGAAGACATATGTTGACATGTGGTACACTTACACTAAAAACAGTCGCTAACTTCTCACCTTGATTATCATGGCCTGTACCACGTGTATTTGGAATAATTAAGCAGAAAACGCAAGGTATGGTCTTCTAAAATTCTGTTGGTGATATCTCTGCAACATTCTGTGAACACCAGGTGTGTGAATAGAAGTCCCGCCGCAGTGAAGTGTAAGGTTCAGTGTTGCTACACAGCTATAGGCCTGTTCTATGGATGACTCCACAGTTACCGCAGCGATTGTAAATGTCAGACTTCGCTCAAGTTGACTAAGGAACCCGCTGGGCCTAGAGGAGGTTGAGAATGTTTCAGCAGATGTACTCTAAATCTATTCGACGGCGGTTTTGGATTGAGAGACAAATATTTTAATGACCGCGTTGGATTTATTTATTTCAATTTTTTAAATGTGTGTGGAATCTAGCGATGTATATGTTGTTGGGTGATATGGGGTCGGCGGGGGTGGCCAATTTGAAGTGGAAAGGATGGGAGGGAGGGAGGAACACAAAGGCGGTGGATCGAACAAGAGCGGAGGAATGGATCTAATTTCGTCAATTCAATTAGACGGTCGTTTGAAACCAGACCCCCGCCTGCGAGTGTCGGTTTCTGCGACAAGGGGATTGGGCAACGTGGTTGACTGCCCAGTGACGATTTCTGAGATATGGCGAATATAGTGGACCGATCAATGTTAGTTTCCGGGACAGCGGGGATCGGAAAATGTGGCAGACCTATAGTGTTGGTTTCTGGGACAGGGGACTTGGAGAATGTGTGTGTGACCTACTGTACAATGTCTTATTTTAGGAGATGGGAATTGTGGCGAATGTAGTGGACGGTATAGAGTGTCGGGAACAGGGGGATTGCCATGTGGACTTGGGATAAGTCGTTATTGTTAGTGTCCAACAATTGATGACTCTATGGATAAATATTCTCCTGTTTGATCTGTTATCTACATTACTCGCAGCTTGTCTAATGAATGACCTTCCAGATGTTTCTAGCCAGTTCAATGGATGTCTTCCCTCTTTCTTCTTCCTTCAATTTTTCCCAACATTAACTTTCTAATTCATTTTCTCTCATTATTTGATTGAAGTAGGTCAGTCTTTTTTGCATATTTGGGATACTATATACTACTAATATTCCATTTAATATTGAAATATTAATTATATTAATATTATTAAATATTGATACCTTTATCTGTCCATGGCACTCTGAGTAGTTTTCTCTAGGTCCATATTTCAAAAGATTCAATTATTTTTCTTTCTTCTTTTGGGATAAGCACATGTGGTAATTTGTGAAGCAGTCGTGTTAGTTGTGTGGTGAGTAGTAAGAACACACAGGAGACAGGATTCAGAAGCCGTTTGGAGTAGATCGGGGAGGAAAGAGACAAGGTCCGAAGACCACCCTGGGAACACAACTGGTGTCGAGACCACCTCGGTTCGAACTGTCTCTTGATAATCACATCTAGCTGATTTTAAACTGTTTTGAGTCGAATAAATTATCCTCAGGGGGAAGGGGAGTGAAGGCTGGACATCTGGTGACCAATTGGGTTGTTTTGATCAGGATATTTTATTTTCCCTTTCCTCATACTCCCACACTAGCCATTTTATTTATATACTTCTAAACATTATGACACGGCGCATGTATTAACCAAGTCTGTATCCACGCAGATATACGAGGCGGGTCAGCCCGCTCTCCCCTCCTGGATGTACCTGGAGAAGTCCTCGGGCCGCCTGGTCGGTGTCCCCCACGTTCTGAGACACAACTACCTCCTACTGATTGCCCAGGATTCTCAGGGTGCGTACCAGAATAAACTGGATATACTTAGAAATAAGTAACAATCTCTCTATTTCTAGTAGAACTAATGAAATATTTTATTGATGTTGTACCTAGACCACATCTGTGGAAGTTCAATTGGCTTAACTGGTACTCCAGGATTGTACTCCTTATTTATTGTACTCTATTTCTAGTGGTGTGGATTTAATAATACAAACTGTAAGTTGAATTTTTTTACGTGGCGTTTGTTTTTCAATAGCATACTAATGACTGTAGAAAAATGCATCAAAACAATGCATTTTGGTTCATCGCCAGAGTACAGAATGTTAAGGTGGCGAAGAAGAATGTGTCACAACACCAGTTGTTGATGCATTTTCTAAGGTACAGTAGAACCTCCATGAGTGGACACTCATGCTAGAGGACACCTCTCTATAAAGGACAGTTTTCATTTGCAAAATTTTCCTTTTTTGCTCTTTAGCAACTCTCCGAGTACACCTCTCCCTAAAAGACACTTTGGTTCTTCAATTAGGTGTCCTTTATAGGAAGGTTTTATTGTGTATGAATACCATCCTCTCGCAACGTTATAGTGATTGTGACAAAGAAAACGTAAGGAAAAGGAGAATAAGTTGATCTATTAATATGACGATATAGGCATAGCTTAACCGCTCAAAGTAGCACTTTTAGATAGCAGATCGCTATCTTAAGGAATACCTATCAACCACAGTTTTGACCTAGAATTATTCAATAATATTGACCAACTAATTTTCTTGATAGATCATCATCATAATTGAGTTTTCTTGATATAACAAGAATATGTGTTGGCCAATGTTATAGAAAAAAAAACGAAATCAACGTTTAGTTATACTTTATTCCACTAGATGGAGATCTTTCGTCTAAAAATGCTCATTTGAACGATCAGGAAAAATGTTTATTATTTCATAATAATGATTAAAAATAAAATTTCGTATTTATTGTTGATTCATTTAAAAGATGGGGGTAGACGTGAGCAGAGTCTAAGACAAAGAAATTTTCTTTGATTATATCTAACCTACAACAATTTGGCAAATTAGTAATATATATTCAAAACTATTTAGAATTATTTAATATAAGACTAAATATTGTAATATATATATATTATGATAAAAATTTGAGATGAGATAGGAATTATTGTTTACTGATAGCATTATTAGCTCTTTTTGAGATATTGAATACTATTATAGTTTGAATATTTTAAATTAGAAATATAATTATTTGCTGATATTTGGTACAAGAACATTATGGCAATGGTTTGCAGTCGTGGAAAGAATAATAAAAAGAGTTTTAATCACAATTTGATTTTATTGTGTTGATTAGAATAATTTAAGAAGAAATACCTGATTTGAGGCGTAAAGAAGAAAAAAAAAACGTCAATACGCATTTACATAATTACAAAATATTTGAGCCGGCCACAAAGGAAAACGGAAATATCTTTATTTACGGGGCTGCTAACCAAAATGAATGATTTTTGAGTCCCGATGGACGCATAAAGCGGAATATATACAAAACACTGTTGGAGGGGCCTGGGGATGGGTGGCCAGGGGATCATCGCCGGGTGAGGCCAGGAGAGCCGGGATGTAGAGGAGGATCATAAAACAAAAGGAAAACAACAACAATGAGCTTATATAAGGGAAAGCCGCGACATCTGGCGGTTGACTTTACAGAGTTGTTTTCTGTGTTCCAGGAGAAATACAATTTGAAATTAAATAATTTTTTACAACATATATAAAGAAGAGAAGACCTGCAATGAGCTGGCTAGAGGGGATCAAAAAAGCTACCGGAAAGCCGCTAGTTGAGCTACGAGTAATGGTCATTAACAGATAAAAATTGACCATATAATTACCAAAAATCGAACTCGACTTTATGAACGTTAACAACTACAAAGGCAAATGAACTGTTGTATATGTCCAGACTTAATAGGATTTGTGAATTAAAAATTCTGACCGCTTGGCTTTGTCTTAAATCTACACACTCTAAACAAAAATTTCAAAAATACAAAATGTATATTACATTACAACAATTTATATATATATTAGATATAGTTATATGTTACATTGAATGTGCCGAGGGGAGAGGGGGGTTATTGCTCATATAATCCAGATTCTGGAAGTGAACGACAAAGCGAAATATTCCTTCTGATGTCAAACAAGAATTGTATCGCAAATTGGGCTCCAAATGCAGGTGGAAGTGACAACCCTTGACAAAATAGGGCTGTATTTTTGTAAAAAAAAAAAAATAAATAATAGAAAATTTATTTTTAAATATATAAAATATATAATGGCTGAGTTCTACAATCTTCTGTATTTTTTGCTTTTGTCCTTTAAAAACTGAGCTCGAGGAGAAAAAACTTGAAATTTAAACAATTACAGAACTCTCTTTTTTTTCCTAGTTTCCTTGAAACCCATCTTCAGGAATATATATCTTTAAATGCTTTTCCGACGTCTCCGAACTATACAACACCAGCCTCACCTTTTGCTTCTGACTAAGCGTCCTTCATCTTCTACTAAAATGAAATGGAAAATGGTAAAAAGCATCCTTCATTAATAATAAACCCACCCAGCGGATTCGCTAGTTTGGTTTCTAGATTTGCATATGAACAACAAGAAATAATTGTAGGCTCTAGAATAACCTTTATCTGTGAAACTAATCGTTATTGGTATCAAATCTTATAACGATTTGAGGGATAGGCCATTCTCTTTACTTGATGACTTCACATCTTCTGCTGATCAAATAGCAACAAACGTGCAACAACTTGAACTGTTTTAAAACTATTTCAACTCTAGGGAAATATTCATAAGTGTACTATATACACTCATGGACAAAACTTAAGAAAATGGAAAGTCTGATATCGCCGGTAGTCTTTTTTTTTTTTTTTTTTTTTCAAGAAGACAGAGGCAATTTTGTTCACACTTGGTTATTTCGTGTGTCTTTAATAAAGGTCACTGTGTATCAAATATCTTTCAGAGTTATTGTCTGAATCCCGATATACATGCTAAAAGATACAAATTCCTTAAGTCTATGAGTGTAATTCATAAAGTATATTCCAAGCGCAAGTGGTCACTTTTGGGAAGTTGGTTGTTCAAAGAGGTCATGGTTGATAGTTGGTTACCTTAGGAATTGCTATCTTATGGTGGTCTAACTGTACAGAAGAACGCCTCTTTAACGACCTCACCAAATTAGCGAGCACTTCAAAAGCCCGATTCTTCTCCTATCAAATAATATTTTCTAAATAGTGGCCATCCGCCCAGTGATGATATACCAAAGCTAAAATTTTGTTTAAAATTGCCCTAAATATAAGTCGACATTTTAAATTTTAAGATAAATAATTGTTTTAATAATGGAAGGGCACCTCATCAATTGTTCAATTGAATCTTGCTGATGTCTCACTCTGCCATTAATTGGAAATAAAAATGACTTTCGATTATTTATTTTCTAGACAATTAGCCGATACTATTTTATTAAATAACGGTCAAAGTATTAGCCAATTCTCTGGAAAATAAATAATGCCACGTGGAAAATTAGGGAAGACAAACTTCAGGATGGGACAGCAATATCTTTAAGGCAAGAACAACACTATGAAGGATAAACAAAAGATAAGGAATGAGGGAAGTTTACAGAGTAGTAAAATATAAACATAATAAAATGATACTCTGTTAATACTAGTGTAAAATAATAAATACTTCTCTCGCTACAATATCAATTGATGTTTTTCGGCAGTGAGCATCAGCAAGATTCAGTTGTTCGATCAGGAAGTGCTTCCTTTCACTGTATCAGTCTGATCATCTCCTAGAGAACTACTTAACTTTATTTCAATACGTAAAATATCTTCTTATGTGATGATTAATTTATTATCATCATCAACTATTGTCTCATTGAAGACTACCATTTGCCCCATAGTCTTAGTCGTTTTACGATAGCATCTCTACATGTGTTATCCTAACACCTAGTTGGCGTGGGTGCAGGCCAGACAGTGAAGGACGTCTTCTCCATCGAGGTCCTCGACGACACCAGGACGTCCTGCAGCGACCAGACGATGGCATACCTCCTGCTGGAGCTGGACTTCGCCACGCTCTCCCCCCAGCGCCAGGGTCCAGCTCATCGAAGCTCTCGCACGCCGGATCGGCAAGTCTTCCTCGGACTTACAACTGGTCCCCCTCGGACTCCCAACCAGATTCTTCTGCTGCAAAGCCTGGCGTCATTCTTCGATGGCTCCTAGAGTGCCCTTCTGATGGCGGGGATTCCTCCAAGAACGAGGTGGTCGTCCACCTAGAGAAGACTGTACAGGACGGGACGCTTTCTAAAGAATTGAATGCTTCCATAATCTCTTGGCATCTCTCTGCCCAGCAACTGAATGTTCCTCTTTCTCGAGAGAAGCGATTCTTCCAGCACCACCAATACAACACGCCCGTTCCCGGAGCTGCACATCCATCCTGGTTCACTACTCGAAGCAGCTCGGTAGGAATTTCCGACACCGATGTCATTCCCGAGTCCAGGATTGTACCGACCATGGCATCACCTATTATCTCGGGCCATCTTCAACCCATCCTCATCGGCATCATCACGGGGACGACAAGTTGGAAAAGATTCTCCCCACAGAGCCATACCATCGGCTCTCTGCTCTGTACAGCACGCCGATACCTTTCCCTGACCGGCCTACTATCCACGTCTCCCCCTCTTTTCTTCCTGAAGAACCGACCAGCCCTCTTCTTCAGCCGTCCCTAACTCCTTCTCCCTACGTTGACCCTATAGCCACAGAACATCTTCCTATCTCGCCAACTCCCACTGTGACCATCCAGCCCACACAGCCTGTCACCGAGGAACCTACCACAGCTCCAACTATTACCAACATTGTTCCCAAACTAGAAAATCACATTCAGAAATTGACCATGGTAATCGGGAAAATCTGGACATACAAAATTCCTGCAGATACATTCTGGGACTTTGAAGATGGCAATACTCGCAGCCTGAAGCTCTTTTTCTACAATTCCGATCGAATGGTACTCCCTGCCAATTCCTGGATACAATTCGATCCTGTAGAGCAGGAGCTGCTTGCTCTACCGATGGAAGAGCAGATCGGAACCTACGAGTTCATCCTGGAGGCCATGGACACGGAGGAGAACACTACAATGGACCGCATCGAAATCGATGTATGGGAGAATCCAACTTTGTCCAAATACCACCATTCCTTCATCATGTACTTCAAGTACGACGCCTGGAGGTTCAGCAGCAACCTCAAGTGGCAGAGCGAGATCGTGAAGAAATTGGCCGAGATGTACGGAGACCAAGACAGCTCGTCTATCTCGGTCCTGAAGATCACATACAATCCCCATACCCTCACCTGGACCAACGACTCCTTGAGCACAGATCATTGCCCGCGCCAGGAAATTGAAGAACTTTCAGAAATCATCATCAAGGAGAACAGCACCCCAACTAAAGCATTTAAGAGGAAAATGCAGCCTGATATCCGCGTAAGCAAAGTGGCAGTCGAATATTCAGGAATCTGCATTCTTCCAGAAGTTCCATTTGTCGCGACCACCGAGAAAACGACTAAAGACTTCGCACCAATAGTGTTTAGACCTCTAGATAACCTCACCTTGTGGACCGGTGACGTTCTGCGATACAAGATACCTCAAGAAACGTTTTCCGACTTCGAAGATGGTGATACGTATTCTTTAAATTTGACCCTCCTTACTTACGAAGAACGTTTGCCCCACAAGTCTTCGTTTATGCTCTTAGATCCGGTCAAGAAGGAGCTGTTCGGACTGCCGTTGGATTCTAACGTTGGGCAGCACCGCTTCTACCTCGTGGCCACAGACAAGGACGGCCTCTCAGTTCGCACTCTCTTCAACATCACCATCCGCAAGAAACCTGTCGATGACCCTCCCAATTTCGAGATGGTCTTCATAATGGAACATGAGCGATATGATGATTTCATGAATGATCTAAGTCGCAAGGTACTTCTCCCGTGGAAAATTGCACATATGATGAGAGACTCTACTCCAAAGTACGTCCGCATCACGTCAATCAAACCAGGATCTGTTCATTTCGGATGGACAAACAGCAGTCTTCCTACCAGACAGTGTGCCCAACGCAAAGTTCAGCTTCTGGTAAACGAGCTCATCCAAGACAAGAAAGTAATTCGCGAATCCGCATTGGAAAGCTTCCAGGCGGATTTCAACATCACCGGAATAAACTTCAGGCCCTTGGGTCCGTGCATGGGGCAGATGCATCCAATCACGGCCGTGCTGCCGGGCCAGGTCCCCGTCACCAAGATCCCGCCACCCCTACCAGAGGTGCCGTCCACCACGACAGAAAAATCCGTCAACATGACCATCCCTGAGACCACAGAGGCCCCAGAAGCAGACATCTTCGTTACCACAATCATTCCGGCCATCGTAATCGCCGTGCTGCTGGTGATTGCCGCCATGATTGCATGTTTCTTGTACCGCAAACGCAGGAAGATGAAGAACTACACCCAAGACAGCTCGGCCTGCATGACAAAGGGCGTTCCGATCATCTTCTCCGACGAGCTGGAGGAGAAGTCGGGGCCTGCCAAAGCCCCTATGATCATGACGGAAGAGAAGGGCCCCCTGATCCCTCGTCACCGCCATTACCCGGACGACGACGACAATCACGAGAGTGTCCCTCTGACAGAGCCCAAGACTCCCTTCCAAGCCTACCACCCTCCTCCTCCCTTCGTGGCCCACTCTAGAGATGCCCGGGGGGCTCGTCCAAAGATTCCCTCAGGGTACAGGCAGCCACCTCCCTACAACGTGCCTCCGTAACCAACCTCCGTGCCTTTCAACCTTCCTCTTAGAGTATTCTTCAAACCCCTCTTCTTCTGCCCCTCTCTTCATCCCCGTTCGGCCTCGTGTGACAGCCAACCCTTCCGCCGAACTCCCCGTCTCTTTCTAAAACTTCGTTCACTTTGGTCTTTCCTTCTCAAGATATATATCATACAGACTCTTTAATTCTAAAAACTGTTTCAAGATTGGCAGCAATCAAAACTCCCTTTCCTTGTTCGATATATATTTGGTATCCTATCACTCTAATCAATCAGTGACATATTATTTTACCCATCGCCATATCAGACAGATTAATCTATATGGCCTTTAGAAAGTATATTTTTCTTTGGAATATATACCCCCTCCCCTCAAGCGTATTTTTAAAAAGCTATGTCCCTCCCGCCTTTCCCCCTAGTCCTATGGATGTCTTCTTTAACTTGTTCACCCATGTTTCTCAGGTGGTTATATCCAAGAATTCCTCATTCATTGCCCATATTGCTTGATGACGTTCCCTTGAACTGCCTGCTACCACTTTCTGACCTAATGAAATATAAAGGTTTATCTACAAAACTCTCTCTATATCCCTATTTATAACAATACCTTAATTGATATCAATAGCCGTTATCAACTCTACCAGGAATATGCTCTGATAAGTCGTTGTGTCCTTATAAAAGCTTTAAATAGTATATTCACAACTACTGTAAGAGATTTCAAGGGGTCTCAATGGGATATGTCTGGGAAACTCTGAGGAATTCTCTGATGTTGTTGAACGTTTTTATGCAAATATTTACAATCTCCAAAGCTCCTTGTTTGAAACCTTGGCCATAGTCTAATTCCTGTTGAACTCTCCTAGACGTCAAAGTAACAATCCCTCGCCACCCATGTTTGTTGACCATCTATACAACATATTTACACACGATCACCTAGCCAATTTTTATTTATAAATATATCTAGTGACTTAATTTTCTACCCAACTATCCTATTATTTAATATATATATATATTTTATATATAATTATATTATTTTAAAATATAACATGTGCACTTTTATATACTTTTTATAATTATTTTATGTATGTTTAATTTATTCTTATAGCTATATATATACAGATATATGTTTTCGCCAAATCACGTGTATAATTTATGTTTCGGTGTATTGATCTATATATTTATTGCTGGGAGGAATGTTGCTTAGAGTAGAACGTCACAACTCTAGGAACTCCAACTGCCGTAAATGTCCTATACATTCTTGTATATATGCAAATACACGGTATATATGCAAATCATAGAAAACTTACTTGAATACGCGTTATACTCCGTCCTGTTAAGAAAATAAATTTTATTTTAATATTTGGAACAAAGTTCAATTTTCACTCTATATGTTTAGAGAATTGTTTAGATTATAGTTTATTAACGTTTTTTTTTTCCTTGTATATTCTCAACAGACAATTTTTTTGTAATCATTACTTCACACATAGGTTCTCTCAATTCTATATTACTTTAAATATTTAATAATAAGTAAATTATTAATCAAACTTTTTATATATAAACTTAGAAGCCAATCTAGAGTAACTGTTACTTCGTATGGCCAAGAAAAACGATTGAAACAAAGTGTCGTCTGATAATTTAAGGAAGTTGACACAATCGTCTGCAAACCTCACCGCTAATATTCTATAGCAGGGAGTCTTAACTTACACTGGTCCTCGCCTTCTGTTTTACCTGTTCGGGTGTTCAAAAATATACTCTATTGAAAATAATATTAATAGTAATAATAAATTATATTTATAAAACATTTTATGATGTTTTTTGCGTTAATACAGTAGAACCTCCATGAGAGGACACTCCCGCTATAGGACACCTCTCTACAAAGGACTGTTTTTACAAAATTTTCATTTTTGCTATTTTGACACTCTCCAGTAAGAGGACACCTCTCCCTAAAGGACACTTTGACTTTGCAATTAGGAGTTCTTTACAGGGAGGTTTTAGTTATTTAATACCTAGTAATATTTTTTTTTCTAAAAAATCTCCGGTACGCAAAATTGATATTCACGAATTTTATCAATCTGAAAACCCAAAAATAGATTAAGAAACGCTGGTACTAAGTCCTCACCGCATGTATAGATTGTTCTACTAAATTATACTAAATACATTTTCTCTACTATATCATATAAAACTTTTCTTATGATAGCCGTCAGCAATACAGGAATTAATTTGTTGGGGAATGCAAACGTTCTGTCAATTTCACTAATTCAGGAATCCAAGAATGTCACTTTGTTCATCTCTTCTTGACCATCCTCTTGTCAAATGTTACAGAAAACATATAAAAATTCCACTTTCTGTTTAACTTAGTTGTCTGAACGATACTAGCAAACTTTCAAGAACTCTAGCGTACATATGAAAAACAACTCTAGCTATTCTGGTAGATCAAAAATAAATAAACAAGAAGCAATATTCAAGCACCATTTCTGAAGTTGTTAAAGATAAAAAATGTTACAATCTGATGCCATGCTATCATATGGCATATTAGATATGGGTATTATGACTTTAGTTTCCTTAGGTACTTCAATCCCATATTCTTGGATAGAATCAGTTCTCCCTCTCTCTCTCTCTGCCAAAGTCAGGTCCTACCACCGAATTGATTCCAGAACAACTTTTCTAACTACTTGTGTGGAACATGTGTGCTATCCCATTGTACAGCTTTATGTCAAACAATTTGATTTCTATTTGAATGTCTAGAGTGAAAATAAATTAATGAATTTCTTATTTTTTTCTATATTCCTATATGTGTATTTATTGGTGATTATAAAATGCTATTTTTTTTTCCTTGATGTAATTGTATGTATGCATTTTTGACGTTTGCCCAGCTAACTCTTGAGCATTTTTTTACAATTTATTTTTGAAGTCCCATTCGATGGCATCTGTATATATGGAAACATTGAAAATAAATATTTAAAATACTTGGTCGTGTGTTCTTAGTATCGTATGGTGGTTAATACGCCATTGGCTGCTTCACTACATATACAAGTACATATACACTTATATTATGTAACAGATTGCACCTCAAACTCCATTCTGAACATACTCTTGTAGATTAGTAATGAAAAGTAAGACGACGAATTGCAACGTAAATTTATTTATTAAAATAAATATGTGAAAGAGTAAGAAAAAAATGTGAAATTAAAAATAAAAAAGGAGCATATCCTGACCGCTCACATGATATTTTTAGATAGAAGAGCGCCATCCAGTAGAATAAAAATCAACTAAACGTTGATCTATGTTTATTTATCGCTTCTCAGCCTTTTGGTTAAGATCAAACTGTATTTAGGTTTATTCCAAGGTGGTTGTCTTTTAACAAAATTATCATGAAAATATATGTTGACCAAATATTATGGAATAAACCTAAATCAACGGTTAGTAAATTATTATTCCACTAGGTGGCGCTCTACCATCTAAAATGTTCATGTAAGCTATCAAGAGAGATATGCGCCTTTTTTTATTTTAAAAGTAAATATGTTAATTAACGTTGATTTATTTAAAAGTTTTTCGTTAGTTTTAAATTCAGTAGGCCTAAGGAAGAGTTAACAATTCCTAAATTTGTGGAATTTTAATAAAGAAACATTTGTAGTTTGTCGTTTTAATAAGGCCTCACCTATTCATATTTGCTTACTTTAAAAGGCAATTTTTATTATATATTGTACAGGTTATGATAATTATGGTGGGTAGTTAGCGATGTCTTTTGCAGCCAAGTTCACCATATGTAGAAAGCAATTCGAATTTTGCACTTACAAGTGTGCTATAGATCCCGTTTAGATACTTTTACGCGCGCAGGTTACAAAACAGATTATTTTCTGACTTTTTTACAATTTTTTATAGAAATAAATGCTAGCTCAAATATCCCTATATATTAAAAAGTAGAACGTCGGAGACAACTTGCCTCTAACCAGAATAAACTTATCGCAAAAAAACGATTTAAAATTTGTAAGCTTACTTTGACGCACGCGCGGTACTCGACTATATTATATTCCTTCTAGCCAAATTGGTTCTCCTATTCTGTCAAATTTGTTGGTAGAGAGGAGGCTAATGTAGCGCAGAATAAAAGTCACAATCCCTCAAAATTGATCTTCATAAATAATATTCAAAGTAGGTCTTTAACTTCGTTCCTATCCTGCTTATTCCCCTGATATGTCTCTATTCAAAACGTTCTATCTTACTAGAGAAACAATCAATACATATTTTACTGAGACCTTTAGTCGTAGATTCTCCTGAGAGATAAAGCAAAGGAGTGGGGGAAAATAAGGAGAGATATAGATTCTAATTTACACATTTTTATGTAGGAAATATGTAAATATGGAGCTATAATTATTTTGATACCTTTTATATACATAAGATTTGTAGGTATTCTCCTGTTCTTAATTCATCGTGATATAAAATTAAGTAAAAAAGGATGCTGAGAGGCACCACATTCTTAAATAAATTGTTTAAAGATTCTTGAATAATGGCAAGAGTGTATAAACAAAAACCAATTTATCAATCTGAAGAATTTCAATAAGTTTCTTCTTATTAGTTTAAAATGGTAATCTTTCAATCGTCATCTCATTATCACGTCCTGAAATTGTCACCTCCAGAACTTTTGAATACTGAACGCACGGAATGCCTTCACAGATAGAGAGGATTTCAAGGTAAAGGGAGTCTGTTGTGTGTGAGAATGTTTTTTACAGTAAGGATCTCATAATACAGTAAATCATCAGAAGGCTGCGTGTTCGGATCACGTCCGGCTCACCAATGTGGTGTGTCGATTTAATAGTCCAGCGATGGCTCAGAAAAGTATTTCAAAGTTAGTGTTTTATTGGTATTACTTATTAGCTACATTTTTAGAGGAAGACAAAAGGACCCTAGAATGCCTATTGGGTTCTCATTGACTTCCGCTGATCTGCCGCGCCGCACAGCGGTGGTCATCTCCTATTTCATGTACCCCGCTTGTATGTTTGCTGACGGCGTGGTCCGTCATCCCAGCAGACTGGAAGGTAGTCTCTCGGCCCCCACAGATCGTTTGGGAACTGACTGACTCTGTTTTAAGGCTACTTGACCAAATTGAGATGGCCTTGTAGCCTCGCTACAAACCAAGTAAACCAGTCACAACTCCAAAGGCACAAGTCACCCAAGAAACAGAGAACCATCGAGCCCGCCAGGAACCGGTCCAATTATCAAAATATTTTCATTAAAATCCCGTAATGATTTAATTTTTTTAAATATGACCATGGACAAAAAAAGGAGCCCATGTTTACAATTCGTTAATATTAAGCCTTAAAAAGCATTATTCTCTAGAAATATCTTATTATAATATATTAACTTTTGTTATCAGGGTATTATCGGAGATTTTCAAATACCTAAAATTTCTTAAAAACGAATATGCATTCGTTTCTGAGTAAAAAAATGAAATTCTGTTTACAGAAATGTCGTTAATGCTTCGAAAGGCATTCGGCAAGACATGCCTAAAGAAAACTGCAGTGAATGAAGCTCAATCCAAAATGATCCAAGAGTCAGAAGACTTATAGAGAAGAAAAAACATCAACTGCACACAAATTGAAAAAAAAAATAATAGCGTACAGGAACTTTTGGGAAGAGATAACGGATCTTTCGATGGATTAGTTCATTTCATTATTCACTACAATACGCAATTGGAAAAGAATTTTGGCAAGTTTTGGATTTCCAGCCAAAACCAGATCCCATTCAACTGTTACAATTTTGAATTTCTTGGCCAAGAACAAAGGTCCTATACTTCCTCTGGCCCCATACTCACCGGAACTTGCCCCAAATGGCTTTTTCCTATACAGTAAAATGAACATGTCTTTAAAGATCAGTTATTCGAGTCACGATAATTCATGATAGAAAAATTTCTAAAGTTCTTCAAAAGATTGAAAGAAGACGTTTATAAAACTTGTTACGAAAATTGGAAAGGAAGATGGTATCGGTTTTTAGAAGCAGAAGGAGATTATTTCGAAGATTACTAAATAAAATTGTGTTTATCTCTCGTTTTATTTAAGATTTTTCAAAAATTCAGGGAATATAATAAAATTCTGGTAGAATATAATGAAGGGGGTACCTTGTATTAACTATCTAGATAACATAAAGAGTTGGGTCAGGATGAATAATTAGTTTTAAGTTCACAATATGCTGATTAATCCGATAATCGATTAATTTGCAAAATCCGTTTCTCATTTTTTCTACAACTGTTTGACTCAAAAGGCGATCCGTTAAATAAATGTACCTGTCTTTTCTGCGATGGAAAAAATATTGGAAGGCTTGGTTTATCAGTGGTGAACCCTCCGAGCGGTTTCGCTAGTTCAATCCACCATACTGCCCTTTTCAGATCTCTAATACTGCATTGGACGATTCTGCTTATAGGACAATTTGACAATTAAAATAATTTTATTGACATATTGTCAATATATGCAAAAGTGCACAGCCTGCACTATTTAAAAAAAGATAATTATATATATATGCATCTTACTATGTACACTGAACATGGCGCCTCTACCACCGCTGCGGAGTTTGGTGGAGAATCACCAGCAGGTCTCCAGCGACACCACGTATTTCGCGATCTACGAAGAATACGTAGATCGCGTACTTCGTCGCTGAGGAGATGGTGTTGGCGTGGTCCTCGAGACCAACTGAAACTTTTGCTTATATAGTCGATATTGTAGAGAGAGAATCTTGGTTATGGTATTTTATCTGACTATGGTATTAGCTTTTGAGGAAAGTAGCTTTGAGGACATATGTAAATGTTTGCATCGAGCAACGCTCTTCCGTAAAAAAAATCAGTCAAGGTCAGTCTCCAAGTTAATTCAAGCTAGTTAAAACATTGTAGAAAGATTTATATGAAAAAGAGTGTACCTGGATCTGTAAAGAAAAAAAAATCTCAAAATATTTCGAGATATTTCGCCCTTTTTATCAATTTTTTGCACAATAAACTAAATTTTCAAATTCTTGTAGATCACATGGAAACAACTTTGTCATCAGTCAATTTGATTAAATTGATAAAAGGGAGCAATCCCTCGAAATATTTTTAGAAAAAAATTGTTTGTTTTTTTCTTTACAGATCCAGGTACGGACTTTTCCATATAAATCTTTCTACAATGTTTTAACTAGCTTGAATTAACTTGGAGACTGAAACCTTGACTGATTTTTTTACGGAAGAGCGTTGCTCGATGCAAACATTTACATATGTCCTCAAAGCTATTGTCCTCAAAACCTAATGCCATAGTGAGATAAAATACCTTAACCAAGATTCTCTCTACAATATCAGCTATATACGCAGAATCGTCCAATACAGTATTAGAGATCTGAAAAGGGCGGTATGGTGGATTGAATTGGCGAAACCGCTGGCCTCTTACCACTGGTGGGAGGACACGAGAGACTTACCAGAAGAGCAGCCTCTGTGATGTTGGAGAGAAAGTCACACCAGAAACCGGCAACAAGTCTTTTAACACTCCTCCTTTATTGTCATCTTTAATCCACATTACATAAGAACTCGAATATAAATTAATGGGTATTTACAGTACGTTACATCCTAGAACCAATATAAACTGGTATTTACAATTATTAGCCTCAGGAAACAGGACCACAGCAGTAGGCGACTCCCACACTAATCCCAGACTAGAAATAGGCTAAAGCACCATCTATTGGAGGAGGTTGCAGCTGTTGTCAGGCAGATATAGGCGACAATATATAGAGAGAGCAATATGTGTAACATAAAGTCTGAAAGGAATCGCGGTAGAGAGTAGTTCCAACCGCGTGAAATATGTAAATTTTATAACCTTTTATCGGGCAGTTGAAACTTCTACACAGGGATCTTTTCAAGACCTAACTTCAGATTAAACCTAACGTGTTTTTTTATTTGGGCCAAGTATATAGAGCGAGATTATTATATAATAGTCTCTTCATGGTTAGTTTGTTTAAATGCTAAAGCAAACACTGTGGGCGAGATTGACTTTCGCCCCCGCGAAATCTGAATTGCAAAGTGTTAAATACCACCCACGACCATGTCCGGATTTAACGTACAAGCGCCGCTAAACGAGGATAAAATAATTCATCTCCAGCAATCAGCTGGCTACCCTCCAACTGCTGAATGTATCCATCTCTGATGAGCCAGCCCCTCCCTATATATCATATTAGATATAAAGCTATTTATATTTTAGAGAAAAGGATCGCATTGCGCGATAAATGTTCATCAACAATTTATTTTAATATATACATTTTTAACGTCTTGCTAAATGCTTTATTTTTATTTTTTCCTGGCGAGTACAAAATATTTTTGTCGAAACGTTGAGAAAGTAAAAAACCTTTTTCTGGCCGAAGTGCCTTTATTTTAAAGAATTATGGTTGCCGGCCAAGCAGCCTCTTTCAAGATAATATTTAATATGAAACACTATATGGAAAATTTGCCGGGAGGAAATTAATCCATAGAAGCAATGTGCTTTCTCCCGTCAAAATAAACGTCAGAATCTGACGCCATCTATTGACCGTCGCCGCAACCAGCGGCATCGGGTCGGTGACAAAGCCACAACACCAATTTTGGCAAACTTTGGTGTTGTGGCTTTGTCACCGACCCGATGCCGCTGGTTGCGGCGACGGTCAATAGATGGCGTCAGATTCTGACGTTTATTTTGGACGGGAGAAGCGCCCATTGCTTCTATGGAAACACTATATATAGGATTTTTAGAGAATGTTTGTGACTGAAATGTTAATATATGTAGTAATATATATACTTGAGTAGTGATGGAACTGCAATCTGTGTTGGTCAATCAATGTTTTGAGTTCGAGGTAGAAGCACGCTAATGTTGTTCCAGAGAAACAGAGCTCCCAGAGAAAGCAATTTAACAGAAATGTAATGGAAGGACTATTCCTCTGATTATAAATCAATAACTTGACGTCCACTATGCGTGTCATTATTTACGTTTGTTTGTGTTTCTGTATTGTGTGAGTTCTCAGTATGAACTTGTGTGTTGTGTAAGTGCTAGGTATCTGCTATGTACTTGGTGTTTGTGAGGATTGTGTTTTGTGTAAGTAGTAGGTGTCTGTGTGAGGTTGGGTATGGTGTAAGGAGCAAGTGATTGTGCGAGTTTTTTTGTGTGTGTGTGTGTGTGTGAGGAGAGAGAAAGAGTAGGTGTGTCTGTGTGAGTTTTGTTTTGTGTGAGTATAAGGTGTCTGTGTGAGGTTGCAGTTCGTTTAAGTGGAAGGTTTCTGTGTGAAGGTTTTTTTTTCGTGTGTGTGTAAGTGGTAGGTGTCTCTGTGTGTACGATGTTGTCTCTTGTGTACGTGGCAGGTTCCTGTGAGAGGTTGTGTTTTGTATAGGTGATAGAGGTCTGTGTAAAGTTGTAGTTTTATGTAAGTGGTAAGTGTCTGCGTGAAGTTGTGTTTGTGTGAGTGGCAGGTTCCTGTGTGAAGTTGTGTTTTGTATAAGTGGTAGTATCTGTGTGAGTTTGTTCTTTGGGTAACACCCTCGATTCCCGACAGTCATAAATCGGGATTGAATCCCGCGTTAATATTTTGTTTAATATGTGAATAACCGTCACATATTATTCATTGTTGTAAATATCATAAGCTAGGTTGCTCTTTTTGAGCGGTACCTAATAAAGTGATTTTGGAACAAGAGAGAAGAACAAGAGTTTGTGCTTTGTGAAAGCAGTAGGTGCTTGGATGAAGTTGTATTTTGTGTGAGTGGCAGGTGTCTTTATGAGGTTATATTTTGTTTAGGTCGTAGGTTCCTGTTTGAGATAAAATTTTGTGTAAGTGCTATGTGCATATATGACTTTCTATGTTGAATAAGTGCCTGTGTGAGTTTCTATTTTGTGTGAGTTTCTAGGTGTTTTTGTAAGTTTGCGTTATGTTTGCCTTGTGTTGACGTGTTCATATGTGCGATGTGTAGCGCATGCATCCACATGTATTGTATCTTTTATATTTATTGCTACACCGTAGTTGTGTGTGTCGTGCCCTGGCGAAGGCGTGTTTGTTGTGTGTGCATATTTTGTATTTCTGGTAGGTTTACATGTAGTGCTAGTTCGAGTTGTAAGAGTGTTAGTATCTCGCTGTGAATGTATTGCTATTTGGTAAAAGTTACATTTAATAAAGGTGGGAAAATGAACAAGGATGGTAAATTACAATATATAAAAATAAAATGAAAAACCTAATAACTAATTCTTTATTCCGCGACCTGATATCTCAAGCTACAAATTTGGAACTATCACGGCAATCTTTTAGATATTATTTGATCAATTACTTTTTAATCTTATAATTTTAATGTGTCCTTCTTTGATGCGGAAATAAAAGATATTAAATCTAGTCCAAAATGTGATTAGATTAACCCCGAGTGCGTCTATTAATAAATAATCGACATTTAGTTCACTTCTACTCCGCTAGATGGCAATAGCATCCACGCCGTTCTGAATATTTCTATCGTCTTCAACAGTTTTAACATCTTCTAGTCAGGAGTATCTCCAGAGCATCTATCTCTAATATAATGTGCTAGTTTTAGTAATGACATGCTGAAAACTTTCTAATCTTTGAAACTAAAATAAATATCAAAGTAGAAAAAGACCATGGAAGGATAAAATTCTAACATATCATCATTGTGAAACTGAACGCGGAGATACTATCTTTGATAGCACTTTGTCATCATGTCCAGATATTATTTATACATATCAAATTTGATATTAGTGTTTCTCTTCCATGTAACTAATCACCACTACTCGATACAAGACATATATTATTTGAGGAATATTCCGAAGAATGAACACGGGTTTACTGATATGATGATACAAAGCTCTATACCGTAAAGATAGAGGCTGCCTGGCCGGCATTCATAGTTCTTGAAAATACTTCGGCCAGTAAAAAAACTACTTGATACAGGCCTTACTGAAATGATAAAACAAACATTGCTTCACTCATCAGTCGTGAAATATATTAGAGGATCTATTGACTTAAGTTTCTAGGAATTTAAAAATGTATAATTACAAATTGATTCATCAATCAACACCATTCCGCAAAATTTTATATTAGAATCTTTTAAGCAAAATTATTAGATTTTAAATTGTCACCTATCGAAATATTTTTTTAAATCATGGCATTAATTTATTTTTCAGGTAAATCATCAACCCTCTCTCGGATAAGCTTGCGCTCTTATATAGAATTTTTATTATTCTTTTTGCATTTAGGTCTTTAGAAGTAGGTCTTGATTATTTCTGTGTGAAAAGAAAATTAGGGTCAAATATTGTTATTCGATGAACGGTACTTATTTGTACAATTCAGGTTAAAACACATCAAAACATTAATGAAAATAAACCATCGTTTAAACATATGACACGTATAGATTTCATTAACGAAGTCGGATCAAAAGATGTTCTTGAACTTTTTTCGATTGTTTATTCCGACATTTTTGGCAACCCACTGTCGAACACTTTTTCAAGGAAAAAAGTACATAGTTTGTAAATGTTTACATATTTTTTCATAAATCTGAAGCAGAACATGCAGTATGTGCAAGTGTATGTGTGTATATATATTCAGGAAACCTCTTGGGCTTCATTTTTGGTCGTTGAGGTACAGACTGAACCACGCTGACGAGGGCCAACAGCTCGAAACGCGTTCGTGGTTGGCTTTTCTTTATTTATCAAGAAATTGGATTGGCCAAATATCATGAAACACGTTAAATCAACGTTTAGTTGATTTTTTTGTTCCACTAAATGGCACTCTGCCATCTAAAATGCTTATGTAAGCGGTGAGGATATGCCATTTTTGTTTTAAATAAATATATATTGTAACAAAGTATTTATTATTTTATTAGCAGAGTATTATTTTTTATACAATATAATATAATGCGGCTTGTGATTGTAAAAGGACATTTGAAAATTATCCCGCATGTGTTTCTTTTTAACGAAAAATCAAAATTTATTTTACGGAGAAATAACGATTATTTCTAACCTTATGGATGAGGTATGAAAGGATGAATTGTGAAGAGTAATGATAAACGGAAAAATACAAAACAAAATTACAAAATTTTGATTTTTCGTTGAAAAGAAACACATACGGGATTATTTTTTATGTTTATATTTTTCTATACTCTGTACACTTCCCTCATTGCTTATCTTTTGTTTATAACTCATAGTTTGTTCTTGCCTTAAATAAATTGTTGTCTCATCCCGAAG
>CP092864.1:53871032-53933711 GCA_030710605.1 Cordylochernes scorpioides
AGCAGTCGTGATAGTTGTGTGGTGAGTGTTAAGAACACACAGGAAACAGAAGCAAAACCCCGTGTGGAGTAGATCGGGGAGGAAAGAGACAAGGTCCGAAGACCACTCTGGGAACAACTGGTGTCGAAACCATCTCAGTGCGAACTGTCCTCTGATCATCACATCCATGGGGGGAAGAAGAGTGAAGGTTGGACATCTGGTGACCAAAGGGGTTGTTTTGACCCGGGATATTTATTTTCCCTTTCCTCATACTCCCACACTAGCCATTTTATTTATATATTTCTAAATATTATGACACGGCGCATGTATTAACCGAGTCTGTATCCACGCAGGTGTACGAGGCGGGTCAGCCCGCTCTCCCCTCCTGGATGTACTTGGAGAAGTCCTCGGGCCGCCTGGTCGGTGTCCCCCACGTCCTGGGACACAACTACCTCCTACTGATTGCCCAGGACTCTCAGGGTGAGTACCAGAATACACTGGATATACTTAGAAATAAGTAACAATCTCTCTATTTCTAGTGGGAATAATGAAATATTTTATTGATGTTGTACCTAGACCACATCTGTGGAAGTTCAATTGGCTTAACTGGTACTCCAGGATTGTACTCCTTATTTATTGTACTCTATTTCTAGTGGTGGATTTAATAATACAAACTGTAAGTTGAAAATTTTTACGTGGCGTTTGTTTTTCAATAGCATACTAATGACTGTAGAAAAATGCATCAAAACAATGCATTTTGGTTCATCAACAGAGTACAGAATGTTAAGGTGGCAAAGAAGAATGTGTCACAATACCAGTTGTTGATGCATTTTTTAAGTGAAAATCGCCTTTTCTGGTACAGTAGAACCTCCATGAGTGGACACTCATGCTAGAGGACACCTCTCTATAAAGAACAGTTTTCATTTGCAAAATTTTCCTTTTTTGCTCTTTAGCAACTCTCCGAGTACACCTCTCCCTAAAGGACACTTTGGTTCTTCAATTAGGTGTCCTTTATAGGAAGGTTTTATTGTGTATGAATACCATCCTCTCGCAACGTTATAGTGATTGTGACAAAGAAAACGTAAGGAAAAGAGGATAATAAGTTCATCTATTGATATGCCAATATAGACATAGCTTAACCGCTCAAAGTAGCACTTTTAGATAGCAGATCTTAAGGAATACCTATCAACCACAGTTGACCTAGAATTATTCAATAATATTGACCAACTAATTTTCTTGATAGATCATCATCATAATTGAGTTTTCTTGATATAAAACAAGAATATGTATTGGCCAATGTTATAGAAAAAAAACGAAATCAACGTTTAGTTATACTTTATTCCACTAGATGGAGATCTTTCGTCTAAAAATGCTCATTTGAACGATCAGGAAGAATGTTTATTATTTCATAATAATGATTAAAAATAAAATTTCGTATTTATTGTTGATTCATTTAAAAGATGGGGGGATACGTGAGCAGAGTCTAAGACAAAGAAATTTTCTTTGATTATATCTAACCTACAACAACATGGTAAATTAGTAATATATATGCAAAACTATTTAGAAATATTTAATATAAGACTATAATTGTATATAATATATATATATATGTCATAAAAATTTAACTCTGTGATTATAGAATTTTAATTATTTTATGAATAATAAAAATCATATTTTTATTATGTCATATATGTTATGAATATAATGTTTTGATGTTGGAGTGATAAAGAATTGGAGGTGCAGTCGTTATTTTCAATTACTTGAAAAGAATTACACTTTAAATATTTTTCACAGAAATATAGAATTTATAAAATGAATCCTATATTCGTGAATTAAAAAATAGGTAGATTAACTATACATATTTACAATAGTCAAAGTATTCTAAATCTATAGTTAAAAATAAAAGAATAGTCAATGGTAAAAATAAAATATTTGCATTTTAAATTATGTGTAATATATATATATATAGTCACGACCGTCTTTCCTCATCGGCCGGCCGCCTCTGTCACGGATGCGCGCGCACAGGGAGGTCACGTGCTCGCCGGCTCCCTCGAGCCGGATTTGAACCAGCGACCTAAGGATCACCGTTGTAACATCTACAGTCGGGTAAAACACGGGCGTTGCCCGGGTCATTCGGCTAATATATATGAGACCCGGGCAACGCCCGGGTTTTACCCGATTAAATGTTTTTATTCAAATACTATTCGTTACAATTATAAATTGGAGCCGTGGATGTCACTCTTGTGAAACGTCCCCGCTCCAAACTTTACATGTACATTAGGTCAGCTGGTATCACCCCCCATTTTTTACCGCTAGAGGTGCGAGCGAAAGAGCAAATTTGCAAATAACACGACGGATATTCGGGATAGAGACCTGAAATTTTCACTAAGAGTTTTTCCAGATTCTACTTTATATACTGTTAAAATATCAGTCAGATTAGTTACGTATTGTGGACGTGTATAGTTGACAAACATACATACATACATACATACGCTGACTTTTATATATATTGGGATAATATAAATGAGTTTTAAAAATTGTAAAAAAGAAAAAAAAAATGCATCGGCCGGGAATCGAACCCAGGCCGCCCGCGTGGCAGGCGAGCATTCTACCACTGAACCACCGATGCTTATAAGAAATGGCCCTATTCGGGTATTTATTCCATTCACAAAAGCAAACGATGACAGAATTGTTGATGACTCTGATACTTGTATTTATAATTATGTTAGCATAATGAATTAGTCATTATTCCTATGGTCTCCAGCGAAGAGGTGTGAATTGACTTTTTGAAAATATACATAATTATAAAGATAGAAGCTTCTATAGAAATAACTAAAATAAGCCGAAATAGCTCAGTTAGGAGAGCGTTAGACTGAATATCTAAAGGTTCCTGGTTCGATCCCGGGTTTCGGCATCTTTTTTTAATTTTTAAATTTTTACTTACCGTAACTTAACACGTGACTTAACGTCACAGAATTGTGCATGATGATACAGCAATATTGTCATCATCATTTTCTGAATAAAAAACAACTACTTTTTTCCCAGAACCTGTCAATTTATTTTTCTTGACTAAAAATCCGAAAAATATATTTTCCATATTTTTCTCTATGTCCTGTTAAAACACGTTTTACATGTCCATTAGGTCAGCTGATATTACCTCCCATCTTCACCGCTAGAGGCGCTGCTTGAGAGCGAAAGGACAAATTTGCCACGCAATTTGCAAATAACTTGTATACATACTTGTATATTGTGTACATAAACCATAAATCTGTACATAGACAGGAAAAGCACATATATTTTAATAATATAAATGAGTTTTTAAAATTGTAAAAAAAAAAATGCATCGGCCGGGAATCGAACCCGGGGCGCCCGCGTGGCAGGCGAGCATTCTACCACTGAACCAAAAGCAAACGGTGACAGAATTAAGAAAGAATTGTGCATGACGCTGATAACTGTATATATTAATATTATGATAAAATTTTCGGCTTAAAATTTTAGATGAGATAGGAATTATTGTTTACTCATAGCATTATTAGTTCTTTTTGAGATATTGAATACTATTATATTTTGAAATTATAAAAATATAAGTATTTGCTGATTTTTGGTACAAAAACATTATGCCAATGGCTTGCAGTCGTGGAAAGAATAATAAAAACAGTTTTAATCACAATTTGATTTTATTGTTCTGATTAGAATAATTTAAGAAGAAATACCTGATTTGAGGCGTAAAGAAGAAAATAAAAACGTCAATACGCATTTACATAATTACAAAATATTTGAGCCGGCCACAAAGGAAAACGGAAATATCTTTATTTACGGGGCTGCTAACCAAAATGAATGATTTTTGAGCCCCGATGGACGCATAAAGCAGAATATATACAAAGCACTGTTGGAGGGGCCTGGGGATGGGTGGCCAGGGGATTATCGCCGGGTGAGGCCAGGAGAGCCGGGATGTAGAGGAGGATCATAAAACAAAAGGAAAACAACAACAATTACAATATACAGTTACGAACGTCATTCCTCATCTCCTAATCAAACAGTCAGTTTTCATCTCTGTCACCGTTTTTTTTTTTTTTTTTTGAATGGCGCCCTCCTATTGGTTGGCTACGGTCACGCCACCTTTGCCCCCCCACCCATCATATCCCCCCCCCCCCCCCCCCCCCCCCCCCCCCACTCGCTATTTCGTCTTTGTACCTATTGTGTTGGAGCGGGGTCGCTCCCTAAATAAATGCATATATTAGATAATAACCAAATGGAATCCTCTCTTTCTTTTTCTCAGTAAGAGACGCCTACGGAAGCCAACAGTACATAGACAGATAAAGCACATAGGCTATAGTTATTAACTAACATATGCAATTATTTAAGGCGCCAATTTATAATTGTAACAAATAGTATTTGAATCAAAACATTCAATCGGGTAAAACACGGGCGTTGCCCAGGTCATTCGGCTAGTGAGCTTATATAAGGGAAAGCCGCGACATCTGGCGGTCGACTTTACAGAGTTGTTTTCTGGGTTCCAGGAGAAATACAATTTGAAATTAAATAATTTTTTAGAACATATATAAAGAAGAGAAGACCTGCAATGAGCTGGCTAGAGGGGATCAAAAAAGCTACCGGAAAGCCGCTAGATGAGCTACGAGTAATGGTCATTAACAGATAAAAATTGACCATATAATTACCAAAAGTCGAACTCGACTTTATAACGTTAACAACTACAAAGGCAAATGAACTGTTGTATATGTGTAGACGTAATCGGATTTGTGAATTAAAAATTCTGACCGCTTGGCTTTGTCTTAAATCTACACACTCTAAACAAAAATTTCAAAAATACAAAATGTATATTACATTTCAACAATTTATATATATTAGATATAGTTATGTTACATTGAATGTGCCGAGGGGAGAGGGGGGTTATTGCTCATATAATCCATATTCTGGAAGTGAACGACAAAGCGAAATATTCCTTCTGATGTGAAACAAGAATTGTATCGCAAATTGGGCTCCAAATGCAGGTGGAAGTGACAACCCTTGACAAAATAGGGCTGTATTTTTGTAAAAAAAATAAATAAATAATAGAAAATTTATTTTTAAATATATAAAATATATAATGGCTGAGTTGTACAATCTTCTGTATTTTTTGCTTTTGTCCTTTAGAAGCTGAGCTCGAGGAGAAAATACTTGAAATTTAAACAATTACAGAACTCTCTTTTTTTCCTAGTTTCCTTGAAACTCATCTTCAGGAATATATATCTTTAAATTCTTTTCCGACGTCTCCGACCTATACAACACCAGCCTCACCTTTTGCTTCTGACTAAGCGTCCTTCATCTTCTACTAAAATGAAATGGAAAATGGTAAAAAGCATCCTTCATTAGTAATAAACCCACCCAGCGGATTCGCTAGTTTGGTTTCTAGATTTGCATATGAACAACAAGAAATAATTGTAGGCTCTAGAATAACCTTTATCTGTGAAACTTATCGTTATTGGTATCAAATCTTATAACGATTTGAGGGATAGGCCATTCTCCTTACTTGATGACTTTACATCTTCTGCTGATCAAATAGCAACAAACGTGCAACAACTTAAACTGTTTTAAAACTATTTTCAACTCTCTAGGGAAATATTCATAAGTGTACTATATACACACATGGACAAAACTTAAGGAAATGGAAAGTCTGATATCGCCGGTAGTCTTTTTTTTTTTTTTTTTTCAAGAAGACAGAGGCAATTTTGTTCACACTTGGTTATTTCGTGTGTCTTTAATAAAGGTCACTGTGTATCAAATATCTTTCAGAGTTATTGTCTGAATCCCGATATACATGCTAAAAGATACAAATTCCTTAAGTCCATGAGTGTAATTCATAAAGTATATTCCAAGCGCAAGTGGTCACTTTTGGGAAGTTGGTTGTTCAAAGAGGTCATGGTTGATAGTTGGTTACCTTAGGAATTGCTATCTTATGGTGGTCTAACTGTACAGAAGAACGCCTCTTTAACGACCTCACCAAATTAGCGAGCACTTCAAAAGCCCGATTCTTCTCCTATCAAATAATATTTTCTAAATAGTGGCCATCCGCCCAGTGATGATATCCCAAAGCTAAAATTTTGTTTAAAATTGCCCTAAATATAAGTCGACATTTTAAATTTTAAGATAAATAATTGTTTTAATAATGGAAGGGCACCTCGTCAATTGTTCAATTGAATCTTGCTGATGTCTCACTCTGCCATTAATTGGAAATAAAAATATCAAATGACTTTCGATTATTTATTTTCTAGACACACAATTGGCCGATACTATTTTATTAAATAACGGTCAAAGTATTAGCCAATTCTCTGGAAAATAAATAATGCCACGTGGAAAATTAGGGAAGACAAACTTCAGGATGGGACAGCAATATCTTTAAGGCAAGAACAACACTATGAAGGATAAACAAAAGATAAGGAATGAGGGAAGTTTACAGAATAGTAAAATATAAACATAATAAAATGATACTCTGTTAATACAAGTGTAAAATAATAAATACTTCTCTCTTGCTACAATATCAATTGATGTTTTTCGGTAGTGAGCATCAGCTACGATCAGGAAGTGCTCCCTTTCACTATATCAGTCTGATCATCTCCTAGAGAACTACTTAACTTTATTTCAATACGTAAAATATTTTCTTATGTGATGATTAATTTATGATCATCATCAACTATTGTCTCATTGAAGACTACCATTTGCCCCATTAGTCTTAGTCGTTTTACGATAGCATCTCTACATGTGTTGTCCTAACACCTAGTTGGCGTGGGTGCAGGCCAGACAGTGAAGGACGTCTTCTCCATCGAGGTCCTCGACGACACCAGGACGTCCTGCAGCGACCAGACGATGGCATACCTCCTGCTGGAGCTGGACTTCGCCACGCTCTCCCCCCAGCGCCAGGTCCAGCTCATTGAAGCTCTCGCACGCCGGATCGGCAAGTCTTCCTCGGACTTACAGCTGGTCCCCTCGGACTCCCAACCAGATTCTTCTGCTGCAAAGCCTGGCGTCATTCTTCGATGGCTCCTAGAGTGCCCTTCTGATGGCGGGGATTCCTCCAAGAACGAGGTGGTCGTCCACCTAGAGAAGACTGTACAGGACGGGACGCTTTCTAAAGAATTGAATGCTTCCATAATCTCTTGGCATCTCTCTGCCCAGCAACTGAATGTTCCTCTTTCTCGAGAGAAGCGATTCTTCCAGCACCACCAATACAACACGCCCGTTCCCGGAGCTGCACATCCATCCTGGTTCACTACTCGAAGCAGCTCGGTAGGAATTTCCGACACCGATGTCATTCCCGAGTCCAGGATTGTACCGACCATGGCATCACCTATTTATCTCGGGCCATCTTCAACCCATCCTCATCGGCATCATCACGGGGACGACAAGTTGGAAAAGATTCTCCCCACAGAGCCATACCATCGGCTCTCTGCTCTGTACAGCACGCCGATACCTTTCCCTGACCGGCCTACTATCCACGTCTCCCCCTCTTTTCTTCCTGAAGAACCGACCAGCCCTCTTCTTCAACCGTCCCTAACTCCTTCTTCCTACGTTGACCCTATAGCCACAGAACATCTTCCTATCTCGCCAACTCCCACTGTGACCATCCAGCCCACACAGCCTGTCACCGAGGAACCTACCACAGCTCCAACTATTACCAACATTGTTCCCAAACTAGAAAATCACATTCAGAAATTGACCATGGTAATCGGGAAAATCTGGACATACAAAATTCCTGCAGATACATTCTGGGACTTTGAAGATGGCAATACTCGCAGCCTGAAGCTCTTTTTCTACAATTCCGATCGAATGGTACTCCCTGCCAATTCCTGGATACAATTCGATCCTGTAGAGCAAGAGCTGCTTGCTCTACCGATGGAAGAGCAGATCGGAACCTACGAGTTCATCCTGGAGGCCATGGACACGGAGGAGAACACTACAATGGACCGCATCGAAATCGATGTATGGGAGAATCCAACTTTGTCCAAATACCACCATTCCTTCATCATGTACTTCAAGTACGACGCCTGGAGGTTCAGCAGCAACCTCAAGTGGCAGAGCGAGATCGTGAAGAAATTGGCCGAGATGTACGGAGACCAAGACAGCTCGTCTATCTCGGTCCTGAAGATCACATACAATCCCCATACCCTCACCTGGACCAACGACTCCTTGAGCACAGATCATTGCCCGCGCCAGGAAATTGAAGAACTTTCAGAAATCATCATCAAGGAGAACAGCACCCCAACTAAAGCATTTAAGAGGAAAATGCAGCCTGATATCCGCGTAAGCAAAGTGGCAGTCGAATATTCAGGAATCTGCATTCTTCCAGAAGTTCCATTTGTCGCGACCACCGAGAAAACGACTAAAGACTTCGCACCAATAGTGTTTAGACCTCTAGATAACCTCACCTTGTGGACCGGTGACGTTCTGCGATACAAGATACCTCAAGAAACGTTTTCCGACTTCGAAGATGGTGATACGTATTCTTTAAATTTGACCCTCCTTACTTACGAAGAACGTTTGCCCCACAAGTCTTCGTTTATGCTCTTAGATCCGGTCAAGAAGGAGCTGTTCGGACTGCCGTTGGATTCTAACGTTGGGCTGCACCGCTTCTACCTCGTGGCCACAGACAAGGACGGCCTCTCAGTTCGCACTCTCTTCAACATCACCATCCGCAAGAAACCTGTCGATGACCCTCCCAATTTCGAGATGGTCTTCATAATGGAACATGAGCGATATGATGATTTCATGAATGATCTAAGTCGCAAGGTACTTCTCCCGTGGAAAATTGCACATATGATGAGAGACTCTACTCCAAAGTACGTCCGCATCACGTCAATCAAACCAGGATCTGTTCATTTCGGATGGACAAACAGCAGTCTTCCTACCAGACAGTGTGCCCAACGCAAAGTTCAGCTTCTGGTAAACGAGCTCATCCAAGACAAGAAAGTAATTCGCGAATCCGCTTTGGAAAGCTTCCAGGCGGATTTCAACATCACCGGAATAAACTTCAGGCCCTTGGGTCCGTGCATGGGGCAGATGCATCCAATCACGGCCGTGCTGCCGGGCCAGGTCCCCGTCACCAAGATCCCGCCACCCCTACCAGAGGTGCCGTCCACCACGACAGAAAAATCCGTCAACATGACCATCCCTGAGACCACAGAGGCCCCAGAAGCAGACATCTTCGTTACCACAATCATTCCGGCCATCGTAATCGCCGTGCTGCTGGTGATTGCCGCCATGATTGCATGTTTCTTGTACCGCAAACGCAGGAAGATGAAGAACTACACCCAAGACAGCTCGGCCTGCATGACAAAGGGCGTTCCGATCATCTTCTCCGACGAGCTGGAGGAGAAGTCGGGGCCTGCCAAAGCCCCTATGATCATGACGGAAGAGAAGGGCCCCCTGATCCCTCGTCACCGCCATTACCCGGACGACGACGACAATCACGAGAGTGTCCCTCTGACAGAGCCCAAGACTCCCTTCCAAGCCTACCACCCTCCTCCTCCCTTCGTGGCCCACTCTAGAGATGCCCGGGGGGCTCGTCCAAAGATTCCCTCAGGGTACAGGCAGCCACCTCCCTACAACGTGCCTCCGTAACCAACCTCCGTGCCTTTCAACCTTCCTCTTAGAGTATTCTTCAAACCCCTCTTCTTCTGCCCCTCTCTTCATCCCCGTTCGGCCTCGTGTGACAGCCAACCCTTCCGCCGAACTCCCCGTCTCTTTCTAAAACTTCGTTCACTTTGGTCTTTCCTTCTCAAGATATATATCATACAGACTCTTTAATTCTAAAAACTGTTTAAAGATTGGCAGCAATCAAAACTCCCCTTACTTGTTCGATATATATTTGGTATCCTATCACTCTAATCAATCAGTGACATATTGTTTTACCCATCGCCATATCAGACAGATTAATCTATATGGCCTTTAGAAAGTATATTTTTCTTTGGAATATATCCCCCCTCCCCTCAAGCGTATTTTTAAAAAGCTATGTCCCTCCCGCCTTTCCCCCTAGTCCTATGGATGTCTTCTTTAACTTGTTCACCCATGTTTCTCAGGTGGTTATATCCAAGAATTCCTCATTCATTGCCCATATTGCTTGATGACGTTCCCTTGAACTACCTGCTACCACTTTCTGACCTAATGAAATATAAAGGCTTATCTACAAAACTCCCTCTATATCCCTATTTATAACAATACCTTAATTGATATCAATAGCCGTTATCAACTCTACCAGGAATATGCTCTGATAGGTCGTTGTGTCCTTATAAAAGCTTTAAATAGTATATTCACAACTACTGTAAGAGATTTCAAGGGGTCTCAATGGGATATGTCTGGGAAACTCTGAGGAATTCTCTGATGTTGTTGAACGTTTTTATGCAAATCTTTACAATCTCCAAAGCTCCTTGTTTGAAACCTTGGCCATAGTCTAATTCCTGTTGAACTCTCCTAGACGTCAAAGTAACAATCCCTCGCCACCCATGTTTGTTGACCATCTATACAACATATTTACACACGATCACCTAGCCAATTTTTATTTATAAATATATCTAGTGACTTAATTTTCTACCCAACTATCCTATTATTTAATATATATATATTTTATATATAATTATATTATTTTAAAATATAACATGTGCACTTTTATATACTTTTTATAATTATTTTATGTATGTTTAATTTATTCTTATAGCTATATATATACAGATATATGTTTTCGCCAAATCACGTGTATAATTTATGTTTCGGTGTATTGATCTATATATTTATTGCTGGGAGGAATGTTGCTTAGAGTAGAACGTCACAACTCTAGGAACTCCAACTGCCGTAAATGTCCTATACATTCTTGTATATATGCAAATACACGGTATATATGCAAATCATAGAAAAACTTACTTGAATACGCGTTATACTCCGTCCTGTTAAGAAAATAAATTTTATTTTAATATTTGGAACAAAGTTCAATTTTCACTCTATATGTTTAGAGAATTGTTTAGATTATAGTTTATTAACGTTTTTTTTTTTTTTTTTTTTGTATATTCTCAACAGACAATTTTTTTGTAATCATTACTTCACACATAGGTTCTCTCAATTCTATATTACTTTAAACAATTAATGATAAGTAAATTATGAAACTTTTTATATATATAAACTTAGAAGCCAATCTTTGTTGCTTCGTATGGCCAAGAAAAACGATTGAAACAAAGTGTCGTCTGATGATTTAAGGAAGTTGACACATTCGTCTGCAAACCTCACCGCTAATATTCTATAGCAGGGACTCTTCAACTTACACTGGTCCTCGCCTCCTGTTTTACCTGTTCGGGTGTTTAAAAATATACTATATTGAAAATAATAGTAATAATAAATCATATTTTCAAAACATTTTATGGTATTTTTGGCAGTAAAACCTCCATGAGAGGACACTCCCACTAGAGGACACCTCTCTATAAAAGAAGTTTTTATTTACAAAATTACCATTTTTACTATTTTGACTCTCCGATAAGCGAACACCTCTCTCTAAAGAACACTTTGGCTTTGCAATTAGGTGTCCTTTACAGGGAGGTAGTCTTACTGTCCTTTAATTTAGGATCTAAATAAGAAGGACTTATATGTAGTAGTTATTTAATACATAGTAATGTTTTTTGCTAAAAAATCTCCGGTACGCAAAATTGATATTCAAGAATTTTACCAATCTGAAAACCAAAAAATAGATTAAGAAACGCTGGTACTAAGTCCTCACCGCATGTATAGATTGTTCTACTAAACTATACTAAATACATTTTCTCTACTATATCATATAAAACTTTTCTTATGATAGCCGTCAGCAATACAGTAATTCATTTGTTGGGGAATGCAAGCGTTCTGTCAATTTCACTAAATTCAGGAATCCAAGAATGTCACTTTGTTCATCTCTTCTTGACCATCCTCTTGTCAAATGTTACAGAAAACATATAAAAATTCCACTTTCTGTTTAACTTAGTTGTCTGAACGATACTAGCAAACTTTCAAGAACTCTAGCGTACATATGAAAAACAACTCTAGCTATATTCTGGTAGATCAAAAATAAATAAATAAAAGAAAGCAATATTCAAGCACCATTTCTGAAGTTGTTAAAGATAAAAATGTTACAATCTGATGCCATGCTATCATATGGCATATTAGATATGGGTATTATGACTTTAGTTTCCTTAGGTACTTCAATCCCATATTCTTGGATAGAATCAGTTCTCCCTCTCTCTCTCTGCCAAAGTCAGGTCCTACCACCGAATTGATTCCAGAACAACTTTTCTAACTACTTGTGTGGAACATGTGTGCTATCCCATTGTACAGCTTTATGTCAAACATTTTGATTTCTATTTGAATGTCTAGAGTGAAAATAAATTAATGAATTTCTTAATTTTTTCTATATTCCTATATGTGTATTTATTGGGGATTATAAAATGCTATTTTTTTTTCCTTGATGTAATTGTATGTATGCATTTTTGACGTTTGCCCAGCTAACTCTTGAGCATTTTTTTACAATTTATTTTTGAAGTCCCATTCGATGGCATCTGTATATATGGAAACATTGAAAATAAATATTTAAAAATACTTGGTCGTGTGTTCTTAGTATCGTATGGTGGTCAATACGCCATTGGCTGCTTCACTACATATACAAGAACATATACACTTATATTATGTAACAGATTGCACCTCAAACTTCAGTCTAAACATATTCTTGTAGATTAAGTAATAAAAGGTAAAACGACGAATTGCAACGTAAATTTATTTATTAAAATAAATATGTGAAAGAGTAAGAAAAAAATGTGAAATTAAAAATAAAAAAGGAGCATATCCTGACCTCTCACATGAGCATTTTTAGATAGAAGAGAGCGCCATCTTGTAGAATAAAAATCAACTAAACGTTGATCTATGTTTATTTATCGCTTCTCAGCCTTTTGGTTAAGATCAAACTGTATTAAGGTTTATTCCAAGGTGGTTGTCTTTTAACAAAATTATCATGAAAATATATATTATAAGGGACTGCGGCGTATGATTATAAAACAACTTAAAGTTTCACCGCTTAAGTTTCTTTTCTGTGAAAAATCAATATTTATTTCAAAGAGAAATATTTACTATTTCTAACTTTTTTGGATGAAGTAAGTATTATAAGTTACTTTAAGTATTATTTACGAACGGAAAGATACGTCCAGGGTAGCCTAGTGGACATGGCATCTGCCCGGTAAGCGGAAGGTTGTGGGTTCGATTCCCGCCCCTGGACACTTTTATTTTTCCGTTCGCCATTACTCTTCATATTTTCACCCTTTCATACTTCATCCAAAAAAGTTAGAAATAGTAAATATTTCTCTTTGAAATAAATATTGATTTTTCACAGAAAAGAAACTTAAGCGGTGAAACTTTAAGATGAAAATATATGTTGACCAAATATTATGGAATAAACCTAAATCAACGGTTAGTAAATTATTATTCCACTAGGTGGAGCTCTGCCATCTAAAATGTTCAATGTAAGCTATCAAGAGAGATATGCGCCTTTTTTTATTTTAAAAGTAAATATGTTAATTAACGTTGATTTATTTAAAAGTTTTTCGTTAGTTTTAAATTCAGTAGGCCTAAGGAAGAGATAACAATTCCTAAATTTGTGGAATTTTAATAAAGAAACATTTGTCGTTTGTCGTTTTAATAAGGCCTCACCTATTCATATTTGCTTACTTCAAAAGACAATTTTTATTATATATTGTTGTACAGGTTATGATAATCATGGTGGGTAGTTAGCGATGTCTTTTGCAGCCAAGTTCACCATATGTAGAAAGCAATTCGAATTTTGAACTTACAAATGTGCTATAGATCCCTTTTGAATACTTTTACGCGGGCAGTATTTAGAAATCAGATTATTTTCTGACTGTTTTGCAATTTTTTATAGAAATAAATGCTAGCTCAAAAATATCCTTATATATTAAATAGTAGAACGTCGGAGACAACTTGCCTCTAACCAGAATAAACTTATCGCAAAAAAACGATTTAAAATTTGTAAGTTTACTTTGACGCACGCGCGGTACTCGACTATATTATATTCCTTCTAGCCAAATTGGTTCTCCTATTCTGTCAAATTTGTTTGGTAGAGAGGAGGCTAATGTAGCGCAGAATAAAAGTCACAATCCCTCAAAATTGATCTTCATAAATAATATTCAAAGTAGGTCTTTAACTTCTTTCCTATCCTGCTTATTCCCCTGATACGTCTCTATTCAAAACGTTCTATCTTACTAGAGAAACAATCAATACATATTTTACTGAGATCTTTAGTCGTAGATTCTCCTGAGAGATAAAGCAAAGGAGTGGGGGAAAATAAGGAGAGATATAGATTCTAATTTACACATTTTTATGTAGGAAATATGTAAATATGGAGCTATAATTATTTTGATACCTTTTATATACATAAGATTTGTAGGTATTCTCCTGTTCTTAATTCATCGTGATATAAAATTAAGTAAAAAAGGATGCTGGGAGACATCACATCCATAAATAAATTGTTTAAAGATTCTTGAATATTTGCAAAAGTATAAACACACACAATTATTCAATCGGAAGAATTGCATTAAGTTTCTTCATAATAGTTTAAAATGGCAAGCTTTCAATCGTCATCCAATTATCACGTCCTGAAATTGTTGCCTCCAGAACTTTTGAATACTGAACGCACGGAATGCCTTCGCAGATAGAGGTTTTTAAGGTGAACGGAATCTATTGTGTGTGAGAATGTTTTTTACAGTAAGGATCTCATAATACAGTAAATCATCAGAAGGCTGCGTGTTCGGATCACGTCCGGCTCACCAATGTGGTGTGTCGATTTAATAGTCCAGCGATGGCTCTGAAAAGTATTTCAAAGTTAGTGTTTTATTGGTATTACTTATTAGCTACATTTTTAGAGGAAGACAAAAGGACCCTAGAATGTCTATTGGGTTCTCATTGACTTCCGCTGATCTGCCGCACCACGCAGCGGTGGTCATCTCCTATTTCATGGCCCCGCTTGTATGTTTGCTGTGGTCTGTCATCCCAGCAGGCTGGAAGGAAGTCTCTCGGCCCCTACATTTCGTTTGGAAACTGACTGACTCTGTTTTAAGGCTACTTGACCAAATTGAGATGGCCTTGTAGCCTCGCTACAAACCAAGTAAACCAGTCACAACTCCAAAGGCACAAGTCACCCAAGAAACAGAGAACCATCGAGCCCGCCAGGAACCGGTCCAATTATCAAAATATTTTCATTAAAATCCCGTAATGATTTATTTTTTTAAAATATGACCATGGACAAAAAAGGAGCCCATGTTTACAATTCGTTAATATTAAGCCTTAAAAAGCCTTATTCTCTAGAAATATCTTATTATAATATATTAACTTTTGTTATCAGAGTGTTATCGGAGATTTTCAAATACCTAAAATTTCTTAAAAACGAATATGCATTCGTTTCTGAGTAAAAAAATTAAATTCTGTTTACAGAAATGTCGTCAATGCTTCGAAAGGCATTTGGCAAGACATGCCTAAAGAAAACTGCAGTGAATGAAGCTCAATCCAAAATGATCCAAGAGTCAGAAGACTTATAGAGAAGAAAAAACATCAACTGCACACAAATTGAAAAAAAAAATAGCGTACAGGAACTTTTGGGAAGAGATAACGGATCTTTCGATGGATTAGTTCATTTCATTATTCACTACAATACGCAATTGGAAAAGAATTTTGGCAAGTTTTGGATTTCCAGTCAACACCAGATCCCATTCAACTGTTACAAGTTTGAATTTCTTGGCCAAGAACAAAGGTCCTATACTTCCTCTGGCCCCATACTCACCGGAACTTGCCCCAAATGGCTTTTTCCTATACAGTAAAATGAACATGTCTTTAAAGATCAGTTATTCGAGTCACGATAATTCATGATAGAAAAATTTCTAAAGTTCTTCAAAAGATTGAAAGAAGACGTTTATAAAACTTGTTACGAAAATTGGAAAGGAAGATGGTATCGGTTTTTAGAAGCAGAAGGAGATTATTTCGAAGATTACTAAATAAAATTGTGTTTATCTCTCGTTTTATTTAAGATTTTTCAAAAATTCAGGGAATATAATAAAATTCTGGTAGAATATAATGAAGGGGGGTACCTTGTATTAAACTATCTAGATAACATAAAGAGTTGGGTCAGGATGAATAGTTAGTTTTAAGTTCACAATATGCTGATTAATCCGTTAATCGATTAATTTGCAAAATCCGTTTCTCATTCTTTCTACAACTGTTTGACTCAAAAGGCGATCCGTTAAATAAATGTACCTGCCTTTTCTGCGATGGAAAAAAATATTTGAAGGCTTGGCTCATCAGTGGTGAACCCTCCGAGCGGTTTCGCTAGTTCAATCCACCATACCGCCATTTTCAGATCTCTAATACTGCATTGGACGATTCTGCTTATAGACAATTTGACAATTAAAATAATTTTATTGACATATTGTCAATATATGCAAAAGTGCACAGACTGCACTATTTAAAAAAGATAATTATGTATATTTACATCATACTATGTACACTGAACATGGCGCCTCTACCACCGCTGCGGAGTTTGGTGGAGAATCACCAGCAGGTCTCCAGCGACACCACGTATTTCGCGATCTACGAAGAATACGTAGATCGCGTACTTCGTCGCTGAGGAGATGGTGTTGGCGTGGTCCTCTAGACCAACTGGAACTTCTGCTTATAGAGCCGATATTGTATAGAGAATCTTGGCTATGATATTTTATCTCACTATGGCATTAGCTTTTGAAGACAGTAGCTTTGAGGACATATGTAAATGTTTGCATCGAGCAATGCTCTTCCGTAAAAAATTCAGTCAAGGTCAGTCTCCAAGTTTATTCAAGCTAGTTAAAACATTGTAGAAAGATTTATATGAAAAAGGGCGTACCTGGATCTGTAAAGAAAAAATAATCTTTTTTTTCTCAAAAAATTTCGAGAGATTGGTCCCTCTTTATCAATTTATTGCACCGTAAACTAAATTTACAAATTCTTGTAGATCACATGAAAACAACTTTGTCATTGGTCAATTTGATCAAATTGATAAAGCGGGAGCAATTCCTCGAAATATTTTGAGAATTTTTTTTTTTTTAATTTACAGATCCAGGTGCGCCCTTTTTCATATAAATCTTTCTACAATGTTTTTACTATCTTGATTAAACTTAGAGACTGGCCTTGACTGATTTTTTTACGGAAGAGCATTGCTCGATGCAAACATTTACATATGTCCTCAAAGCTACTATCCTCAAAACCTAATGCCATAATGAGATAAAATACCATAACCAAGATTCTCTCTACAATATCAGCTATATACGCAGAATCGTCCAATACAGTATTAGAGATCTGAAATGGGTGGTATGGTAGATTGAATTGGCGAAACCGCTCGGAGGGTTCACCACTGATGAGCCAAGCCTTCCAATATTTTTACATCGCAGAAAAGACAGTAGTAAATTTGATTTATTTGAAAAATAAAAATGAGTGCTTAATTAACGTTTATTATCTCGCGTTTTCCCTCTGGTTTTTCGCGAAGACGCCGCTTCCTCCACCGTGGATCACCTACCCTGGCTCTGTTGCTTCACATCTGCAGCTCTACCCTGCAGTCATCCCAAAGATCCTCTGAGAACCACCACTCACGTGTATCTCTCGACCTTACCACTGGTGGGGGACACGAGAGACTTACCAGAAGAGAAACCATTGTGATGTTGGAGAGAGGGTCACACCAGAAACCGCAACAAGTCTTTTAACACTCCTCTTTCATTGTCATATTTAATCCACATTACATAAGAACTCGAATATCAATTAACTGGTATTTACAGTACGTTACATCCTAGAGCCAATATAAACTGGTATTTACAATTATTAGCTCCAGGAAACAGGACCACAGCAGTAAGCGACTCCCAGACTAGAAATAGGCCAAAGCGCCATCTATTGGAGGAGGTTGTAGGTGTTTTCAGGCTGATATACGCGACAATATATAGAGAGAGCAATATGTGTCATATAAAATCTGAAAGGAATCGCGGTAGAGGTAGCTTCAACCGCTGAAATATGTAAATTTTATAATCCTTTATCGGGCAGTTGAAACTTCTACACAGGAATATTTTCAAGACTTAACTTCAGATTAAACTTAATATGTTTTTTATTTAGCCGTATATATAAAGCGAGGTTTTTATATAATAGCCTCTTCATGGTTAGTTTGTTTAAATGCTAAAGCAAACACTGTGGGCGAGATTGACTTTCGCCCCCGCGAAATCTGAATTGCAAAGTGCGAAACACCACCCACGAACATGTCCGGATTTAACGTACAAGCGCCGCTAAACGAGGATAAAATAATTCATCTCCAGCAATCAGCTGGCTACCCTCCAACTGCTGAATGTATCCATCTCTGATGAGCCAGCCCCTCCCTATATATCATACTAGATATAAAGCTATTTATACTTTAGAGAAAAGGATCGCATTGCGCGATAAATGTTCATCAACAATTTATTTTAATAGATATATTTTTAACGTCTTGCTAAATGGTTTAATTTTTATTTTTTCCTGGCGAGTACAAAATATTTTTGTCGAAACGTTGAGAAAGTAAAAAACCTTTTTCTGGCCGAAGTGCCTTTATTTTAAAGAATTATGGTTGCCGGCCAAGCAGCCTCTTTCAAGATAATATTTAATATGAAACACTATATGAAAAATTTTCCGGGGGGAAATTAATCCATAGAAGCAATGGGCGCTTCTCCCGTCAAAATAAACGTCAGAATCTGACGCCATCTATTGACCGTCGCCGCAACCAGCGGCATCGGGTCGGTGACAAAGCCACAACACCAACTTTGGCAAACTTTGGTGTTGTGGCTTTGTCACCGACCCGATGCCGCTGGTTGCTGCGACGGTCAATAGATGGCGTCAGATTCTGACGTTTATTTTGACGGGAGAAGCGCCCATTGCTTCTATGGAAACACTATATATAGAATTTTTAGAGAATGTTGTGACTGAAATGTTAATATATGTAGTAATATATATACTTGAGTAGTGATGGAACTGCTATCTGTGTTGGTCAATCAATGTTTTGAGTTCGAGGTAGAAGCACGCTAATGTTGTTCCAGAGAAACAGAGCTCCCAGAGAAAGGAATTTAACAGAAATGGAAGGACTATTCCTCTGATTATAAATCAATAACTTGACGTCCACTATGCGTATCATTATTTACGTTTGTTTGTGTTGTGTGAGTTCTCAGTGTGAACTTGTGTGTTGTGTAAGTGCTAGGTATCTGCTATGTACTTGGTGTTTGTGAGGATTGTGTTTTGTGTAAGTAGTAGGTGTCTGTGTGAGGTTGGGTATGGTGTAAGTATCAAGTGTCTGTGTGAGTTTTTTTTTTTTTTTTGTATGAGTAGTAGGTGTCTGTGTGAGGTTGCGTTTCGTTTAAGTGGAAGGTTTCTGTGTGAAGGTTTTTTTTTCGTGTGTGTGTAAGTGGTAGGTGTCTCTGTGTGTGTGATGTTGTCTCTTGTGTACGTGGCAGGTTCCTGTGAGAGGTTGTGTTTTGTATAGGTGATAGAGGTATGTGTAAAGTTGTAGTTTTATGTAAGTGGTAAGTGTCTGCGTGAAGTTGTATTTGTGTAAATGGCAGGTTCCTGTGTGAAGTTATGTTTTGTATAGGTAGTAGTATCTGTGTGAGTTTGTGCTTTGGGTAACACCCTCGATTCCCGACAGTCATGAACCGGGATTGAATCCCGCGTTAACATTTTGTTTATCACATATTATTCATTGTTGTAAATATCATAAACTAGGTTGCTCTTTTTGAGCGGTACCAAATAAAGTGATTTTGGAACAAGAGAGAAGAACAAGAGTTTGTGCTTTGTGAAAGCAGTAGGTGCTTGGATGAAGTTGTATTTTGTGTAAGTGGCAGGTGTCTTTATGAGGTTATATTTTGTTTAGGTCGTAGGTTCCTGTATGAGATTGACTTTTGTGTAAAGTGCTATGTGCATATATGACTATCTATGTTGAATAAGTGCCTGTGTGAGTTTCTATTTTGTGTGAGTTTCTAGGTGTTTTTGTAAGTTTGCGTTATGCTTGCCTTGTGTTGACATGTTCATATGTGCGATGTGTAGTGCATGTATCCACATGTGTTGTATCTTTTATATAATTGTTACACCGTAGTTGTGTGTGTTGTGCCCTGGCGTGTTTGTTGTGTGTGCATACTTTGTATTTCTGGTAGGTTTACATGTAGTGCTAGTTCGAGTTGTAAGAGTATTAGTGTCTCGCTGTAAATGTATTGCTATTTGGTAAAAGTTACATTTAATAAAGGTGCAAAAAATGTACAAAGATGGTATAAATTACAATATATAAAAATAAAATTAAAAACCTAATAACTAATTCTTTTTATTCCGCGACCTGATATCAAAGCTACAAATATGGAACTATCACGGCAATCTATTAGATATTATTTGATCAATTACTTTTTAATCTTATAATTTTAATGTGTCCTTCTTTGATGCGGAAATAAAAGATATTAAATCTAGTCCAAAATGTGATTAGATTAACCCCGAGTGCGTCTATTAATAAATAATTGACATTTAGTTCACTTCTACTCCGCTAGATGGCAATAGCATCCACGTCGTTCTGAATATTTCTATCGTCTTCAACAGTTTTAACATCTTCTAGTCAGGAGTATCTCCAGAGCATCTATCTCTAATATAATGTGCTAGTTTTAGTAATGACATGCTGAAAACTTTCTAATCTTTGAAACTAAAATAAATATCAAAGTAGAAAAAGACCATGGAAGGATAAAATTCTAACATATCATCATTGTGAAACTGAACGCGGAGATACTATCTTTGATAGCACTTTGTCATCATGTCCAGATATTGTTTATACATATCAAATTTGAGATCCGTGTTTCTTTTCCATGTAACTAATCACAACTACTCGATCGATACAAGACATATATTATTTGAGGAATATTCCGAAGACATGAATACGGGTTTACTGATATGATGATACAAAGCTCTATACCGTAAAGATAGAGGCTGCCTGGCCGGCATTCATAGTTCTTGAAAATACTTCGGCCAGTAAAAAAACTACTCGATACAGAACTTACTGAAATGATAAAACAAACATTGCTTCACTCATCAGTCGTGAAATATATTAGAGGATCTATTGACTTAAGTTTCTAGGAATTTGAAAATGTATAATTACAAATTAATACAACAATCAACGCCATTCCGTAAATTGTATATTAGACTCTTTCAAGCAAAATTATTAGATTTTAAAGTGTCACTTATCGAAGGATTTTTTTTATCATATGGCATTAATTTCTTTTTCAGGTAAATCATCAACCCTCTCTCGGATAAGCTTGGGTTCTTATATAGAATTTTTATTATTATTCCTGTTACATTTAGGTCTTTAGAAGTAGGTCTTGATTATTTCTATGAAAAGAAAATAATGATCAAATATTGTTATTCGATGAACGGTACTCATTTGTACAATTCACGTTAGAGTATCGACAGTGATGAATATAAATCATTATTTAAACCTGTAACACGTATAGATGTCTTTAAATAAGTTCAATCAAAATATGCACTTCAACCTTTTTAGATTGTTTATTCCGACGTTTTTGGCAACCCACTGTCGAACACTTTTCAAGTAAAAAGTACATAGTTTGTAAAGGTTTACACCTTTTTTAATAAATCTGAAGCAGAACATGCAGTATGTGCAGGTGTATGTGTGTATATGTATATATTCAGGAAACCTCTTGGCCGTAATTTTTGGTCGTTGAGGTACAGACTGAACCACGCTGACGAGGGCCAATAGCTCGAAACGCGTTCGTGGTTGGCTTTTATTTATTTATCAATAAATTGGATTGGACAAATATCATGAAACACGTTAAATCAACGTTTTGTTGATTTTTTTGTTCCACTAAATGGCACTCTGCCATCTAAAATGCTCATGTGAGGATATGCCATTTTTGTTTTAAATAAATACATTGTATATATTGTAACAAAGTATTTATTATTTTAATAGCAGAGTATTATTTTTTATACAATATAATATAATGCGGCTTGTGATTGTAAAAGGACATTTGAAAATTATCCCGCATGTGTTTCTTTTTAACGAAAAATCAAAATTTATTTTAAGGAGAAATAACGATTATTTCTAACCTTATGGATGAGGTATGAAAGGATGAATTGTGAAGAGTAATGATAAACGGAAAAATACAAAACAAAATTACAAAATTTAGATTTTTCGTTGAAAAGAAACACATGCCGGATTATTTTTTATGTTTATATTTTTCTATACTCTGTACAATTCCCTCTTTTGCTTATCTTTTGTTTATCACTCATAGTTTGTTCTTGCCTTAAATAAATTGTTGTCTCATCCCGAAGTTGGTCTTTCCTAATTTTCCACGTGGCAATATATATATATATATGGAAACTCAGAGGTCACTGCCCCGTCCCGCTTGGGGGAAGGTATAAAATGTTCTGGCTTCGCGATGATCTGGAGGCAGTTCTCTCTGAGGCTGTCTCCACCACGCCAGTAAACATTTGATTGTCTACGGACCTTTTCTCTCCACTCACACCTACTTCACATGGGTCCTTGCTTCTGGATCCTGTCTGCTGTGAGTCGTCGCCACCATATATGGTGAGTTGCAAGCAGTTGAAGTGGCAGTGGCGATGACCTAATCTAGAAGCAAGAACCCATGTGGAGCAGGTCAGAGTGGAGATAGAAGATCCGAAGAGACCATCAAATGTTTGACTGGCATGGAAACCACCTCTGAGAGAATTGGCCCCAGATCATCGTGAATTCCGGACGTTTTATACTTTCCCCGAACGGGAAGGGGCAGTGACCCCTGAGTTTCTAGAATTCAACGACCATTATGTAAGAAGACATAACAGCTTGGCTGACTAAGATTAATTAACTAGCTTTCTCTCTTTATACTTCCTCTCTCTCAGATAATTTTTATTTATAACATCCTCTCTATTATATGATACATATAATCTCATTTATTTTAATTTAATACTTATAATACAGTGATCTAAATGATACATATTTACATATTTAGCCATGATTCAGCCATGATTCTCTCCTGTGCTGGGTCTTGCATCTTACCAGAACGTGTTTCAACCATCCTACAAATTTATATAAGGGAATAATGAGATAAGTCTACTTTAAGTAGCCTCCAGAATAATTTATTTATTTTCTCACATCAAAGAGAGCAGTGAAGTCACACGTGTACCTAAATACAAATGATGATAAGCTAAATAATCTGTTTTAAATAAATATCATAGAATATTTTATATAAAAATAAATAAATATATAATTTAAATTTCAAATATATTAAAAATAATATAAGAAATACGCCATTAATCATGATGTAACACTTCCCCCTCTCCAGAGGTCGTCACGTCCTCGTGATTGGCCTCATCAATTCTTTCAAAATAGGGTTTGATTCTTGAGACATGGACAATCAATGGGTCTTGGCCAGGATTATCTTTTGGTTCAATTAAGTAATTTACGTTGGACAGCTTCTTTAATATTCTATATGGGCCAAAATATTTTCTCAGTAGTTTCTCACACTTTCCTATTTTCCTAATTGGCGTCCAAACTGCTACTAATTCTCCTGGTTCATAGCTTCTTTCCATGTGTTTCTTGTCATAGTTCTTTTTCATTCTTTCTTGAGTCTTTATTGTGTTGTTAATAACTAATTTTCTTGTTCTGTTTATTTTGTCTAAGTGATGTTTTATGTATTCATCATAATCATCCTTGTCAATGTCCACCGAGATATTCCTGTCGTCCAAAAGAGACGTGGGTTCTCTTCCAAACATCAGGAAAAAGGGAGAATATCCTGTGGTTTCCTGAATTGTAGTATTGTAAGCGTGAGTGATGAATGGGAGTAGTTCGTCCCAATTCTTCTGATCAGTGTTCACATACATACTGAGCATATTGATCAATGTTCTATTTAACCGCTCTGTCAATCCATTAGTCTGGGGATGATAGCTCGTTGTGAAGCAATGTTTAATCTTGCACGTTTTCATCACCTCTTTCATTAAATTACTGGTAAATTGAGAACCTCTGTCACTAATAAGATATTGTGGGGCTCCGTGCCGGAGAAAAATATCCTCTACTAGAAATTTAGAAACTTCTTTCACTGTTGCTTCCGAGACTGCTCTTGTTTCTGCATATCTAGTGTAGTAGTCCGTCAGCACGATTATCCATTTTTTCCTGTTTTTCGTAGATGGCAGTGGACCAACAAAGTCAATTCCAATTCTTTCGAAAGGAAAGTTGGCTGGGGGGATGGGCTGTAGTAGTCCAGAAGGTAATTGGTTTGAGCCTTTCCTACTTTGGCAAAGGTGACACGTCTTAACGAATTCTGAGACATCCTTTAGCATGGATGGCCAAAAGTATTTACTCTTTATTCGGTACATGGTTCTGGCGACGCCCAGATGGCCATTCGACATATGATTGTGATATTCTTTCATAATTTCTCTCTTTTTCTTCTCTGGAACCACAAGCAACCACGCCCTGCCTTCAGGGTTCGGGTTTTTCTTAAAGAGGCATCCATCTTCTTCATTAAAGTTTTGCGCAATTGATCGCCTGCTTCCATTAAGGTTTTTCTTAACACTTTCGATAAATTTATCCTCTTCGTCTGTTATTTGATTTAAAAATAGCCTTTCAAAATCCTCATCCCAATCAGTTTCTGGTAAGGGTCCCCTAGATAAGCCATCGGCGTCCAGATGCTTCTTTCCTGAATTATGTATTATATCGAAGTCATATTCTTGAATTTTCAATGCCCATCTTGCCAATCGGCCGGTCGGATCTTTCAGATTCTTAAGCCAGCATAGTGCGTGATGATCAGTTACGATTTTGAAGTGCCTTCCATATAGGTAGGGTCGTAACTTGGCCATTGACCACACAACAGCTAGACATTCTTTTTCGGTAGTCGAATAATTTTGCTCAGGTTTGCTCAGTGTTCGACTTAAATATGAGATAACTTTTTCTTTATCGCCGAACTTTTGGACTAATGTTGCACCCAGGCCGATGTTAGATGCGTCAGTATGAATGTAAGTAATTGCATTCGGATCAAAGTGCCCTAAGATTGGGGGATTTATCAATGCTACTTTAAGGGTTTGAAATGCTTTTTCTTGATTTTCTGTCCAGGTAAAAGGTACATTCTTTTTTATAAGACTGGTTAATGGATCGGCAATTTTTGAAAAACCTTTGATAAATTTTCTATAATATGAGCACATTCCTAAAAATGATTGAACTTCTTTTATCTTTTTGGGCCGAGGAAAATCTCTAATAGCCTTGATATTATGCTCCGCTGGTTTTATACCATGTTGATTAGTTATATGGCCAAGAATCTCCAGTTCTTCGAAAGCAAATTGGCATTTTTTGTTGTTCAATTTTAAATTAGCCTCGCGGAAACATTTTAAAACAGCTTCTATTCTTTTGAGATGTGTTGGAAAATCCGAGCTATAAATGATTACGTCATCTAGATAACATAAGAAAATTTGCCATCTAAGATTACCAAGCATATTTTCCATGTTCCTCTCAAATGTAGCAGGGGCATTGCATAGACCAGAGGGCATTACGTTGAACTCATATAGGCCATGTGCTGTAGTGAAGGCTGTCTTTTCTTTATCTTTCTCCTCAACCTCTACTTGCCAATATCCTGATTTAAGGTCAATTGCTGAAAAGTATTTGGATCCTTGAAGTGTATCCAATACTTCATCAATTCTGGGAATTGGGTAAACATCCTTCACTGTTACATCATTCAATTTTCTGTAGTCAACGCAAAATCTGTACTTACCATCTCGCTTCTTGACCAAGATTACAGGGAAGGACCATGAACTCGAGGATGGTCTAATTATGCCGTCTCTCAGCATTTCATCAATTTGTTCTTTTATGATTTCTCGCTCTTTCGCGCTCACCCTATACGGCTTGTGTTTGATCGGTTTCGCGCCTTCTGTATCAATCCGATGTTTCGCTAAGTTGGATCTTCCTAATCCCGACGAAAACAAATCCTCGTACTTTTCCAAAACTTGTTTCAATTGCTCCTTTTCCTTATATGCTAAATTTTCGTTTATCTGAAATTGGGGTTCTTCATGTTCTTTTTGTTCACTTTCTTCCATAAAATTCACTTCGGCTGGCTGGCTTCCAAAGCACAATGTTTGGTTTTTTAATATTTTTAATGGTCGAGGGTAAGGGTTTGTTATCCAGATATATGTTTCCTTATTCACAACATTTATTAAGCTTCTCGCTAGTCGAAGTCCATTTGTTTGAAACATTTTATGGTTCTCCTCGATGATGTATTCGCCATCCTCTGCTTCTACAAATGCATTAATCAATTTAATAGAAAGTTCTGGTATAATGGCATCCTTTGCACTTTTTATTTTCTTCTGTTGATATTTGATTACGTCACGAATTTTTGTCAAGTCATATTTGATTACGTCACGATTTTCTGTCAAGTCATATTTGATTATTTCACGCTGACAATCAATTTTTGCTTTCATTTTCTTAAGGAAATCACGTCCAAGTATAAATATTCGCAAATGTGTTCTCATTATCACAAATTGATGTGTAATTGTTTTGTCATCAAATTTTATATTTAAAATAATATTTCCTACGATATCTAATTCTTTGCCATCGGGTCCGGAGCACATTTTATCAGGATTTATTATTTCAAGACCTGTGTTAAGAGCTGTACTAAGGTCGACCACTGAAAGATCGGCGCCTGTATCAATCAAAGCTTCGCAGATACCGATTCTATCCACGTTAATGTTAATTTTATATTTGGGGTCCAACTTTTTAATTCCATTTATGGTCGACTTGCTTTGATTGACGGACTCAGGCGCGATGCTTAGTTTAAATCTTCTAATGCGGCATATCTATTCCTTGTAGGGATACTCGAGTACGGGCTATTACTTACGTCAGCGTAGAGCAGAGGTCTCGACTTCTCAGTTCCATTATCCATTCGGATTTCTTCTTCGACCTTGTCTTGTGTAACTATGGGGTCCTCTTCCACAATTCTTACAAACCTGACCCTGCAATACCGCGCTACGTGTCCTGGCTTGTTACACTTGAAACATATTGGTCTCCCGTCTTCTGTCCTATTCCTATTTGAATTTGGATTCTTATTGTATGTTTTATTTGGGTAGACCGGTTTTGGCTCAGGATTGGGAGTGTAAGATCGTCTAGGGGCAGATACCTGGGGCAGAGGCTTGTTCTGGTAGTACCTCGGAGTGGGGGCCTGGGGCTTGGAGGTGTTCTGGTAGTACCTCGGAGCGGGGGCCTGGGGTTTGGAGGTGTTCTGGTATGGTCTTCTGAACGACGGAGCGCTCTTCCATTGCCCTTGATGATGGGGACGAGGAGAGCGTGGTCCATTATATAGAGCTTTTGATTTTTCTACACGTTCTTGGTAATTCTTTTCGAACAAATCCAGCTTTTTACAAATTTCTAGAAGTTCATTGGTATTTTTAGGAGGGTTTAGGTGAAGGGCAAAAGAGTATTCTTTCTTTAACCCTCCAATAACCCAGTTTAATTTAGTCTCTTCTTCCATTTGGGGGTCGACCTTGTTGCACAGTACAAGGATATCCTCTGCGAACCTGATTGCAGGTTCATTCCACTGTTGCATCCTGTTTAGTCTCATCTTCATTTCTTCTTTGTTGGCGTCTGAGGCAAAATCCTCAATTAGGCGGCTCTTGAAATTTTCCCAGCTGGTGAAACTTATCTTGTGTAGGTTCAGCCAGGTTTTGGCGCTACCAATCATATTCATGGCAGCATAACGAGAGATAATGTAGTCTGCCCAATGGTACAGGAAGCCAATTTCTTCAAGAGATTCAATCCATGGGCGAGGGTCTTCCGTTCCATCATACTTGGGGATGTCGATGTTGGGATTCAGGACAACTGGGTCGGAACTAGCATCTCTACCAATTGTTGCACCAGGTTGCGGCTTGGCAGACTCTTCAGCCATGATTCTCTCCTGTGCTGGGTCTTGCATCTTACCAGAGCGTGTTTCAACCATCCTACAAATTTATATAAGGGAATAATGAGATAAGTCTACTTTAAGTAGCCTCCAGAATAATTTATTTATTTTCTCACATCAAAGAGAGCAGTGAAGTCACACGTGTACCTAAATACAAATGATGATAATCTAAATAATCTGTTTTAAATGAATATCATAGAATATTTTATATAAAAAAATAAATAAATATATAATTTAAATTTCAAATATATTAAAAATAATATAAGAAATACGCCATTAATCATGATGTAACAATATATATATACTCTATAGCATTAGCAAATGCGCGACAGGACATTTCACAAAAATAAAATAAAAGGTATTACTTAGGAGAAAAATCCCATCAAGGGAAGAGTTTCTTGCAAAAAAAAAATAGCATAATTGCCTCAAAATTTCGGTCCATTGGAGCCCTTCTACAAGAATCATACTCCTGTAGAAAGGTCCAAAGACCCGAAATCTCGAGTGAAATTATATTTTTGCAAGAAACTCTTACCTGGATGGGATTGTTTTCTCTCAAGTCATATTATACAAGGGATTGTTATTGTTAGAACTAAAAATATATTGATGGAATAAAATCGAATCATTCTCACGCCAATAAAATCTTCCATTATCAAAATGAGGAGATCAAGCGTCAGATCCTTTTAATACAAAGAATATACATTTTTAAAACTATCCCTAAATATAATTTTTAAATAAATCTGTGTATAACGGTACTAATAGGAGGGAAAAGTAAAGATATTTTAAATATATTCTCCCATGAAAAACCTTTCCCGAACCCGCGATCTTATATTTAATAAATAATTTCGATAGTTAATACCTCTGAGCTAAAAGAAACACTGCACGCTGATTGGATAAAGAAGTTAATGTTGATTGACTGAATAAAATCACGTGATGCGATCCTATCAGTTCGCTGTCATGTGATTTTAAAAAGCCAATCAGAAAACGAACGAAATGGACACCATATATACCTACAATATTTACAAGCATATAAACATTGAGGTACCCTACCTGCCCACATTGTCACCAGGAAGACCAAACTGTCGTCCAACTACTCTCCAGATGTCCCACCTACCACCTTCAAAGGTTCTAAACAGCCATCCTCCTAGGGATAAGCATATTTACCTCTGAAGACCTGCAGAACATTCCAAAGCTAGGGCAGGGGCGCCATTGGAGAAGTCACCGATAGTCGTCTTCAGCCAGAGCTACAGAGAGAGAAAGATAAAGGCGTCACAGCCACCATTAGACGTGAAGTATACAGAGCAATAGTCGGCGAATTTTGTACGTGACTCCAAGAGTCTGTCCGGGTTACATCGAGAGAGAGATTCAGATGCACATTAATAATCGCAAATAAAAGCTGTCTCCAAATTTAACTGGCGAAATCGCTGGGAGGGTTAAGCACAGATGAGCCAATATTTTTTCAGTTAGGGGTCTGTATGAAAATAAGTGTTACAAATAAATATTTCAAAAGATCGAAGTGGAGAAAAACATTTCTTTTTATACATATGCATACATATTTATGATAAGCTCTACCTTACCTACACAATGTAGACAAAATGATTTTTTTTTCTTATTTTCATTAGTGCAGTAAAGTTGATATAAAGCTTCGGCTTGCTAAGAGTTCTTTTTTGGATTTTCGTAAGGGTGTTGAGACATCGTAACTTATACATTCTAAGAATCACAATGCTAAATAAAACTTATTCTGAAGTATATATAGAGTTAATCTGAATCGAATGACCCTCTGTGTGGACTGAATATTGATGACCTGGCTCGTCTCTGGTGGATTCAAAACTCTTGTTTCTAACGCTCCCCTTGAACAAGTGATACCGACCATATGGTGTCTTAGTCAAATAGCACTTGTTCTTGTAACTATCATATTGTAGTATTCAAAGAACACTTGTTCCTGTAACTATCATGTTGTAGTATTCAAAGAACACTTGTTCCTGTAACTATCGGGTGGTCGTATTAAAATAACACTTGTTCTTGTAACTATCATATTGTAATATTCAAAGAACACTTGTTCCTGTAACTATCATGTTGTAGTATTCAAAGAACACTTGTTCCTGTAACTATCGGGTGGTCGTATTAAAATAACACTTGTTATTGTAACTATCATATTGTAGTATTCAAAGAACACTTGTTCTTGTAACTATCATATTGTAGTATTCAAAGAACACTTGTTCCTGTAACTATCATGTTGTAGTATTCAAAGAACACTTGTTCCTGTAACTATCGGGTGGTCGTATTAAAATAACACTTGTTATTGTAACTATAATATTGTAGTATTCAAAGAACACTTGTTCTTGAAGCTATCATATTGTAATATTCAAAGAACACTTGTTCATATATCCACCTGTAGGCGCCATCCCGACCAGAGAGCCACAGATAAACAGATTATAAACGCACAGAATATAGAATCCGAGCTCCCCAGTAGAAGGAATACCCGGAAGACGACGGTACTCTCTGTTATATGTGTTGTTCACTATTATGATTTTGTTTTAATAAACTCTACTAAATTATTTCATTGGATCCTCTCTTTCTTTTTCCCAGTAAGAAACGCCTACGGAAGCCAACAGAAATTCAGAAGTGGGATAGTCCTGAAGAAAATTGAAGATTCACTGGAATAATTTGGAAACGAGAAGGACGTGGCGCGGTGACCGATCAACGTAAGAGGAGTTGCATGGTATGTACGAAATTTAATTACCTATTCCTAAAAGTATTATTACAAGTCACCTCGACAAAAGTATTATCGCAAAGTATCGCGGTAAAAGTATTATTGCAAGTCATCTCGACAAAAGTATTATCGCAAAGTATCGCGGTAAAAGTATTATTGCAAGTCATCTCGACAAAAGTATTATCGCAAAGTATCGCGGTAAAAGTATTATTGCAAGTCATCTCGATAAAAGTATTATCGCAAAGTATCGCGGTAAAAGTATTATTGCAAAATCATCTCGATAAAAAGTATTATCGCAAAGTATCGCGGTAAAAAGAAAAAAAAAAGTATTGTCTCAAAATTACTAAAGAAAAGTTTATTTCGTTTAAAGAAATAATTGAAACAGTACGTATCTGGTTTAGTCAGTTTTATTTGTTTATTTTAAAATTTTTTGCTTTGTTTATTTTTCCTTTTGAAAAACATGACTTATTTAGCGAAAGTAAGGAAATGCGATTTGAGCAAGTTGGCGTATGAACTCGGCGAGGTAGTACCGCCAGAGAGCAGGATCGTCGACTTAAAACACCTTATTTTGAATAGCCAATCTTACGAAGAAGAATTCGCAAAGCAACTGTTGGAGACTCTGATCGAGGATCGGGAACGAATCGAGGAGCGGGAACGAATCGAGGATCGGAAACGAATCGAGGATCGGGAACGAATCGAACGGGAACGAAAAGAACAAATGGTAATGGAATTCGAGCTTGAGAAGCTGCGCATCCAGACTACACGCGGAAACAACGATACGTCTCGAAGTACCAGCAATGACGCACATTACGAGATACGTAAACTGATGCCCAAGTACGAGTCGAAGGACAATGATTTGAGTTTTTACCTAATTCTTTTCGAAAGACAGGCAAAGCGACTAGGATTGGATGAAGACCAATGGGCGTTCAGCCTCCTAGGATTGCTACCTTACGAAATGACTCAATTAATCGCTCGGGAGACAGAAGAACAAAGCAGCGATTATAGGTTCGTGAAAAGGTTGCTCCTAAAACTGTACAAGTTGAGCCCCGAACAATTCAGACAAAAATTCGAGAAGCACGAGAGATCTCAAAAGGGTTCCTGGAGAGACTTCGCTTTCGAATTGCGAGGATATTTCAACGAATGGATCGAAGGAATGAACGTGGAAAATTTCGACGCCCTAAAGGATTTGTCCGTCACTAACCAGCTAAAGAAAAAAGTTCCAAATGTGCTGCGTAATCATCTCATTGACGATTGGACCAAGTTAAACAACCCAGATGAGTTGGCGGATAAACTGGACGAGTACGAAAATGTTCGCACCGAGATGGGACCTCCGCATTGGAATGCGAAACACCTCATACCACCGTCGTTTCAGCAGAAATCTGCGAGATTCCCCAACCAAAGCGAAGTTAAAGAGACTAAACAAGGAACGAATGTTTCGGGTCAAGACGCTGCAAGGAACGAAATCAGTGAAACGTACCCTAACACCTTGAGGAGAATGGTCAACCGTACGATCAGAAACGACAAGGGAGAACCGAAGTGCTTCAACTGCAATCAGTTTGGACACATTGCCAGAGACTGCCCAGCACCCAGGACTACGTTGACATGCCGAGGATGCGGTCAAACGGGACACAAGGAAAGGAATTGCACAAGACCCAAAGAAGGACTAAAAGTAGCCAACCTGGAAGTCGAAGGACTGGAGACTGTCCCGCCAGATGTATATTTGAAGGATGTCAAGATCGACAACAAGGAAACCGTGAAGGCAATGATAGACACCGGGAGCAGCAGTTGTCTAATGAGAGAATCGGTCGCAAGGAGGATCAGCGTCGACATCGAACCAGACTCGACTAGTCTGTACGGCATCGGTAACCAGACTGCACCAGCTGCCAGGACCGTTGGGAAGACGACAGTCGACCTGGAGATTGATGGCATCGTCGGAAGGGAAATCACTGTATTCATTGTCAACGATGATGCCCAACCCTATGACCTATTAATTGGAAGAACATGGACAGATCTACCCTACGTATCCTTCGCCAGAATTGGTAAAAACTTGCATATTGGCTATTCATCCGAATTTCCGTTTGCTAATCTGCAAGAAGAAATCAAGTCGCGTCGCATCGAACTGAGAGCAACCGAAACTGTTCAGTTGGAGAGCGACTCCATTAACTTTACAAGTGCAATCACAGACGAGGTAAAGGACGGATATGTATTGTTCACAGGAGTAGATGACGCCTGTGTCGATTCCCTATTGGAAGTGGTCGATGGAAAGACGACCGTACCCATCATCTCAGCTGGCAAGGGCAAGTTGAGAGTAAGGAAGAACCAATGTGTAGGGCGAGTTGAACTACTGAACCTTGATGATATTGTTGTTAACCTGGACGTCGCAGAGGATTCGTTTCAGACTAAAAATGAAGAGAAGAGGGAAGGACAAGACCAAATGAAACGTAAGCGCCCCATACTGCCTGAGGACATCAACGTCAATCATTCTCTGACTTCGAAAGAGAGACAAGAAATCCTAGATGTAGTAAACGAGTATAGAGACTGTTTCGCTCTTGGCATGGAGGAATTAGGGTGCACCGATGTCACCAAGATGGACATTAAGGAGGTTGATGGAAGCAAGCCAGTCTGTCTGAGACCGTATAAGACGACTGCAAGTAAACGCGAAGCAATCAGGGAGATTGTCAGAGAGTGGAAGGACAATGGAATAGTCACGGAAACTAGATCACCCTACGCTAGTCCCGTCCTACTTGTGAGGAAGAAAACTGGAGATCATCGTCTGGTGGTAGATTATAGGAGACTCAACATTCAAACAGTTAAGGACAAGTTCCCATTACCAAGGATAGACGACCTTCTGGAAGGCCTAAGGAATGCGAAATTCTTCACCACTCTGGATCTGGCGCATGGATATCTGCAGATACCACTGACCGATAAGGCAAAATTAAAGACAGCATTCATCACCCCAGATGATACAGGTCAATTCGAAAGGATGATTTTTGGACTCGCCAACGCACCAGCTGAATTCCAAAGACTGATGCACACTGTCCTAGGTCCGCTGCTGAACAAGAAGGCATTCTGCTATCTCGACGACGTGATTATCCCGGCAAAGGATTGGCGGGAGATGATCGAAAGGTTGAGGGAAGTCCTCGAAAGAATAAGATCAGCGAAGTTGACACTGAAACCCTCTAAATGTGAGTTCGGAAGGAGGGAAGTTGAGTTCTTAGGGTATGTCATCAGTACAGGCGGACTTAAGCCAGGCCCAAGAAAGATCAAGGCGATAGAAGAATTTCCAGAACCCAAGAATGTCCACGACATACGACGCTTTCTGGGACTGACGAACTTCTTCAGACGATTTGTAAAGGACTTCGCGAGGAAAGCAGAACCGCTAAGCAGACTTACGAAGAAAGGTTCACAATTTGAATGGAAGGAAGAACAGCGAAGGTCATTTGGAGGACTACGAAAGGATTTGGTCGAATATCCGGTACTAGCTCATTACAACCCTGAACTCAAGACAGAAGTACATTGCGATGCGAGTGCTGAGGGATTAGCAGGAATGGTGCTACAGATGGACGAAGACGGCAAATGGCGCTTGGTCTACTGTGTGAGCAAGAAGACAACAGAGGCCGAGAAGATGTACCATTCAAGCAAATTGGAGCTGATGGCGATAGTGTGGACCTTGGATCGACTACGTCAGTTCCTCGTAGGAATCAAGTTTACAGTGGTTACAGATTGCCAAGCACTGGTCTACATGAACGCGAAGAAGACTACAAATCCTCAGATAGCGCGATGGTACAATCTGATTCAGGAATACGATTTCGAAATTCGACATAAACCAGGGGAGAAGATGGCCCACGTAGACGGAATGAGTAGAGCTCCAGTCGACGACCCTAGAGACACGATGGAGGAAATCGTGGAGAAAAACCTTGAAGTGTGCCTCACAATCACACTGGAAGAACAAATCTTGATGATTCAGCATTCCGACCCTGAATTGAGAGACCTGATCCAGATCTTTCGAAAGGATCCGTGTGATAGGACAGTAGGAGAACAAAATAGAATTAACGATTACAGCTACAAAGGAGGCAGACTTTTCCGCATGGTGAAAAATGGAGAAGAGGAACGAGCCCTGTATGTTATACCCAAAAGTATGAGGAAAAGCTTAGTTGTCAAATTCCATGATCTAATGGGATATTTTGCGACTGATAGGACTGTCAACAAAATTAAGGAATTGTACTGGTTTCCTTCAATGAAGAGGTACGTTCGACGCCATATGGCTATGTGTCTCGAGTGTATATTTAACAAAGTTCCCGGTGGAAAACAACAAGGCTTCCTACATCCCATTAAGTCAGGCAAGAGACCGTTTTCCATCGTACACATGGACCACGTAGGCCCCTTCGTGAGAAGTACAAAAGGTAACCAGGAACTTTTAGTGATTGTCGATAATCTGACAATATTTGTCCGATTAAGCCCTGTAAGGAATACATCGACGCAGAACGTCCTGAAGGTAATGAAAAGTTTTGTGAATGATTTCGGACTACCCGACAAGATCATCAGCGACAGAGGGTCATGTTTTACCTCAAGGCAATTTGAAGAATTCTGTCGAGGAAATGGAATACATCATACTCTGAACTCTACGAAACATTCGCAAGGGAACGGGATGGTCGAAAGAGTGAACCGAACAGTATTGTCCACTATAGCAACCAGTATCGAGGATCCGCGACGGAAGGATTGGGACCTGAAGATCAAGGAGGTAGAGCGAGACCTGAACAATGCGGTGAACAAGACGACGAATAAAACACCGTTCGAAACACTCCACGGCTATTCCCCTCGATTCCACGATGGGATACTTAGAAGATTAGCCGACGAAGACGTGGACCCATGGACCGAGCCGGATAGAATTCAAGAGAGTGTGAGATCCCAAATTGAGAATAAACATGAAATTATGAAGACATACTACGATAAGAAGAGGTGCCGTACAATCCAATTCGAAGTAGGAGAAATTGTAGTGATGAGGCATGTACCCAAAATGACGGGTGAACCAACCAAGGCACAACCCAAATATCGAGGACCTTTGATAATTACCGAGGTTCTGCCAAGCGACACGTATAGAGTGACTCAGTTAAGCGAAAGAACCAGTGGACGGTTCTACACGACAACGGCCCATATCAGTCAACTGAAGTCTTGGCACAGTGAAGAAGATGATTCAGCTACAGAAGAAAGTCCGGACGAGGAGCCAGAAGTAGAAGATACCCCCCGACGCAACCCACGACGTTCCTGCAACGCAAGGCTCAATCGAGGACGATTGAAATCCAGGAATGGCCGAATGTAGGCGCCATCCCGACCAGAGAGCCACAGATAAACAGATTATAAACGCACAGAATATAGAATCCGAGCTCCCCAGTAGAAGGAATACCCGGAAGACGACGGTACTCTCTGTTATATGTGTTGTTCACTATTATGATTTTGTTTTAATAAACTCTACTAAATTATTTCATTGGATCCTCTCTTTCTTTTTCCCAGTAAGAAACGCCTACGGAAGCCAACACACCATACGGTAGTTCCCCAAGACCACTTACTCTTGTACCTACCCTATTGCCATTCTTTAAACACTTGTTCTTGTGCTTAATTTCAATTAGAGTCGCATTTGGACATATGTCTATGGCAACAACAACCATTTGGTTGTCTCTCGACGAACATTTTTAGAATTAGCGTATGTGTTGTGAAAATATAGTTCTTCTTTTTGATAAGTTCTTTAAGCCAGGAATTATTTTGGAGACTAAACAATCCCTTTATATAAAAGTCAGTGTATGTACTATGTATGTTTGTCAGCTATACACGCCCACAATACGTAACTAATCTGGCTGAAATTGTAACAGTATATAGAGTTGAATCTGGAAAAACTTATTGGCAAATTTTAAGGCTTCTATCTCGAATATCCTTGGAGTTATTAACAAATTATTAACAAATTTTCCCTATTTTACTCGTAACCAGCGCCTCACTGCGGTAACTTCGAGAAGTAAACGACCATGTGGCGACGGGATTGGATAGTGACCTTGAGTGACGTAATGACGGTGTAGGGGCAAGAAATCACTTGCCATCATTTTATGTATATATCACATTTTTAAAATATGTTCATATAAAAAATTAAAATAATACAATTTTCAAATATCGTTGTGAAAATTTACATTTTTATTTTTATATTTTAAAAACACACAAAGTCTGGAGCGGGACGTTTCACAAGAATGACATCCACGGCGCCAATTTATAATTTTAACGAATAGTATTTTTATTTTTAAAAACACACAAAGTTTGGAGCGGGACGTTTCACAAGAGTGACATCCACGGCGCCAATTTATAATTGTAACGAATAGTATTTGAATAAAAACATTTAATCGGGTAAAACACGGGCGTTGCCCGGGTCATTCAGCTAGTCTATATATATATATAAAAATGAATGTCTGTCTGTCTGTTTGTTTGTCTGTGTGTACTCTATAGATTCAAAACCGTACATCCAATCGCCGTGAAATTTTGGGATATTATTAGGCATATCCCCGGAAAGGTTTACGAAAAATAATATCTTGAATATCTTTAATATCCTTAGAGTTATTTGCAGATTTGTAGCTTTAACTCGCAAGCAGCGCCATTTCTAGGCTTAGGTCTGCCCTCCCCCCCCCCCCCCGTCCGGCCGCCGGCCAGTTGGTTGGACAGTCCAAGTTCCCACCGACCAATCAGAGGGATCAAGAGCCCCCCCCCCCCCCCCCCCCCGAGCACCCAGAAGTGGTAGGAAAGTGTTCTTTGGTGCACTGTTATGCCAGTATTCTGAGGCAATATTGACTCCCTGACTTCCTAATCGAATCAGGTCAGTGACAATGTTGGGGTCAGGAGTATTGAGTGGGATGGGGTTGAGGTTTGCTCTTATAACTAATCCCCCAGGGGTAAAGTTATTGTGTCTGTGGGAGGGTGAATGCTATTTGCAAAAATTTTGTTCTGACTTTGATGCCTCATTCAGCTTACCGCCCTAATCTGGTTTAAACTTTTTTTTTTTTTTGTTAATTAAAGAATTCTCATCGTGGAAGAACATTTGAAAGCTATGAAAAATTTCTAAAAAAGGTTAGAGGAGGGTTTAAACGTTTAATGCAGTTTTTTTTCCAAAGTGCTTTTGTGAGTTAGAAAGAACACTGAACAAAAATTGCTAAGATTTAAAGAAGTTTATTAAATTCAAATTGTAGAAAAGTATTTACTATTTATGTACAGATTATTCGATTTTGATATTTATATTTTCTACTCTATAAAATTCCCTCTTGCTTCTCTTCTTTTTATAAATTTTAAATAAATTACCCATGTTATTCATGTTTTCAGAAGAGCATTGCTCGATGCAAATATTTAAATGTAATTATACTGTCCTAGAAGCTTATGTCCATAGTTTGCTTGAATATCATTTCTAAGATTCCAACCTTCAGTGTAGCATATAAAAGCAGAATGATCCAATACAATATTAGAGCTCTAAATAAGTGGTCTGGTAGATTAAATTGGCGAAACCGCTGGGAGGGTTCACCACTGATGAGCTAAGCTCACCCAATATTTTTCATCGCAGTAAGGACAGTAGAAGTTTGATTTATTTGTGAAAAAGGAACATTTGGGTCTTAATGTTTTCATTTGTTTTATATAGATGGCGCGTTATTGCTTTGTATTAATATTCTTTCTTTATCTTAAATGGAGGGCGGGGGAGTTCGACCACACCTTCCTGAGGTCCCCCAGACCCTTGGAATATTCGACCAAATTCTGGTCTTACCCTGGTGACTAACGTAGCAACGGCATCCATTTTCTAAATATGACACGAAAATAACATCTTAAATGGAAACGAAAAGTTAAATAAAAGTATGTTCTAAATATTTCCTTTAAAATATTTACGTCAATTGTAAAAAATGTTTGTTTTTTTTTTAAAGTCGAAAATTTTAGCTTTAGTAAAATGTCTGCGATTAAACATTGTAATTAAATGGTACCACAGAAAATATATATTTTGGTATTTAAAACATTTGTTAATGAAATTCTTGGCAACACTGCTTTTCTAGTTGATTTGTAATTTTTGTATTGGCTTAAATATGAGGTTTAATTTTATATAAAATTGTAGTTTTTTTTTTTTCAACTACGAGGTGTCAGAGATGTTAATCACTGTTAAAATTCTTCAAGGAAAGGAATGTACGATAGAGGTAAGTAACTTTTAGCATTTTATTTATTGATAGGCCTATCTCATCATCTTAAGCTATTAAAAATAAGTCATAACTAAAATAATATATATGAAGTAATAATAAAAACAAACAGTTAATACCATTTAAATTATATCGGCGTTCTTATTTTGCATTGTCGAATTTTTAAATACGCTTAAGTAGGCTGTCATTAATATATACATTTTACCATTTGAAACATAAATTTTATAGCTTTTAGTAAATATTTCAGAAAGATAAAAAATATATAATCTTTGGGATTTCAAAAATAAGGCACAAAGATAATATAAATCATATTTTAGCCACACATTTTCCCTTTATAATAATTTTTAAAGATGCATAAAAACAGACTTGAAAATATATTTTTGGCGAGCCTTTCATTAGATATAATCAGTTTTTTCCATATATATTTGGAATATTTAATATTTAAAATTTATTTTTATTAACTCTAAAAATGTGGAATAAGGATATGTTATCAGGAAATACATTTAATAATTTGTTAATGACAAAAAATAGTTTTCTAAAATGGACATATATATTTAAATATCACATAATCAGATGATCTGTTTCTATTAATTTTTTTAATGATATTTAAATTTTGTTAGCATTTTATTATGGCTGCTTTCAAAATTAATATAAAAAAAATTAACATATTCGATTATAGGCCATTCTGAATAAACTTTTACAAATCTGTAAATAAATAGTACAAAGTGAATTTGTACTTGGATTAGGTGGATAAATTAAGGAAAAAGACATTTCCTAATCGTTCAAATAAGTTGCTGAGCAAAACTAAATAACTTTTAGTTGCATAATCAGGAAATGTCTTTTTTCTTAATTTTAACAAATCTGTTGATTATTTTTGAAATAGAGAATGGCCCCTTTAAAAATGTTCTCTTTTGGTTTTCTCAATAGTGTGTTAGAACAAAGACATCAAAACATTTTTTTTTTTTACTTATCCTTTTAGTCTAAATTAGACAAGATCTTGGAGGTCGTGCTCGTAAAGAAGCTCAAGAACTCTTCTTGGTTCACTGTACAGGGATCTTTTGTCCTTTCCAATGCAATTTAGTAAATGTTGGGGAGTGGCCTCTTCGGTTTTGCACCTAGTGCACATGGGGAAGCTTTTGGCTCCCTTTTTATAGACTAGAGGGCGCAGGTGACCAGATTTCCATCTAGCCAACTGTGTCGATTCCCTTCTGTTTAGTTGGAGGGTCTGTTTTTTGGGGTTTTCTGCCTGGTACCAAGAATGATGGAAACTATCTTTATGGTTCCTTATTAGTTGTAGTTTCAGTTTATTGGTATGGTCCCTTGCTGAAAGATAGGTCTCGGAGTTCACCGCATCAGGATGTCCAGCTGCTCCTTCCTTAGCCAATCTGTCTGCCTCCTCATTTCCAGGGACTCCCACATGTGATGGAATCCATTGTAGACTTATTTTGGTATTTTTATTCAGTTTGTTGATTTCTGCAGCAATGTTTTTGAGGAGTCTGTCTTGTGAATAGTAGCAGTTTTTAATAGCAAAGATGGCGGCTTTTGAATCTGTATAAATTATTATGTTTTTAGTCTCGTTTTTCTCTACAAGTTTTAGAGCTTGTAGTATGGCTGTTAGTTCGGATCTGAAAACTGACAAGTTCTTTGGGTTTTTGATTCTTCTTTTTATTTCCATACTATCTTTAAGGATGAGAACTCCACTGCCAGAGGAGCCATTCTCCACCAGTGAGCCATCGGTGTATATTTGTATGGTCTCTTTGTCTGCTTTTTCAATCCTCTCCATAGCGATGCTGTGATGTCGTAAAGCACAATTTGGATTATAAATTATAATAAAAGAAAATAGACCTAATCCAAATAATTTATTAGTGTGTGATGTTTCGGCAACAACATTGTCACCATCATCAGACAAAAGAATAAATGTATAAATAAATTTATTCTTTTATCATTTATTCTTTTTTCTGATGATATATGGTGACAATGTTGTTGCCGAAATGTCACACACTAATAAATTATTTGGATTAGGTCTTATTTTCTTTTAAAACATGATGTCATTTATAACTACAAGTTCTGAAAATAGCCTATAGGTGAGAACAACAAAAAATCTTTATTAAGACCTTTTAATCTTGTACAGATTCTCCCAGCACAGAAATGTAGGGTACATGCAGGAATAACAGTAATAGTACCAGTAATAAGCAATGTTATTATTATTATTATTAAAGCCGATCACATATAATGGTGATATGAAATTTACATACAGGAAAAACTTAATTAAGACAATCAAGCTAATAAATAGATGAGAATTAGAAATTCCATTGTTGTAGAAGACCTTACATACATATATTTACATGAATTTTTATTATTTAACTCACTCCTCACTTTCTTACTGCTACTCTTTTTGTGTTGATTTCTTGCTTCCCTCTTTCTTCTTATTATTTTTTTTTTTTCCTTTTCTTTTTTTTTTTTCTTTCTCTTTTTACTCTGTATATATCGTTATTTCCTTTGTCTCACTGCTTTGTTCTTATGCATATCTCTGGTGAATCCTGTATAGGGTCAGTGACCCTAAATAAAGGCTTTTTTTTTGTTGAATTTTTATTATTTATAGAAAAAATATATATATTTATATAAGAAACCAGTTTAAATACCTGTTTGATAAATTAAACCTATTTCATGACTCCTGTAGGATGTTATGAAATCGAAGCCGTCCCTGTACTGATGAGGTCCATAGCCTGAAACCATGGTATACTGGTTTTGTCTGAATTCTTCAAAACTGGTGTTATCATTACTAGTCTTCTTGAGGGGTCGGTGGAAGGCTGGTTAAACCGTTCAACCACTACGACCCGGGTTCGATTCCCGCATTGGACACTTTTTTTCTGTTTAAAAAAAAAAAAAAATGCTCCAATAGCCCCCGATTCTTGCGAAAGTCCAACCCCACCAGTGAGTGCAAGTAACCAAATGGGGCTCTGGCACATTTGTAAGTGCAAAGTCGAACTGCTTTTCACATGTGTAGACATGTGGTGCGCTTACAGTAAAAGCAGTCGCTAACTACCCACCATGATTATCATGGCCTGTACCACATGTACCTGGGATAAGCAAAAAAAAAAACTAGTCTTCTTCATTCTTATCTCCACTCAATCATATTAGGGTATCAAGCTTGTAAAGCTTTTGATGGTGTCTGCTGGGGATGAGTAGAGCTCATCAATAGATGAGTCAATAAAATCAATAATGTGGTTTGGGGTTGCAGGTTGAAAATTGCACTTAGTACATAGTGGGAAAAACCTTGCAACCATTCTGGAAAGTCATTGTCCGTAGATGACCAGACTTTGTCTGGAAATTAAAGACTTGTTCTCTTGGGAGGACAGTGTTTGTCCCTCCTGCTCTGTGCCAGATCATCACTAGTATTTTACCAGGGTGATAAATAGTGCCATCACTCTGATGTATAATTAAAGGACGGGTGCCTCTAGGTACATATATAGGTCACCTCTCTCCTGTCAATTTATATATATTGTAAGCCGGCATTGAGATAGGAGAATCTGTATAAGACTGGTGTCTTAATAAAAGCTTTGTGTGTATACATATTAAAGCCATATTTGATAAGGCACACAATTTAGATTATAAATACAAGGTAATAAGGCTAATGATAAGGCATAATTCGGATTATAGATTATAAACACAAGGTAATAAGACCAAATCCAAATAAATAAATAAATAGTATGTGACGTTTCGGTAATAGCGTTTTTACCATCTTCAGACAAAAGTACTTAATTTATTTAGTCTTATATATATATTATTATTATTATTTGGTCTTATTACCTTGTGGTAATAATACCAAGTAAATGAATAGTGTGTGATGTTTCGGCAACAGCGAGAGGACAAGATACCTTACATATGATGGCTTGTACAAATCTTTCTGCAAACTGGGAGACCTGACTGTCTTTGTGTACAATTTTGTTGATTGCTCCATTACATTTTTAACATGGTGTTTGTTAGACTACGTGCAAAAATATAAATATTAATAATTATTATAGTACCTATCTGTAATGTAAACAAATGCATGCTATGAAAAGCAGGTTCCATTAGTTGTATTTTGGGAGAAATATGTAATTATGTTTGTGGATCCAACATCCTGTAACCATTTTGCTACAGATCACACCCTATTGTATGATAATAAGCCATGATTCACAGCTGGAACTTACGGGTCCAGCATGGGATTTGAACTTCTGATACTCTTACAGTAGAACCTCCAAGAGAGGACACTCTCGTTAGGGGACCTCTTTATAAAGGACATTTTTCTTCAGCAATTACTAATTATCAACTCTCCAGTAAGAGAACACCTTCCTAAAGGACACTGGCTCTGAAGCTAAGTTTCATCTACAGAGAGGGTCTACTATAGTAAAACCTCCCTGTAAAGGACACCTAGTTGCAGAGCAAAAGTGTTGTATATGGAGAGGTGTCCTTTTACCGGAGAGTTGTTACATAGTAAAAATGGTAATTTTGATGATGAAAACTTTCCTTTGTAGAGAGGTGTCCTCTCATGGAGGTTTTACTGTATATTGAACTTTCACCAGAAGATCTCTGAGCTTCAACAGGTTCAAATCACATTACATTTTATATGGGATTGGGGTTAGTAAGGATTGTTACCTAGTTGCAAAGGAACTTGGTTTTGATTTTTGTTTAATATGCAATTTGAATTGATAGGCATATCCGGACTGCTTAGATGACGAAGGGTGATCTATCTCATCAATAAATATTAACTAAATGTGTGTGGAGTTATTCCATGATTTTGGCCAACCCATGTTCTTGATAAACACCATTCCATTTATTATAGCTCAATGGACTTTACCATTGTTGCTGATCCACTTGAAATTAGGTTAAAATTAGGATTAGTTTTTAATTGGGACTAGTTTTTTCCCCGACCTAATTAACGAAGTTGATTATGCAGTCTCGTTATAAAAATCACTTCGGACTATATAATTGAATGTTGGTGTTATAACCAAGTTGCTAAGTCAAGCTGTTATAAAAGGTTCGTTTATTGAGGTCCTACTGTATATTAGCATAGTGTAGGGATGCCAACATACTTGTACGACTCTGCATAAAGCCTGGACAAGATGCACACTTGCTCTGTCCATTTACTTGCACCCACTGTTAGAATTGGACTTGCCATTGAGGGCAATTATCATGTTTTAAACCAGGTTCCTAGTAGCAGAAACCCACAGTTTGAACCCCTCATTTGTGTTAACTTGAATAGACCTATATATAAATGTTAATTTGATGTATTTGTTACTCCGTCAAAACTACTGAATCAATCTTTAAAAATGTTCACATATAGGTTGCTTAAAAGATATGCCTTCATGAAAGGACACTCCCGCTAGAGGACACCTCTCTACAAAAACGACAGTTTTCATCACCAAAATTGCCATTTTTACTATTTAGCAGTGCGCTGGTAAGAAGAAACCTCTCCCTAAAGGACACTCTGGCTTTGAAACTAGGTGTTGTCCTTTAAAGAGAGGTCATACTGTATTACTATTTAACAACTCTCCTGTAAGAAGACACCTCTCCCTAAAGGACAACTAAATGTTATCCTTTACAGAGAGGAGGTTCTACCATATATGCCATTCAAGAGTATGTTTTTTAATTTTACATTATGTTTATATAATAAATACAGTAGAACACCTCCCTTTAGCAGACACATCTCCACAAAGGACAGTTTTCATTCAAAATTACCATTTTTACTATATAGCCGGTAAGAGGACACCTCCATAAAAGACAGTTTGGCTCTGCAATTAGGTGTCCTTTACAAGGAGGTAGTTCTACTGTATATTGGAATCCAATTTTCTCTAGTTTGACATTTCACCACTGGGGGAGAAGCACTAGTAGAACTGATAAATAAATTTGATCGCTATTTTCACATATTGTTTTTTTTTTCCCCCCCAAGCTAAAATGTGATTACCTTCTAACAAAATGTGGCTGAAATGTAGCACCTGGCCAGTCAGTGTTCTATAACCTCTTGCTGCCAGCATGTGTTGTAAACTAGGAAGTCTGATCATCACCATTGAGGTGGGAGAGAGAATACACAAATAATATCAAGGGAGTGAGATACAACTTTTGAAACTTAATCCATTTTGATAAGGCACAATTTGGATTATAGATTATAAACACAAGGTAATAAGACCAAATCCAAATAAATAGTGTGTGGCGTTTCGGTAACAGTGTTGTTACCATCTACAGACAAAAGTACTGAATGAGAATGTGGTAAAATTTCTCATTCAGTACTTTTGTCTGAAGATGGTAACAATGCTGTTACCGAAACGTCACACACTATTTATTTATTACCTTGTGTCCATTTTATTACCTTCTCTTAAAGGTAAAAGTTGGTTTCAAAATTCAGGTCACTTTGAAGCAATAGGGGAGGTCACAAAATTAGAATTTATTATATATATTATAAATTGTTGATAAGCATTTGCTTTTGGATTATTAGAAACGCTTTGCCGAATGTTTTAAATTTTGTTCGCTCCTGACGAGGACAAAATATTTTTGTCAAGACAATAAAAAAGATTTATACTGGCCGAAGTATCTTTAATTTGAAGAACTATGAATGCTGGCCTCTATCTTTACAATATTATTATTATGATACATTTTCTGAGAAGAGATTATTTAACTTGCTTCAGAATACATGAATATTGAGCTAATTGTTGCAGTCGCAAACTTAAAAAGAAAATGCAATAAATCAATTTAAATCACAATTTGCTTTAATTGTGCTAATGAAACAAGAAGAAATAACTGATTTGAGGTGTGAAGAAGAATAAATAAAATATGAAATACGTATTTACATAATTACAAAAGAACTGAGCCGGCCAACAGGAAACAACAACAATAGGTTTATAAAGGGAAAGTTGCTGACATCTGGTGGTTGACTTTACACAATAGTTTGTTCTGGAAAATATGAATTCAAATTTTATATAACATATAGATATATTATGAAAAAGGCATCTCCTTATCGTGCAACTGAAAGTTGCTGATGGCTTGCACCATATATCAGAATAAATATCAACTATTCTCGTTGATTTTTAATTATTCCAGAATTGGCCAAATACCCATTCTTGATTAATCAAGAAAAGTTAACCACGGACGCCTTTTGGGCTGTTGGCCCTCATCAGCGTGGTGCAAGCTGTACCTCTCAACGACCTTTTCTTGATTAATCAAGAATGGGTATTTGGCCAATTCTGGAATAATTAAAAATCAACGAGAATAGTTGATATTTATTCTGATAGATGGCGTAAGCCATCAGCAACTTTCAGTTACACGATAAGGAGATGCCTTTTTCATAATTTATGCACCTTATCCCAGTACAATATCACATTTGTACTATTTTTTCATATAGATATATATTTTCACAGGTAGAACATAAATATGATCAATACAGTAGGGCTTCCCTTAAAAGGATAACACTCAATTGCAGGGCCAATGTCCTTTAGAGAGAGGTGTCCTCTTACCAGCTAATTGATAAAAATATTAATTTTTTTAGCGATGGTTTTTGTATAGAGGTTTCTACTCATTGAGGTTCTACTGTAATTTTTTTTTTAAATGCGTAAAATTCATTAACTCTTGTCCTAAAGAAATGCAGAATAAAAAGAAAGGGTGTGAAATAGAGGAAGATGTTTTTCAATGTAAAATGACTTGTCATGAACTATAGCTTCCAGTTTTATAGCAGCCATATTTTCTAGACATTCTGTCTCTACTGTACTTCAGGCTAGAGGGATTTATTGGTGAGAGTCATTTTGATGAATGGGTTCTTGTCTTTGGTCCTAGGATTTAAAAAAAAACAATCATAAATGAGCCCTAAACACAAGGTAATAAGACCAAATCCAAATAAATAAATACAGTATAACCTCGTTAATTCGACACACCCCAATTCGACACTCGGTGATAATTCGATCATGTTACGATGTCCCGACCTCCGGCCTATCAAATAACAAACCGTAATTCGACAGTATCGATAATACGACAGTTCCGATAGTTCGACCATTTTAAAATTCGAATTTCGACAGTTGAATGTTATTTTACATGCAACTTTACCGCTAAACGGTATTACGGCGGCGACGATCGGCATCGGCGGGCGCCGATATGATCGCGCCTGCGCACTTTTGGTTTCTGGTTAGTTTAAGTTTCACTTTGCAGTGCCGTTGCGCAATTTTGCGGATGTTATTGTTGTTTTTTTACGCGGGAATTTTGACATCTTGCGCTAACTAATAATAATTTTTATTTTTAACATTGAAATATTTTAGCTATTTTTAAATTTATAAATAATTTCTTTTTAAATAAATAAATCTTTATAAAATGAACCAACAATGATTATGATAACATTTTAATTCAATATTCTGTGTTAATTTGAATAAATGAGTGGGGCAAGAATGTCAGGTTCTGCCAAAAAAAAATTGGAAACGTAGTCAGTATCACCAGCTCACTTATGTGGAAAAAATGAAAATTATAGAAGAAATAAAACAAGGAAAATCACATAGTCAAGTTTCCAGAGAGAGAAATATTCCACGGTCCACCATTAGCACAATTTTTAAAAATAAATTCGCCATAAAATCTGCCTTTTTAAAATCTAATTTTAGCTCTACCTTGAAACGTGATCGTGACGGGGAATTCCCAGAGATTGAAGAAGCCCTGTTTAGGTGGATAAGGCAGGCAAATGCCATGAAACTTGCCATAAATGGCAATATCTTGAAAGAAAAGGCTATACTCTTGGCCTTGAAAATGGGTCAAGATAATTTTGAAGCTAGCAATGGCTGGCTAGAAAAGTTTAAGGCCAGAAGGAATATTGCTTTTAAACGACTTCATGGAGAAGCTGGAAGTGTGGATGCCAATAGTGTAGCCACTTGGAAAGGTGGGATTATTCCTCCACTTTTAGCTAAATACAGCCCACAGGACATTTTCAATGCTGATGAAACAGGGTTATTTTATAAACTTTTGCCTAATCAAACAATGACTATCAGAGGTGAGAAATGTGAAGGGGGTAAGAAGTCTAAAGAGAGAATTACAGTTTTGGTATGCTGTAATATGGATGGAAGTGAAAAACTGCCTTTACTTTATATTGGGAAATATAGAAGACCACGATGCTTCCATGGCATGAATATTCCCTCAAATTATCATTTTAATAAAAAAGCCTGGATGACTGGGGCAATTTTTACGGATTGGCTGAAAAAATTGGACCAAATATTCAAAAGAAGAGAAAGAAAAATTTTATTAATTTTAGATAATTGCCCAGTCCACTAAATACCTGAAGGGTTACAGAACATTGAAATAAGATTTTTGCCCGCCCTAACTACCAGTGCATTACAACCCTGTGATATGGGTATCATTAAGGCCCTAAAAGACCAATATAGGAAACGAATGATAACGTATCTTCTCACTTGCATGGAAGAAAAAAAAAATGCTCAAGTACATTTACTCTTTGCAATTAGCTGGCTAGAGGCTGCATGGGTTGGGGTTAGGTCTTCCACAATAAAAAATTGTTTTTCTCATTCAGGATTTGTGATGGATGAAGCAATGGAAGAAGTTGTTGAAGAAGAAATGAACAGATGTTTTGAGGCATTAAAAAAACAAGCCATTGATGGTGTAAAATCTTTGTTTATCCTTTCTGCAGCCATACATATTTGTATTGCCTTATCCAGGTCAACTATATTGACTTCTTGGAAGTTGATAAAGATGTGCAAGTTGCTGGGGAACAGTCCATTGAAGAAATTGTAAAGGAGGTAATGGGAAAAGAAGAAGATGAAGAGGTAGAGCCAACAGAAAAAGATTTAAACAAAACATCAATAACACCTGCAGCAGCAGTGGATGCCTTTAATACAATAAAAACTCTTTGTTATTTAAAAGACATTTCTGAGGAAGAAAGGCATGCATGTCTTTTAAAAATAGACTATCTGGAATACATCCTGAATAGGATTTCAGAGAAAAAACAGACATCTATAAAAGATTTTTTTTTAATCTTGATTCTTTTCAAATAATATTTTTTAATTTTCTTTTTATTTTCTTTAAACTATTATTCAATTGGAATAAAATATTATTTGTTTTGAAAATATGTATTATTGCCATTTTGTCCCAGATACTAAAAGTTAATCATGAAAATAAAAAAATAAATATAAAAAAGTACACACACAATGGTTTCAATTAATATCATTAATTTATATTACAAAGCTATTTATAAAAAAATATATATATTATTTTAGCTAGTTAGATGATTACCTAATCATCTAACTTTAATTCAACACTTCCTTTAATTCAACCGAAAGCTCTGATCCCTTGGGGTGTTGAATTAAAGAGGTTCGACTGTAGTGTGTAAAGTTTCGGTAACAACGCTGTTACCGAAACATAACACACTATTCATTTATTTGGATTTGGTCTTATTACCTTGAGTTACAGGCCATGATGTGACTTGTATAAAATTGACTTTTGCTGCGGAGATAAGAAAGAAGAAGAAGAAGAAGACTTTTGCTGCTTCTCTCTACAAAGTGCCAGAGTCCTATTGGATCCTTGCACATTCACTGATGGTGTTGGTCTAGTGCCAGAATCTGGAACCAATGAGGAAATTTATTATTAAAAAAAAAAAATGCTTCTGTGAATATTTTAAATCCAGTCATTACTGACATCTTTTTGGTATTTAAAAAGTATCAAAGCACTTGGCACCCAAATGAAATAAGAATAGAACAAAAATGATAGGTACAATCTGGGTTATAGATTAGGCAACAAGACCAAATAAATAGGATGTGACATTTCATTCACAGACTTCTTACATCAGACACTATTTATTTACTTAGATGTGGTCTTGTTATGAAAGGAAAAATGTAGATTTTTTAAGGAAATAATTTCCTTTACTGTTTCTTTTTATGACAGTTTATTGATTTACAAACCTCACACACTTGTGTGGTTGCAAGAAAAAAAAAAGAGGGAAACAATTTTTTTTTTAGTAATAACAGATTTCAAAAATTTCCCCGTAAGAATACAATATAACTTCTTTAATTCACCTGACTGTGATTCAAAACTTACTTTAATTCAACTATTTATTTTTCAAATCACAGGCTATTGTATTCAATTTAACAGACTATAATTCAACATCAACTTTAATTTACCTGAAAGTTCTGATCTCTCGGGGTATTTAATTAACCCTATATAGATATAAATGAGCTTTAAAAAAAATTGCTTGTGAGAAACTTACTTTAGAAACATTTTGCTATCTTGATTTTTTCTTTACATTTTTAATAGAAGAATGAATTTGATCACCTAAAACACAAACAGGCAACATCACCACCCTAACTATGTGTAGTAGCTGCGTTATTAAACTGAAGCCTGTGAGATATATTTTATGGAGGCCCTTCCAAATGGAACCATTCATTTTATTTTTATAGTATGAAAGGAATAATTTGAATTGAATGCACTTGTGACAGTATATATAGGATATCTCGGTGGTTAGGCACTTTGTCTCGAGATGAAAAACCTTTGGGCACTATTCGTAGTGCCACTCTTCATTTTTACAAGAGCTGCTGCCTCAGGTGTGAATGTTGTGGATGATGGCTCTTCTAGCATTCCTGCAAAAACCCTAACTGGAGGGCTACCAAGATTTCATTCATTATCTGGTGGTTCTACTCAAAGCTTAGCAAGTGCTAGCTCAGTCAATGGTACTGCTCATAGCGTGGCAAGTGCTAGCTCAATCAATGGTGGTACTGCTCAAACGGTGGCAAGAGCTAATTCATTATCCGGTGGTACTGCTCATAGCGTGGCAAGTGCTAATTCACTTTCCGGTGGTACTGCTCAGAGCGTGGCAAGAGCTAATTCATTATTCGGTGGTACTTCTCATAGCGTGGCAAGTGCTAATACATTATCTGGTGGTACTGCTCATAGCATGGCAAGAGCTAATTCATTATCCGGTGGTACTTCTCAGAGCGTGGCAAGTGCTAATTCATTATCTGGTGGTACTGCTCAGAGCGTGGCAAGAGCTAATTCATTATTCGGTGGTACTTCTCATAGCGTGGCAAGTGCTAATACATTATCTGGTGGTACTGCTCATAGCGTGGCAAGAGCTAATTCATTATCCGGTGGTACTTCTCAGAGCGTGGCAAGTGCTAATTCATTATCCGGTGGTACTGCTCATAGCGTGGCAAGTGCTAATTCATTATCCGGTGGTACTGCTCATAGCGTGGCAAGTGCTAATTCATTATCCGGGGGTACTGCTCATAGCGTGGCAAGTGCTAATTCCCTTTCCAGTGGTACTGCTCATAGCGTGGCAAGTGCTAATTCACTATCTGGTGGTACTGCTCATAGCGTAGCAAGAGCTAATTCATTATCCAGTGGTACTTCTCAGAGCGTGGCAAGTGCTAATTCATTATCCGGTGGTACTGCTCATAGCGTGGCAAGTGCTAATTCATTATCCGGGGGTACTGCTCATAGCGTAGCAAGTGCTAATTCCCTTTCCAGTGGTACTGCTCATAGCGTGGCAAGTGCTAATTCATTATCCGGGGGTACTGCTCATAGCGTGGCAAGTGCTAATTCCCTTTCCGGTGGTACTGCTCATAGCGTGGCAAGTGCTAATTCACTTTCCGGTGGTACTGCTCATAGCGTGGCAAGTGCAAATTCATTATCCAGGGGTACTGCTCAGAGCGTGGCAAGAGCTAATTCATTATCCGGTGGTACTGCTCATAGCGTGGCAAGTGCAAATTCACTTTCCGGTGGTACTGCTCATAGCGTGGCAAGTGCTAATTCACTTTCCGGTGGTACTGCTCAGAGCGTGGCAAGAGCTAATTCATTAACTGGTGGTACTGCTCATAGCGTGGCAAGTGCAAATTCATTATTCGGTGATGCTGTTCATAGTTTACCAAGTGCTAATTCATTATTTGGTGATCCTGCTCATAGCTTGGCAAGTGCTAATTCATTATTTGGTGATACTGCTCATAGCTTTGCAAGTGCTAATTCATTATTTGATAATACTGCTCATAGCATGGCAAGTGCTAATTCATTATTGGGTGGTACTGCTCATAGCTTGGCAAGTGCTAATTCATTATTTGATAATACTGCTCATAGCATGGCAAGTGCTAATTCATTGACTGGTGGTTCGAACCTGGATGGAGAAATTGATAATTCATTAGCTAGAGGTTTTGGTCAAAATATGGCTGGTGGTAATTCATTAGCTGGTGGTTATGGTCAAAATGTGGCAGGTGGTAATTCATTAACTGGTGGTTCTGGTCAAAGTGGGGCAGGTGATAATTCATTAACTGGAGGTTCTGTTCAAAATGAGGCTGGTGGTAATTCATTAACTGGAGGTTCTGGTCAAAATGAGGCTGGTGGTAATTCATTGACTGGAGGTTCTGGTCTAAATGAGGCAGGTGGTAATTCATTGACTGGTGGTTCTGGTCAAAATAAGGCTGGTGGTAATTCATTGACTGGTGGTTCTGGTCAAAATGAGACTGGTGGTAATTCATTGACTGGTGGTTCTGGTCAAAATGAGGCAGGTGGTAATTCATTGACTGGTGGTTCTGGTCAAAATGAGGCTGGTGGTAATTCATTGACTGGTGGTTCTGGTCAAAATGTGGCAGGTGGAAATTCATTAGCTGGTGGTTCTGGTCAAAATGAGGCAGGTGGTAATTCATTGACTGGAGGTTCTGGTCAAAATGTGGCTGGTGGTAATTCATTGACTGGAGGTTCTGGTCAAAATGTGGCAGGTGGTAATTCATTGACTGGTGGTTCTGGTCAAAATGAGGCTGGTGGTAATTCATTGACTGGAGGTTCTGGTCAAAATGAGGCTGGTGGTAATTCATTAACTGGTGGTTCTGGTCAAAATGAGGCTGGTGGTAATTCATTGACTGGTGGTTCTGGTCAAAATGAGGCTGGTGGTAATTCATTGACTGGAGGTTCTGGTCAAAATGAGGCAGGTGGTAATTCATTGACTGGAGGTTCTGGTCAAAATGAGGCAGGTGGTAATTCATTGACTGGAGGTTCTGGTCAAAATGTGGCAGGTGGTAATTCATTGACTGGTGGTTCTGGTCAAAATGAGGCTGGTGGTAATTCATTGACTGGAGGTTCTGGTCAAAATGAGGCAGGTGGTAATTCATTGACTGGAGGTTCTGGTCAAAATGTGGCAGGTGGTAATTCATTGACTGGTGGTTCTGGTCAAAATGAGGCTGGTGGTAATTCATTAACTGGAGGTTCTGGTCAAAATGAGGCTGGTGGTAATTCATTAACTGGTGGTTCTGGTCAAAATGAGGCTGGTGGTAATTCATTGACTGGAGGTTCTGGTCAAAATGAAGCAGGTGGTAATTCATTGACTGGAGGTTCTGGTCAAAATGTGGCAGGTGGTAATTCATTGACTGGAGGTTCTGGTCAAAATGAGGCAGGTGGTAATTCATTAACTGGTGGTTCTGGTCAAAATGTGGCTGGTGATAATTCTTTAGCTGGTGGTTCTGGTCAAAGTGAGGCTGGTGGTAATACATCAACTGGAAGTTCTGGTCAAAATGAGGCAGGTGGTAATACATCAACTGGAAGTTCTGGTCAAAGTGAGGCTGGTGGTAATACATCAACTGGAAGTTCTGGTCAAAATGAGGCAGTTGGTAATTCATTAGCTGGAGGTTCTGGTCAAAATGTGGCTGGTGATTTTTCATCAACTGGAGGTTCTGGACAAAGTGAGGCTGGTGATAATTCATTAGCTGGTGGTTCTGGTCAAAGAGAGGCTAGTGGTTCTGGTCAAAATGAGGCTGGTGGTAATTCATCAACTGGAGGTTCTGGTCAAAACGTGGCTGGTGATAATTCATTAGCTGGTGGTTCTGGTCAAAATGTGGCTGGTGGTAATTCATTAGCTGGAGGTTCTGGTCAAAATGAGGCTGGTGGTAATTCATTAGCTGGTGGTTCTGGTCAAAGTGAGGCTGGTGATAATTCTTTAGCTGGTGGGCCTGGTCAAAGTGAGGCTGGTGGTAATACATCAACTGGAGGTTCTGGTCAAAATGAGGCAGGTGGTAATTCATTAGCTGGAGGTTCTGGTCAAAATGTGGCTGGTGATTTTTCATCAACTGGAGGTTCTGGACAAAGTGAGGCTGGTGATAATTCATTAGCTGGAGGTACTGGTCAAAATGTAGCTGGTTCTGGTCAAAGAGAGGCTAGTGGTTCTGGTCAAAATGAGGCTGGTGCTAATTCATCAACTGGAGGTTCTGGTCAAAACGTGGCTGGTGATAATTCATTAGCTGGTGGTTCTGGTCAAAATGTGGCTGGTGGTAATTCATTAGCTGGAGGTTCTGGACAAAGTGAGGCTGGTGATAATTCATTAGCTGGAGGTACTGGTCAAAGTGTAGCTGGTGACAATTCATCAACTGGAGGTACTGGTCAAAGTGTAGCTGGTGATAATTCATCAACTGGTGGTTCTGGACAAATTGAGGTTGCTGGTAATTCATCAACTGGAGGTTCTGAACAAAGTGAGGATGGTGATAATTCATTAGCTGGAGGTACTGGTCAAAATATGGCTGGTGATCATTCATTAACTGGAGATTCTGGACAAAGTGAGGCTGCGGATAATTCATTAGCTGGAGGTACTGGTCAAAGTGTAGCTGGTGGTAATTCATTAGCTGGAGGTACTGGTCAAAGTGTAGCTGGTGATAATTCATCAACTGGTGGTTCTGGTGAAAATATGGCTGCTGGTAAATCATCAACTGGTGGTTCTGGAAAAAGTGAGGCTGGTGATAATTCATTAGCTGGTGGTTCTGATCAAAATGTGCCTGGTGATAATTCATCAACTGGTGATTCTGGTCAAAATGTGGCTGGTGATAATTCATCAACTGGCAGTTCTGGTCAAAATGTGGCTGCTGGTAAATCATCAACTGGAGGTTCTGGACAAAGTGAGGCTGGTGATAATTCATTAGCTGGTGGTTCTGGTCAAAATGTGGCAGCTGGTAAATCATCAACTGGTGGTTCTGGACAAAGTGAGGCTGGTGATAATTCATTAGCTGGTGGTTCTGGTCAAAATGTGCCTGGTGATAATTCATCAACTGGTGGTTCTGGTGAAAATGTGGCTGCTGGTAAATCATCAACTGGTGGTTCTGGACAAAGTGAGGCTGGTGATAATTCATTAGCTGGTGGTTCTGGTCAAAATGTGGCTGCTGGTAAATCATCAACTGGAGGATCTGGTCAAAATGTGGCTGGTGATAATTCATTAGCTGGAGGTACTGGTCAAAATGTAGCTGGTGATAAATCGTTAGCTGGTGGTTCTGGTCAAAATGAGGCTGGTGATAATTCATTAACTGGTGATTCTGGTGAAAATGTGGCTGCTGGTAATTCATCAACTGGAGGTTCTGGACAAAGTGTGGGTGTTGGTAAATCATTAGCTGGAGGTTCTGGTCAAAGTGTAGCTGGTGATAGTTCATTATCTGGTGATTCTGGTCAAAGTTTGGCTGGTGGTGATTCATTAGCTGGAAGTTCTGGTCAAAGTGAGGCTGGTGGTGATTCATTAACTGAAGGTTCTGGTCAAAATGTGGCAGGTGGTAATTCATTAACTGGTGGTTCTGGTCAAAATGTGGCTGCTGGTAATTCATCAACTAGAGGTTCTGGACAAAGTGTGGCTGTTGGTAAATCATTAGCTGGTGGTTCTGGTCAAAATGTGGCTGGTGGTAATTCATTAACTGGAGGTACTAGTCAAAATGTGGCTGGAGGTTCTGGTCAAAATGTGGCCGGTGGTAATTCATTAACTGGAGGTTCTGGTCAAAGTGGGGCTGGTGATAATTCATTGACTGGAGGTTCTGGTGATAATGTGGCTGGTGATAATTCTTTAGCTGGTGGTTCTGGTCAAAATGTGGCTGGTGGTAATTCATTAACTGGAGGTTCTGGTCAAAGTGGGGCTGGTGATAATTCATTGACTGGAGGTTCTGGTGAAAATGTGGCTGGTGATAATTCATTAGCTGGTGGTTCTGGTCAAAATGTGGCTGGTGGTAATTCATTAACTGGAGGTTCTGGTCAAATTGTGGCTGGTGGTAATTCATTAACTGGAGGTTCTGGTGATAATGTGGCTGGTGGTAATTCATTAACTGGAGGTACTAGTCAAAATGTGGCTGGTGGTAATTCATTAACTGGAGGTTCTGGTCAAAATGTGACCGGTGGTAATTCATTAACTGGAGGTACTAGTCAAAATGTGGCTGGTGGTAATTCATTAACTGGAGGTTCTGGTCAAAATGTGGCCGGTGGTAATTCATTAACTGGAGGTTCTGGTCAAATTGTGGCTGGTGGTAATTCATTAACTGGTGGTTCTGGTCAAAATGAGGCTGGTGGTAATTCATTGACTGGAGGTTCTGGTCAAAATGTGGCAGGTGGTAATTCATTGACTGGAGGTTCTGGTCAAAATGTGGCCGGTGGTAATTCATTAACTGGTGGTTCTGGTCAAAATGAGGCTGGTGGTAATTCATTGACTGGAGGTTCTGGTCAAAATGAGGCAGGTGGTAATTCATTAACTGGAGGTTCTGGTCAAATTGTGGCTGGTGGTAATTCATTAACTGGAGGTTCTGGTGATAATGTGGCTGGTGGTAATTCATTAACTGGAGGTACTAGTCAAAATGTGGCTGGTGGTAATTCATTAACTGGAGGTTCTGGTCAAAATGTGGCTAGTGATAATTCATTATATAGAGGGTCTGCAAGGAGTATAGCAAATTCTCAATCAATATCCGGTGGTTCTGCTAACAGCCTGGCAAGTGCTAGTTCATTATCAGGCAGTTATGCACTGAGCACTGCAAGTGCCCATTCATCCGGCAGATTTGCTCAAAGCCAAGCAGGTGCTAATTCGCTATTTGGCAATGGTAGAACTCAGAGCATAGCAAGTGCTAATTTGCTATCCGGCGGTTTTTCTAAGAGCGTAGCAAGTGCAAATTCATATGGTGGATCTGCTCAGAGCGCAGCAAGTGCTAATTCACTATCTGGCGGCTCTTCTCAGAGCATAGCAAGTGCTAATTTGCTATCTGGCAGTTTTACTCAGAGTGTAGCAAGTGCAAATTCACTATCTGGCGGTTCTGCCCAGAGCATATCAAGTGCAAATTCACTATTTGGCGGTTCTGCCCACAGCGTAGCAAGTGCTAATTCATATGGTGGATCTGCTCAGAGCATAGCAAGTGCTAATTCACTATCTGGCGCTTCTGCTCAGAGCTTAGCAAGTGCTAATTTGCTATCTGGCAGTTTTACTCAAAGTGTAGCAAGTGCTAATTCACTATCTGGCGGTTCTTCTCAGAGCATAGCAAGTGCTAAATCATCTGGTGGCTCTTCTTACAGTGTAGCAAGTGCTAATTTGCTATCTGGAGGTTCTTCTCAGAGCATGGCAAGTGCTCATTCCATTTCTAGGCGTTCAGTTCAAAGTCTTGCAAGTTCTACCTCATTGTCCCAAGGTTCTGCTCAAAGCATGGCTATAGCAAGTGCTAATTCATTATCCGGCGGTTCCTCTCAGAGCATGGCAAGTGTTCATTCACTATCTGGAGGTTCTGCTCAGAACATGGCAAGTGTTCATTCACTATCTGGAGGTTCTGTTCAGAACATGGCAAATGTTCATTCTCTATCTGGAGGTTCTGTTCAGAACATGGCAAGTGTTCATTCTCTATCTGGAGGTTCTGTTCAGAACATGGCAAGTGTTCATTCTCTAACTGGAGGTTCTGCTCAGAGCATGGCAAGTGTTCATTCTCTATCTGGAGGTTCTGCTCAGAGCATGGCAAGTGTTCATTCTCTATCTGGAGGTTCTGCTCAGAGCATGGCAAGTGTTCATTCACTATCTGGAGGTTCTGCCCAGAGCATGGCAAGTGTTCATTCACTATCTGGAGGTTCTGCTCAGAGCTTGTCCCAAGGTTCTGCTCAAAGCATGGCCATAGCAAGTGCTAATTCGTTATCCAGTGGTTCTGCTCAGAGCATGGCAAGTGTTCATTCCTTTTCTAGGCGTTCTGCTCAAAGTCTTGCAAGCGCTAATTCGCTTTCCGGCGGTTCTGCTCGGAGCATAGCAAGTGCTAATTCATTATCCAGTGGTTCTGTTATCAGCCTGGCAAGTGCACATTCACACTCTGGAGGTCCTGCTCAGAGCATGGCAAGTGCTCATTCCCTATCCGGTGGTTCTGCTCAGAGCATGGCAAGTGCTCATTCCATTTCTAGACGTTCTGCTCAAAGTACCGCAATAGCTACCTCATTGTCCCAAGGTTCTGCTCAAAGCAAGGCTATAGCAAGTGCTAATTCATTATCTCGTGGTGCTGCTCATAGCATAGCAAGTGCTAATTCATTATCTGTCGGTTCTGCTAACAGCCTGGCAAGTGCTCATTCCATTTCTACCCGCTCTGTTCAAAGTCTAACACGTGTCAATGCATTTTCTGAAAAGTCTGCCCATAGTCTAACAAGTGTTAATTCATTATCTCGTAGTTCTGCCCATAGCTTGACAAGTGCTAATGCATTATCTAGCAGTTCTGCCCATAGTCTGGCAAGTGTTAATGCATTATCTCGTAGTTCTGCCCATAGTTTAACAAGTGCTAATGCATTATCTAGCAGTTCTGCCCATAGCTTGACAAGTGTTAATGCATTATCTCGTAGTTCTGCCCATAGCTTGACAAGTGCTAATGCATTATCTAGCAGTTCTGCCCATAGTCTGACAAGTGCCAATGCATTATCTCGTAGTTCTGCCCATAGTTTAACAAGTGCTAATGCATTATCTAGCAGTTCTGCCCATAGCTTGACAAGTGTTAATGCATTATCTCGTAGTTCTGCCCATAGCTTGACAAGTGCTAATGCATTATCTAGCAGTTCTGCCCATAGCCTGACAAGTGCCAATGCATTATCTCGTAGTTCTGCCCATAGCTTGACAAGTGTTAATGCATTATCTAGCAGTTCTGCCCATAGCTTGACAAGTGCTAGTGCATTATCTAGCAATTCTGCCCATAGTCTGACAAGTGTTAATGCATTATCTCGTAGTTCTGCCCATAGTCTGACAAGTCTTAATTCATTATCTCGTAGTTCTGCCCATAGCTTGACAAGTGCTAGTGCATTATCTAGCAATTCTGCCCATAGCTTGACAAGTGCAAATGCATTATCTAGCAGTTCTGCCCATAGCTTGGCAAGTGCAAATGCATTATCTAGCAGTTCTGCCCATAGTCTGACAAGTGCTAGTGCATTAGCTGCAAGTTCTGCCCATAAGCTGACAAGTGTTAATTCAATATCTCGTAGTTCTGCCCATAGCTTGACAAGTGCTAGTGCATTATCTTCAAGTTCTGCCCATAGCTTGACAAGTGCTAGTGCATTATCTGGAAGTTCTGCTCATAGTCAGGCAAGTGCTAATGCAGTATCTAAGAGTTCTGTCCATAGGCTGACAAGTGTTAATTCATTATCTCGTAGTTCTGCCCATAATTTGGCAAGTTCTAGTGCATTAACTGGTGCTTCTGCATTAAGTATTGCAGATGCTAATGCCTACTCAGATTCAAGTGCTTCTTCTCATGCTCTATCTAGTTCTATTGCACAAGCATTTTCCAGTTCAAAAAGTGTCTCCAATTCTCGGGCATCAACTGAGATCTCGATGCTTGGGGGTGCTGGTGCCAGTTCACACAGTGTAGCTAGGGCTATGTCACAATCATTTTCAAGTGCTAAAAGTTTAGCAAGCTCTAGTGCATTAGCTGGTGCTTCTTCTGGTGCCTTAAGCATTGCTTCTGCTAGAAGCCAGTCCCAGTCCAGTGCTTTATCTAGTGCCCATGCTCTTTCTAGTGCTCATGCTCTTTCTGGTGCCCATGCCTTAGCCAGTCCAAGTTTGAATTTTGGACTTCCCAGGATTCACAGGAAATTTGACTCACTTCATAAACCTAGATTGACAGATTTTCAAAATCTTTTTGCCCTTTAGAAGCTAATTTGCCCACAATACTTTGGAACATGCCCTTTTTTTTTTTTGGTCTTTTGCTCAATCCTCTTACTGTAAAATATTCTAACTCAGACTTTTTTTTTTTAAATACATCTTTCTGTATATTTAATTTTTTTATACAATCTATTTTTTTAAAGAACTATTTTTGGGTGGACGAGTGGGTAGCACCCTCAATTCCAGACAGTCATGAACCGGGATCGAATCCCGCGTTAATATTTTGTTTAATATGTGAATAACCTACACATATTGTTGCAATTATAATAAACTAGGTTGTTCTTGTTGAGCGGTACCTAATAAAGTGATTTTGGAACAAGTAAGCAAGAACTATTTTTGTGATCTGATCAATGAGATTAATATAACCACCCCCCATCCTGCGTACAATATAAACTCTTCTTAGTAAAGGGCTCTTTAAAAATTTCAATTTTGCCTTGTATTAATGTACAAATTGTGTATAATATTATATATTTTTTAGTGATAAATATTTATATAGAGCCTTTTCCTACAAACACAACACTTATGTAATCATTTTAAATATATAAAGTAACTTGTGTGTAATCATGCGTGTGTATTTCTAATTTAAAAAAATATATATATATAATAATTACTTTAGAAAATTTCCCCCTTTCTCCCCTTTATATGATACCCTATAAATTCTCCACTTGCTGCTTTTTTTTTTTTTATTGCCCTGTTATTACAATCCCCTTATTAATAACAAAACCCTTATATACATATTGTAAAAAATACAAGTGATAATTTTATTTAAATATATATATAGACAAGTAATTAAAAAATTGATGTAAATCCTCCTTCTGTGTGTTGCTTCCTAGAAGTACATCACTTCTATCTATGCAGAGTTTTATGGTTCCCTAAACTGTCTTCTACTTATTTCTTATCTCCACTCAACAATCATATTAGGGTATCAAGTCTGGATAGATTTATATGGTGTCTGCTGGGGATGAGTATAGCTTATCATTGAATGAGCCAATACAGTTTGACAACCATCATGACTAGGTGATGTAGAATGTGTCTGCTGCCTTTGTCATTAAGACTGGGAGCACTACTCAATAGCAGGCTGATTTAGCTCCAATATGAAATGGCTGCCTCTGACATGAGGAACAGACACCATGTGCAAACCACTCCTAACATGGGAGTACAGATGCTGCTCATCTTGTATCCCTGGATCAGGAGTCCTTACTATCAACCGGACCAGCTAAGCTCAGGTTTTTTAGCGAGCTTGTTACTGCTCCCCCTCCTCTTTTTTCATCTGAACTTGGGATCGGCAAAGGCAGAGTTGTCTTCATTAGTAAATGTGTAGGGTATATGAGAAAAATCTTATCAAATACAATAGTAGAGTGGGTTGAAGGGAAACCTCTGAGATGGTTCACCACTAATCAGCTAAGCCCTCTCATCTAATAATTTTCATCATTACAGTAAGGCCTGTAGAGATCATATTTGATAATAGAGGCACATTACCATAAATAATAATTACAATTTTTAACATATTTTCTCACTGGTCATGGGACATTGGAATAATGCAAGTTATTGTAAAAGTGATTTGCTGGTATGTAAAAAGGAAACACCGTTCCACCAGCCGTCTTGATGATTCAATGGCTCACTGCTACCTTCCTATTGTAATCTCGTCCTCTAGATATACTACCTTTCTGTGAAGGACAACACCTAGCTGCAAAGCTCAAAGTGTTTAAAGAGAGGTGTTCTCTTACTTGAGAGTTGCTAAATAAGTAAAGAGGGTAAATTTGGTGATGAAAACTGACCTTTGTAGAGAAGGGTCCTCTAATGGAGGTTCTACTGTAAATGGTTTAATACAGGTTTCTGTTCAGTCTAAGCCATGTTTCTGTATTTTAAAGCCAGACCCTCATCAAAAGAGCATAAATAAACATTGAAGAGAGAGAGAGAGAGAAAATTCAAGACTAACAGAGCAACATGGGTTGGACTACATGCAATACACACAACTTTATATCCATGTACAGTTATCTTTTTTTCTTTTTCTTTAATTTTAATTCTCCAAATATGGATACATACTTCATGAGAAAGTGGACACTCCTGCTTAAGGACCAAAATTACCCATTTTACTATTTGTCACACCTCTCCCTAAAGGACACTTTGGTTCTGCAGTTAGGTGTTGTACTTTATAGAGAGGTAGTATTTACATATATTCAGTTGAACCTTGTTATAACAGCCTCTTTTATAACCACAACTTTGTTATAACAACATAAGATCTTGGTCCCAAAATATGTTATTAGAATGAGGGTTGTTCTGCTATATATACAGTAAAACCTGCTAAAACGAACCTGGAATATAGCTAACTTTCTCTTATAGAGAACCTGAGATAATTCCCATTTTTATTTTATAATACAGTCTTCTTCTTCTTTCTTTTCTCCACACTGGGTGAAGTAGAAAGCATCTGCCTTTGTCATCAAGACTGAGAGCACTACTCAGTGGCAGGCCAACTTAGCTCTAAAAGAAATGGCCACCTCTAGCAAACTTTCCCTTATAAAGAACCTGAAATAAATCCCATTTTTATTTTATAATACATTGAACTATGGCTATAACGAACCATGGTTATAAGTGAATTACAGGTTTAATTGGGGTTCGTTATAGAGGGGCTTTACTGTATGTTAACTAGACCAGACATTTTATATAAGTTATAAACAATTTGTGTAGGGTACAACGACACCATCATCTCAACAGTGATAAGATTCTCATTAGGAAATTACACTGTGGGAGGAGGGTTGGTTTACCACTGATATGTTCCCCCTCATTGCTGCAGACAGTATCCTATCAGAGAAACTGCTCGGCCTGCCACTGAGTAGTGCTCCCAGTCTTAATGACAAAGGCAGATGTATTCTACTTCACCCAGTCATGATC